>CM019744.1:10451459-10861459 GCA_009761775.1 Ficus carica | reverse complement strand
TTACCACATATAGCTTTATTTGAGCAAATTACACAAATAATGATCATTTTATTAATGTACAGAAATTTTCCTTTCCACTAATCATGTACACTTTTCACCTTCACCTATTTACACCCTTTTATCTTAATTAAACAAATACTATATATATATATTACAGTAGTGAATGCTCCCCTATTCTAAACTGAGAGCTTCTATCCAAATTCCTTTCTTTCTATCCATACTTTGTATATTAATTACTAAAGAATTTGTTAAAAAAATGTAGGTTAAATAAATATTTTTAAAAGAAGATAACCATTAATTTTTTACCTTGTTAGCAGAAGAAGTGAGAGAGATGGAAGCGGAAGAGGTTGAAGTAGTAGACAAGGCAGATAATCCCACATTGTAAACCATAGTTCCGTCAGGTTGAAATAGGCCATAGTTCCTTTCCGATGTGGGACCAGGTTTCATGTCTTCATTGAACAGAGCAAACAGATAAACTTCAAGTCTCATATTAGGCCTCAAAGGAGTTCCTTCGTTACTCATCTGTCTCCTCAACAGATTCCTGGTGTAGATTGCTGCATTCTCGACCGTTGCTCCAACCTCATTCGTGTCGCCTTTCGATGGCCACCCCGTCTCCGAAACCCTAACTTCGATGCCGCCATATCCCATCCTCGCAATGGCGAAGACGACGGCATCCACCTGCGCATACAACATGTTGTCGTAATGCAGTTTTGTGTAGGGATCAACCATTCCCGCGTTGCGGTTGAAAAGGACGTAGTCTAACGGAATTTCGCTAGGGTTGTCCTTGTAAGCGAAATAGGTATATGCATTGATCCAGAAGGGCGATTTAGTGCTCGACAGGAACTGCAGCAGCTGAGACATGACGACAGAGATTTCGCTCTTGAAGCTACCAGATGACGGTGGGTAGGATTCTTGGAGAACCGCCAAGGAACTTGGAGTGGAGACCTTGATGTATGTGTCTAAACCTAATTGTGCCAATGCGCCGTGAATGCTGACCATGGCGGGGACGAGGTTGTTGATCAATGTCGTCGGGTCGTCGTCGGTGAAGACCTCGTTCCCCACCGCGATGCCGGTGATGGTCGTGGCGGGGAAGTAGGGTTTGATGTGGGTAGTGACCCATTGGAGAGCTTGTTGGGGGTCCATTAGCTGAGCTAGCATTTGATTTTCCACCGTGACGATCAGCTCAATGTTGGAGTTGGCGAATGCGGTTAGTACTTCCGGGTTCGTGTCGTAGATTCGGGCTTTTGTTACCCTTTGAGCTCTCAACAATTCGAGGACTTTCTCCGGCGGCGGCAAGTTGTTTCCGACTTGCCCGTAATTTATTCCAAGAGACAAAACTCCTACAGTTGCAAAACCAAAGTGATGATCATGACACAATGTGTAACCGATAGATTAAATTACAAAATATGTTTTCTATGATGTAGGATGAGATCATATAACAGAATCTGATGAAAACCTGACGTTTCAAAACATTGTCAGAGTTCGGGAGATGAAATGTGCGATGTCAAAAGAAAGTATACCTGAGAAATTGAGGGAATTAACCAGAAGGAGGAACAAGGCAATTTTGGAAAAAACTATTGCCATCTTGAAAGAAGAAAAGTTGTGTAGAGAAACTTAATATGAAGAAATTCCAAATGATGAGAGAGAAAGTGAGGAGAGATATAGGGGGGTGGGTGTGATTGAATTCCTTTCTTTACTTGTCTGAAAATTTTTGTTGTGGGAAGCTATTAGAAGGGTTTAAGTCCTGCCTTGAATGAGGATGTTATCTTTGGCTCTTACCTCTTAACTGGCTTTTATGTTATTTATAATAAAATGACTTGCGGGGGGATTTTTGGTTTTTGGTTTTTTTGGCTTTCCCATTAATTTCCTTTCATGGATTCTTTTGCACTGACTTGTCTATTTCCAACGCCAACTTTCCCCATGAGTTAAGAAGACCAAAATGCCCCGACGGCTTTCTTCAAGCAAAAGTAAAGGGTAATCCCACTAAGTTGGTTAAATATGAAGGGGAAGCAATTTGGGGATCCAAAAATTTGAGGTGGGGAAAATTTGTTTTCTTCTATTATTATTATTATTATTTGTGTTTCTATAGAATAATATATGATAAGGGTCTCAGCTTTAATTTGTTAACTAATAAACTAAATCTATGAGACATTTAAACTAATGACTAATTAATATCTAAGAGATTCTATTAATTACCTTTCGAGAATATTGTATGCAATCCTAGCTGCTCATGTTCAAATAGAAAATGAGGACGAAATTATAGGTTGTTGACCCCGTTTTACCATCAGATTCCCCTACCACATATTATGATTTTTTTTTTTTTTTTTGGCTTGCAAATTAGTTTCTAAGACACGTAACTTGGTAAAATTGATATCACTAGATAGAACAACAAGATTTAACTCTTTTAGTGCGTGTTTCCTTCCCAATAAAAAGAGTTAAAGTGAATTTGAGCATTTATTTTCTTTCCTAGTTAATCACGTCCTTATTTAAAAAATGTGTAAAATAAAAATTTAATAGGCCGTGCACAATATAATAAATATGGAAATAAAATGCCAGTTATTGTATCCCCTAATATTTTTTTTATAAAAATAAACGAATATCACATTTATTAATGTACTTTAAGTAAGTTTTCATGTCACAATAATTAATTTATTGTATAAAATAAACATTAAAAAGTGAAGATTCTCTATCTTTACTTTATCTAATAGAAATGTAAATACTAAAAATATAATCAATAGTTTTACACAAAGCGTCGTAGGATTTCAACAAAAGAAAAGGTGGTTCCCAATATTAAAACATTGTGAACAACTTTTGACTTGTTATTTCTTTATTATTTATTTTTTTTTCCCTTTTTTTCCTGAAAAATGCGATGTACTACAAATTGACATGTAATCCAACCTTTTGGGTCATTTATTATTTGTTTTAAGAAATTAAAGAAGTACTGGTATGGAATCTTAACTGATCAGAAACTTGAGCATTGTTATCTATCAAGTGATAGTAATCCTATTTTTCTTTTGCTAATCACATATTTAATTCCTTATGACTCAAAAAACTAAAGTGATTATCACTATGGGTGATGATTATTATCTTTTCCCTCTTAATTTAGTATTTTCTTCTTTTTTTTTCTTGATTAAAAAATTAAGAAAGAGAATAGGTAATCATCATCAGACCATAAATATTTTAATATTACTTGGAGAATTCTGCTATTGGCATTGGGGAAAAAAAATTTGTTGTCTCTATATTAAACTATCAAATCAGTAACATGAATTGACAATTTTTTGGATTTTTTTTTAGTTTTTCTATGATTTTTATCAAATATAACATTACGAAAATATTTATATAAATCATAATTGAATCATAGATCCTCAAGTATACAATTTCAATCAACAATAGTACTTGCACACCTTTTTTTTTTTTTTTTGTAAAAACATTTCCTACATCTTGTTTCTTTTGTCTAGCTCTAGATTCTATCATTCTTCTTCATGATTGATCAATCAAACCAAAACATGGAAATCTATAATTAGTTCATAAAGTATATGGTACATTCCCCTATTATTTTATATATATATATATATATTTTCAATTTCCACATTAGAAAAAAAAAACAATAATTTCCAAAATAAATCAGGCAAAAAATAATAATAATGGGATTGTTTTTATAAAGCTAGTTTGTCATCCTTGACTAGCACATTGTACAACTTCTTCAAGCTGTGCATGAATAATTCACATAAGATGGAATAAAAGATATTGAAATCCATTAATGTGAATCATCATCAAATCAGCAAAGCAACATGTTGGGAAATCTTGTAGTTTGTTTTTTTGGTCAGAAACAGAGTGTACAGAAATCAAAACAATTAAATCAAACAAAACATTAAAAAAAAAAAAAAAACAATCATTCCTTTGAAACTTAATTATAAAGAAACAAATTAAGGTCGTTACTATATTTGAAAAAGGGCATGACGTATAAATTATTGTTAGATATGCACAGTATCACAATTATTCAGTCTTTAGAATGAAGCAAAATAATCAACTAATTTTTTACTGAAAAATAATAATAATTAGTAATACTTTTATATCTAGAGAAATGTATATAATAGTCTCTCTAGAACGGCTTGTGGTGACCTCGTTCAGGCCAGGTATGTAATTTTATTATTTCAATTTTCATGTACAAACACTACTACAAAATAGAGATTCGACGATGGTTAAAAACCGTCGTGGTAATACTTAAACGACGGTTTTCTAACCGTCGTGGAATCCACAGTCGTGGTATATATTTGGATTCCACGACGGTTTGAAAACCGTCGTGGTAGGTAACAACGAAAAAAAAAAAATTTACGAATGGAGCTACCACGACGGTCGAGTAACCGTCGTGGTAGGTAACAAAAAAAAAAAAATTTACGAATTCCCACTAAATCAACACTTTTTTCTGGAACACATTTAAATCACAAAATCAACACTTTTTTTCAGAAATTTCTCAAATCCGTGCCTTACCCAACCAATTTAATTCAATCTAAAACACAACCACAATGAACAATCACCGAAAATGTAAGGGACGGATTTTGGCCATTTCGGACGGAATCTTCCCAACTCAACAATCTACAAAATCAACATTTTGGACGGAACATTTTATCAACAACCACAATCAACAAAATCAACATTTTGGACGAAAAATTCCCAAATCCGTGCATTACCCAAGCAATATACATTACAACTTTCCGGCTTGTCGAGCGTCGGTATGGGCGGAGTGTGGCGAGAGAGAGAGGGAAAGCCGCATGAATTCCTTGGTGGACCCGTCGGAGAATAGAGGAGGCCGCGTGAGTGGTGGAGGAGGCCATCGGAGAATGGAGCCAAGAGAAAAATTTGAGAGGTGAGATAGAGAGAGGAGGCGCGGTGAGATAGAGTGAGTTTTTGGAGATTTTAAGTAGGGAGGGAGTGGTGAGAGAGAAATAGAGGGAAGAAATTGGGTGGCTTTGGGTATGGAGTTAGAGAGTGAAAAAGTGAAAAATGCTCGGAATGTAATGGGGTGGGAAATAGGACATTTTTTGGGTTTTAATACACGCTCCAAAAAATTGAATTTAATTTAAAAAATTTTAAAATTCCCGCCTTAGTACCTACCACGACGGTTTTTGGGGAAAACCGTCGTGGTATGTAACATACCACGACGGTTTTCCCCAAAACCGTCGTGGTAGAGTCCAAAAATTTTAAATTTTTTTTTTGAAAAAAGACCCTTCCACGACCGTTTTTTAAAAAACCGTCGTGAAAAATGCGACAAAAACACGGAGCGGAATAGAGTTTCCGAAAACCGTCGTGGAAGCTTGCAAAAAAAAAACAAAAATTTTTTTTTTTTTGCAATTTTTTTTTTTTGCAAGCTTCCACGACGGTTTTCAGAAACTCTGTTCCGCTCCGTGTTTTTGCCATATTTTCCACGACGGTTTTTTAAAAAACGGTCGTGGAAGTTCCGTCGTGGAATCCACATTTTGTAATAGTGAAAACAATTTCCCTAGTCTAAACCAAAACATGCATTGAAGTGTTTATATATATATATATATATATATATATAAATTATCAAGTATTTCTCTTAATTATCATCTCGAATCTGGTTATTATCAATCAAAACTAGAAAAAGAACTCGGAGGGAAACTGATCCCATTGTAGTTTTTTATATGTCAAAAATTAGTTTCGGGATCCTTGAGTGTTTTCCTCATTCGGGATAACATCTTACATCCTACAAAATTTTTGTAGTACTTGAGGTACGTCCTTTTGAATCCAATCGAGATATATATTTATAGGTTTTTGTTACTTCTAAATAAACATATAAAATGCTCCGAAGTATCTACATGACATTTATTCAACAAAACACTAATGTAAAATAATTAAGTGATTCTAATATCAATGTTACATTGTATAGATTTCATGTCATGCTTCTCATCACTTTTATACTACATAACACAATTACAGTTTTTTTTTTTTTTTTTTTTTAACGTACAAAACAATTTCCCTAGCGCGCATTTACATATCCTCGAAGAAGTGAAAAAAAAATAATAATAATAAACAGAGAAAAAGGAGAGTTTAATTTAAAACTAGTACCACTTAATGACTCTGAACGCGCGATAGGCATATAGTTTTCTTTATATGTTAGCGAAATTATTATAAACTTAACAGAGCATTCTAACTCAAAATCTTCTTATGTGTAAATATATGCAGTGACCAATTAGAATATTTTATTAAGAGACTAATAAATATATCATGAATTAATAAGGGATTATTATGACAAATTTTCACTTTTAAGGGGATTACTATGAAATTTTATTTAAAGTTATAGGATATATTATTTAAATAAATAAATAAAAAGTTAATTGGGGCTTAAGTTCACTAGTCCTTCATTGGCTCCGTCCATGAATATATTGGTTTTTTAATTACGGTCCTCCAACTTCTATAAGTTATATAAAAGTTATCAGAAGTCTAACACTTATATCTAAATTTTTTTTCCCTGATTATGTTGAAAGGGTACCTGTAACAATAACGGATCACAAAATTTTAAACATAAATGTTATACTAAATTGTTTCTCTAACCGTTCAAATTCTTTTGACACCTTTAATATCAAAATTATTAGTTTAGTTGTTCATATAAGACATAGTTTTAATACCTTCATTGTCAATATTGTTGGTTTAATTTTTCATATCAGACATAGTTTTAATATAAGTGTTGAATCGGAAGAAAATGTGCAAAATAGAATTGGTTGTCCACTAGAAGCATTGAAGAACTTATTTATTCAAACATATTCTAAAAGTAGGAGCGGAACACTTTCAAGACCAAATATATATATATATATATATATATATATGTATAAAATAAAGTAGAGCGGAAACAGATAAGATGATAACAAAAGTAATAGAAGCTGGTCAAAACAAAAGAAAAGAAACAAGGGGGCATATACTTCGTGGAGTTAAAAAAAATATGCTCACAAAATTGCCAATCGAAGAACTGTCATTAATCTAGATAGGAAAAAAAAAACAAAACAAAACAAAACAAAAGGCTTAAAAAAAGCGTTTTTACATAGGTGCCCCTGAATTTATCATATAGTTATAGTTCTCTCTGAACTTTTAGTTTTGATAGTTTGTCATTGAACTTGAAATTGTGTAACAAAATACTTCCATAACATTGTTTTTTTTTTTTTTTAATTGAATTTGATCTATAACTCGTACATAAGTTATTAATGAATTATGAGAATAGTCATTCTTGTTTTTTTAACCCAAATTTATTGGATTTTGGCCTTTAATTCAGTTTTATCAAAATTGAAAATTATGTATTAACTTTTTTAAGTACATCTTTGGGTTAATATAGGATTTCTAGTTACAAGTTACGGTTTTATTCTTTGAGACTGGGATCCGATTACATATAGGGGATCTTTTTCTCTAGTTTCTTGATGGCCCTTGCTAGGGTTGTTTTTCTTCTTCCTTTTTTTCTTTTGTATTCCTTTTTTCATTAACATTTTTGTAATATATATCTTCTTTTTTAATAATATAATGGCACAGGTAAGGGATGAGGATAGGAGTGCCAACCTAGTCGAGATTTCTTAGTACACCTACTGATATCTGTCACCACCATTTACAACAAAAACAATATATATGTTTTAATTAACATTGATTTAAAAAGGCCTCTTATGTGCTAAATTAACAAATCATGTGCAAGTCACAAGTCAATTATCATTAAAAAATTAACACTATTATTCATCAAGGATTTTATTGCCACATTTTTGTAAGTTTCATAAGGTAAATTAACAAAATTTAAAGTTTAGAGTATAAATTATAAATGAGCTATAAGTTCAGGGATACCAGTGTAAAAAAAGCAAACAATAGAACAAAAGAACAAAAGGTGATTAAAGTGAAAACAATTGACCAACAATTTATAGTTTTTAATTATTGAAAAAGAAAGTGGCGGGAACTAATTAATTGCAAGTTGCTTAGGTGAGCTATTGCCTAGGAAGGCAAAAAAAACAGGAAATATATTTTAAAAGACTATGGAAAGGTTAATGAAATAAACAAGAATAATGTAAAATAGACAAAATAAGGCGCAGAAAAAGAAAGTAATAAAAAAATGGTACAAATTTTGGATGAGAAACTTCAAATTGGAGACAAATTACGTCATTTTTTGGCCAAAGTGTGAGACCAAAGGATAAAGTTGGTCAGTGTTTTGGTACGTAAGTGGATAACGAATTGGAACCAATACGTGGGAATGATGAGACCCAATACACAAATATGTCCTTGTCATAAAGATGCATTTCGATCGATATTCTTCTTCTCTTTTCTTTCCTTTTTCCATGTCGACGATGCAAAAACAAAAAATGAAAATAAGTAAAAATAAAAAATAGCCACCAATATTTGAACTTGTTTCTTTGGACCCACAATCAAATAGACACATCCTTTTTCTACATTCAAATAAAAGATTCTTCTTACTCTTTTATTATACCACATGCAGAAATAAAAAACATAATGTTTAATTCTAACATAATTTTTATCAGATTTAAAATAAAAAAACATGCACTGTCAACTATAAATCAAACCCGACAGCTTTTTTTTTTTTGTTTTTTTTTGTTTTTTTTGTTTTGTTTTTTGTGAGCTCGGTAATCTTATACCGTGCATGAACCTAGACAAGTAATGGGGAGGAAAAAGAAGTCCGTGTAGCCAGCAAAGACTAGTAGTAGTACTACAAGTTTCCATATCTTCTCATGTGTTGATGATAAGGAGTTTGTACTGAATTAAAAGGAGTTAGGCGTAAGTAGACTATTACACACACACACATATAGATATATATATATATATATATATGTCTCTCTCAGATGAGTTCGCACACACATGTAACAAGAACTTATCTTTAGTTTCTTTCTTTTCTTTTCTTTATTTTTAGGTTTGCTTTAGGAACGTTCTAGTTTTTGACCAGTACAACCATACGTACGTTGATATATTTCATAATCATATCCGGCACTCATATGATAGACATAATTTTTTATTCAGATTCATGTAATTACTATTGATTTATGTGTAATTTTATATATAACAAACATTATTTAGAACTACTGTATTAGATAAAAAATTATGTATTAATGAACCTAATACTATACGTGATTAATCTTATGTTATACAATCGAACCAACATGGCAGTGGGACATGTAAGAGACCTTGCCAATACGTATATATAATTGTATTTTCGGCAACATATTTGATTCATTATTTATTTCCATTTGATATTCACATCAACATAAACGTGTAGTAATTGAGACTATAGAATGGATAATGCGTAGTCCATTTTTCCAATATATATATATATATATATCTTGACTTTTTAAAACAAAATAATTTAGACCGAAAAGAAATGTTCATGAAAAGTCGCAGCCTCCTTGGCTACTCTCTTAATTGTGCCATTACATTCGTGTCTACACGCATCTCAATTTTTGTTCAAAGCAAACAGAAGAACTAAGGGCCCGTTTAGGGCTCTAGATGGTATTTTACTATCTGGATTTTAAAATCTCAACTCTATATCAAATTTTTTTCTCTATTTCATTTCAAAAAACTCAAATTTTAAAAATCCATAACTTTCTCATTTCAAATTAAAACGAGATGATTTTTATGTTAAAATGCTCATATCGATGAGACAAATAAGACAAGATCCATTTTGTATATTTTTTCCGAACATATTTTAAATTTTTGCACTATTTTTTATATCACATAATTTTTTGAAAAGTTTTCCCCCCCAAATGCACATTTTTAACTCAACCTTCAAAATACCATATCCAGATGTCCCTTCAAACGAGCCCTAAGTTTGTTAAAGGAACATAAATCGAGGGAGAATGAACATTACATTTTGAAATTCAGATAACAAAGTGTTACAAATACTGTAATTTTGAGAAATTTTTGTAGTTTATTCATAATGTTAGGAAAGTAAGTATATGTGTTATTATGAAATTCTTTCTTGTATTTTAGCAAAACATGACGTTCCACTACGTTTTAAAAAATTTCAGCTTAACCCTGTTACTAATATGAAGTGTGTCTCAATCAAAATGATACCTCATATAGTATGTAATTTTAACCATTTTCCAACAGTTTTAACCAAAACATAAGAAATTTTTTATGTGATCTGCGATCACAAATAGGAGGCCTTCAGTAATCCTAAAAGAACAAAAGATATAGACGGCCCGTTTGGGGCGACATCTCCATATGGTAAAACATCATCTGGATTTTAAAATCTCAACTTTTTATCAAACTTTTTTTTTATATTTATTTTAGAAGAACTCAAACTTTAAAAGTCCATAACTTTCATATTTTAAATCGAAATGAGATGATTTTTACATCAAAATACTTGTAATGACGAGACGAATAAAACAAGATCTATTTTACATATATATATATATATATATATATTTTTTTCTGAACACATCTCAAATTTTTACACTATTTTCTATATCACAATACTTTTTCAAAAGTTTTTTTTCTCTAAACACACATTTCAAATTCAATCTTCAAAATATCATTTTCAGATGTCCCCAAAATGGGCCCCATATTCAATAAATACAATGGAGGTTTTTTGTTGAATTAATTAGAAAGAGAAAGGTGGTATCCTAGTACCCAACTCAATGTCACTTAATTATCATAATTTATTAGAATCACAAGTGAAATATAAAGGAGATCGGTTTATAATCTGCTCAGCTATCTACAAATGTCCATAAACACCAAACATACAATCACACTATTTCAAAAAACCAAATATTGCTGCACATAATTGAATATCCGACAGTTAAGGAGAGAACCAAGAAATCTTCCCTTACTACCCCCTCAACGGTGGTAAGACTTTTGGAATATTTTTACCAATCTGTAAATGAGTATAATGAGAAAGTTAATTTCATTAGGAAGTAAAGTAGTAGAAAGGAGGATCATTGAAATTATTTTTAGTGTTTATTGAACTTAATAATGTTAATTAATGTATGTAGTTACTAAAATGTCTTACACAATTAAAAAAAAAGTATTATAGGTTTTGGGGTGACAATTGGAATTGAAGTTTTGGAGATTGGTTTGAAAATGTGTGTTTAGGGGAAGTGTGAATTGGAAATAAACTCTGATACAGATAATAGTGTAAAAATTTTGTATGTGTACAGATAAAATATGTAATATGGATCTTGTTTCGTTCTTCTCGTCATTCTATGTAAATTTAAAAAATATGTTATGGAATCATAAACTTTGAGTTGTTTTGAACATGAAAAAGAGATATTTGCGAAATGTAGATTTGAGAGTTTTGGAGTAGTCAAAACTCCATCTGGAGTTGTTACACGAAAGGGAGCAAATATATTGAAACTTATAGGAGTGTACAATACCACAAGATTACAAGGATTAACATTCCCCCTTTTTCATTCCCTATATTGTGTTGGGCACACTGAATTCTCAGTACTCATTTTTAAAGTAAATACATGATTAATTAGGAAAGAAAATGAATACTTACTTTTTCTTTTTATTTGATGCAAAGTAACCATGTCCTTGATGTTTGAAAAGTGCTTTAAATCATCAGTGATGTTGAATATCACACACTCATATAAAGACTTACTAGCATGGGACTCATGTTGTAAGACTTACCCTCTACATTAGTGTGTGATGTTCAATATCATTGATACTTCCTAGCATTGTTCTTGATGTTTTTAGTATGATGGAAATTCCCAATTTAGTCATTTTGGTTGTTGTGGCTAGAATGGTAATTGGTATATGAATGGGTGAAATTAGCATATAAAAGTGTCCCGGGTACTTTTTGATGTGCAAGAGGGACAAGTTGCAACGAGTTTCTCTTTTTACCTCTTCTAACAAGACAGGGATCCCCAGGGCCAAGCATGCATGTCACTACTCACTGGTATAACCGATAAAAAGATATCAAACAAAGATTACACAACTTAAAGGCCCTTTGATTTCATTAAAGTACTTCTTGTCATCATCAATCCTTTGGCTATCAAAAAGATTGTTAGAAAACCTATCATATTACGTTCTTTTATGCAAGGGTTTTTCTTTTGTGAGAAAATAAACTTCTATTTCCGATTAGCATATAATTAAATACTACACATGCTCACCATGTCCTTTCAAAGTAGGCCTCCAACTTTTTGGTTATCAAAAAGGAGACCGATAATGTCCGCATCACAGAGTCCATCAACACGTGATCTATTCAATGCCTGTAACATTATTTTAATTCAATATAGATAGAAGTGAATGCTCCAACTAGGACATTCTCAACAATCCTATAATTATTTGAAGGATAAAACTTATGATTAAGAATTGAAAAATTGACATTTCCGTCAATATTTCCACGAACATTATCGCTTTTTAGAAGTACCAATATGGTAATGGGGTGCAATATTTTTTTTTGGAGAATATTCACGAAATTTCCATGAATATCGATGATTTATGAAAATATAGATTTCCGTTAAAATTATAGTATTAAATGACAAAATATCATGGATATTTCCGTCAAAGTATCGACAAAATATTCGTAAATATCGGTTTTATTATTTTTTTTAATGTAGTAAAATTTATAATTTTTTTATTCACTCACAATTTTCTACAGAGATAGTTGGTAGAGATTGATAGACAAATACATGATACGTCCAAAATTACATAGAAAAATACTCAAATATTATAACTTGGTATCTAATATGGTATTGCAAATGCATTCGAATATCCTAGAAGCTCCTTTTGATAGGGATATTTTCTTATCATGTATGAAATTATAAATGTGATGTACCGATACAAGTTCACTTTCAATTGTTGCACTTAATTGGTGGACGCATGGTTGTCATTTCCTATACTATGACAACTTCTTAACATGAAAATTAATCATGTACATTCTATTTTAATTTAGAGTTCCATTTAATTTTATTAACTATTTTAGAGTTTTTTAAAGTTTTATTGAAAAGTTCAGTGTTTTAAAATAAATTTTCATATTTGATATTAATTTTCATCAATATCGATATTTCCATAAAATCTAAGTACATATATTTTCACAATTGTCGAAATTTATATCCTTGTCTAGCTATGATTAATAAATAAGTTAATATTTTTCATTAAGTGTAAGAAAACATATTTCTAAAAGAATTTAATTATACAAAATGATTTTTAAACTTTTTAATTAAGAAATAAAACTTAAGAAATAAGTTATAAAGTCTTATTAAAACTCTCTAGTACAAGTTTTAAACTTTATTAGAAGAGTTCTTTTATTTTTATTTTTTCCTTTTTTAGAAGTCACATTTTGTGACTTCAACTAAAAGTGTGAAGCTACGTTTGCCCCTACTCAACTTTTGAAATTCTGATTTTTAACCCAAATGTTTTTTAAAATCTAGTAATGTGTGCCCCATTTAATAATTGAAGTATTCCGTTATACCCTTATTTTACAAGAAGAATTATAACTAGTTGTACTCTCCATAATTAAAATATATAATTCTGTTTTTATCCAACAAAATACTCTCTCTATTGCAAGAGTCCTTAAGACGAAAAGCCTTTTTCTCTCACACACTTTCTCTTCCCCTCTCTCTCTCAAATTTCTTGTATATTTAGGTTTCTCTTTGTGTGGGATTTCTACCTCTGCAGTCAACTAGGACTCGATCAGAGCACGCCAGTCTGACATTATCGGTGTCCTGGTCCAACGAAGCCATGGCTGGCGAGGGTGATCGGTGGTTCAGTGATTTAGGCAAAGATGGAGTCGGAGGGTCCCAGTTAACAGTTTCTCGACATGATCTAGTTCGGCAAGCTTCCGCCGATTTAGTATCCAGGGAGGCCTTCTTAATCCGATGATTAGTGCGGCAATCTTTTAACTCTAATTGAGCCCGATTGATTTCCTCTTAGGTGCGGCACACAGTAGACGACAAAGTGGTTGTTCCATTTGGGATCAAAATTTGCGGTCGAAGTTATTTTATATTCATGTTTTTTTTTAATGAAAGAGATAGTTCCCCTACCTACGGTTTGTTTTTGTATGTGTGTTTCGCTTGAGTTATTCTCTGGTTGTATCTGTCTATTGGTTTCATTAGTTTTATGGCTAGGCGGAGTTTGTTGCAGCTTCTGTGGTTCGAATTACTGTCTCCCCATCAATTGGAATATTCCCGTCACTGAGTCTCAGATTATGTCCTCCTCACTAAGTCTCATCATATTTTACTTATGAAATCGGTCCTAGTCGAGAGTTGTGTCTCTTGTACCTTGTTTTGTCTTCAATATTAGTGTTTGTATCCTATTTTAATCTAAATGATAATTCCCCTTTAAAAAAAATACAAAAAAACTCTTTCTGTTTATTTATAATTCATGCTATAGAAAAACTCCTAGCCTCGTCATATCACTGACTAAACGCTCTTTTTCTTTTTATAATTAAAATTCTTCTAAAACATCATCCAATTAAACTTTTATAAAACATTTTTTAGAGTCGCGAAATAAAAAGTAGCTTTTGGACTCCAAAAACTAGAAATATCTTTCAAGAAGCCATGCCAAACATGCCGTTTTAAGCTTAAAAACTTCTTGGTTAATATAATCAAAGTCATTTTTTTCTTATATAAAAATTTTTAGGTGCCATTGCAATATGATTTGTTGTTAATTTAGCTTGATATGAAATATAATAAGCAAATTTGATATATCTACATTTTATGCTTTTCATCACCGCCAGTACAATCACCAACGAGATTAATCTCATAAATATCGCCAAATTATGGATTTTAAGTCTATTACCCCCCTAATAATTTGAAAGTCTTCATTTATCATTGAAAGTTTGTTATGCAGAGAAGGATAAAAGCAGTCTAAGTCCCTTCTAACATGTAACGGAAAAATACCAACGACAATAATTAGTCTATCATTTATTTTTGATGCTACAAAATGTGATGTAAAAGTTTGTAGATTTTTGTTTAACACTTTGCAATAGTTTTTTAAATTTGAAATCAATCTCATTTGTGCTCGGTATTTTATGTTCGTTAGGATCAATTTCATTAATGTCTCTAAACGTTAAGGTCTTTTTTTTTTTTTTTTTTTTTTTTTTTTTTTGGCCTTTCGAACTTTTCAAACCCCCACTTTACCTTTCAAATTTTGAACAAGTCCCACTTACTCTCATTTTTTAGTATTTTTGGTTATAAATAGACCACCAAAAAAAAAAAAAAAAAGGAGGTTAAATATGATCACAAGGTTTTTTTTTCTTCGTTTCTTTAAATGGAATTCTAATAATAAGACCACATGACCGCACTTCTTCTTCTTCTTTTTTTTCTTCGTTTTTAACTGACATTCTAAAAGAGAGACTTAAATAAGATTAGTTCAAAATTTTAGAAACAAATTTGGGAGTTTTGAAAATTCAATAGACAAAGTAAAGATAACCCTAAAATTTGGGAGTACATAGAAGAATAATCCTGAAACTTATCACGACATAGTATATGTTTTGACTTTGTGTATTTAACATTAAGTATCACTATTCACTGAGAGGTAAAAGTTAACTAAGATAACTTGCATTTGATGTATGAGTTTGAAATTGATTTTTTTAATTGAAGTCGGTTGATTTTTCAAAAACTAATTATAATTTTTGTTGACTTTTTAAAAAAGACAAAAACTGATATAAAAACTTTATAGATTCAATAGAAAACCAAACAAAAGCTTATTCTAGTGGTTCTCATTAATTAATTAAGGAGTAAGGAAAGCTATGAAGGTGAGTCTTAAGAATCCGCTAGTAATAAAGAACAAAAATGGCACCAATAACGTCCTATATATGTTAGCTGGTCATTAAAAAAATATTGTTGCGATATCTTTTCTTTCCCTTTTTCTTTTCTCACCCGAAGGGGATTTGCTTGCATGCATGTGTATGTGGAAGAAAAATCCAAACCCATTTTTCATAAAAGAACAAATATGCTTTTCAAAACATGCTTTTGCAAAGACATTTTGGTGTGTAAAAGGAAGCACTACTTAAAATATATATATATATATATATATATATATATATGAATGTGCAATGCATGAGTCTTGTTTGACACAGCACATGCTTATGTAATTTGCTCAAACACATATATTCTTTCCTTAATTGAGTAAGTTGGAAAATATGTAAACCGACCCCTACAAAGGGTAAACCAAGCTGGAATTTAATTTGCTACATACATTTTAGTCGTGAAAATTAGTCAAATTTTACATTTTTTTTATAAAAAAAAATTAAGAAAAAAGAAATTTAATATAAAGTGTGAGGGTAAATTTTAGATCATCCAGAAAACGACGATTCATAGAGAAGTTTTAAATTAACTGATCAAGATGACGACGTTTGAGGATTGGAACTAAGATCGACGAAGAGAGGGGCAGAACTGAAGCCATGCCAAGTCAGATTATAGAGCTGATGTATAGAAGAGAAGAAAAGAAAGACAATATTGTAAGGCTAAGATCACGAAAGAAAGATGAAACAGTCAAAATTAGCTGTCAAAATTAGAGAATTAATATTGTAACTGAATTTCCTGTCAAATGGGGCTATAAATAGGGATTAAGACATAAAATCTTTACCCTTTTGTTTAGAACTAAGAATTATAGAGAGATTCTAATCTTTAAATTTTCGGATCTGATTAAGCTTTTATATTATGTTGTTTGTTATTTGATCGGGTTTCAACACAAACATAAAGTATGACAGATCAGGATGTTTGCTAGTTGTTGCTGTATTTGCACAAAAACTTATCATGATAAGATAAGCCAAGAGAGCAAAAAGCAGAAACTGTAGATGATAGAATTTGCAATAAATATCTGTTGATGGCGTAAGACCCTCCAGCTATATATATATATATATAGATATATATATATATATATCAACTTTTATTGCTTTTTTGGGTGTTTGGGAATGGCCTCGTGTTTTGCTTTAATGTTTAGTTTGTTCTTTGTTTTGGTTATTTTGTCTCTTTGAGTTCATTCTTGACCCGTCTGGGTTTGTTTTTTGTGTTGATGCTATTCGAATCTTTTTAATTAATTGTAAATGTTTTGTTCTAATAAATTTTTGTTGATGCTAATAATTGTCCTCTCTTTCATTCAAAAAGGAAAATTAGCTTCCTTTTTTTTTTTTTTTTTTTGAAGGAAACCAATTTTCATTGCGGATAACACGTTAACTTAGTGTTGATTTTTCGTGAGGATATATCTTTTTTTTTTTTCATGTAATAATGTGGACACAAAGAGTATTTATAGATTTATATATTATATACGCACACTAAATGAGAGAGCGCAAACAATATAAGGTAAAGTAAGTACTACATCGCAACCAGATTGACTTGTATCTACAATCTCCCAAATAGAATCCTACTCTTGTTTTTTTTTTTTTTTTTTTCCTTTGTGGAAACAAAAAATATATGCTAAAATTAATAATAAAATTCCCATGTTATGTTTCCAGAAAATAATCTCAAAATAACAAAGAATGACTTCAGTAACCCTCACGAGATTAGTACCTGATACTTTTCCATTCATTTTTAGATGGATTTTTGACAAAGGGGGGCATCTGAATAACATTATGTATAAAGTCGAAAGTAAGAGATTAATTTGAAATTGTGTGTGTGTATTTGGGGTTTATTTATTAAAAATATTTATTCTTTTTTTCTAAAAGGATGTATTTTTTTAACAAATACTTGGGGAATCCATTAAAGTAATTAGAGATGGTCTTAAGGCAACAACTGAAAAATGAAAATAATAATAATAATAATAATAATAATAATAATAATAATAATAATAATAATAACAACTTAAATATCCATGAAAGTAGACTATGCATAAGTTGAAATTGATTGATAAACAAAGAACCCCGTAAGATCTTTACCAGTTGACAGTACATTTTTACGACGATGATTATGAAAATCGAGTCAACAGACACTTAGGGCTCGTATGAAATACCGATTGGAATTGGAGTTTTGGAGTTTTTTTATTATAAATGAGTGAATGTTTGGAAATATGTGTTTGGTTTAAGTGTAAATTAAAAATAAATTGTCATTTACATAGGGAATAGCATAAAAATTTAAAATATTTTGAAAAAAAATATGCAATTTGAATCTTTGTCTGTTGTTGTGAACATTTTATAAGACATTATAATTATCGCATTTCGTCTTAAAATAAGCAAATTATACACTTTAAGGTTTATGTTTTCTGAAAAAGAAAAGAAAAAAAAAAGGGAGAAAAAAATATGTAAAAATTGAGATAAAATAGTAAAACAAACAATTTAAAAAAAAATTTTAACTCCAATAATTACTCCAAACGACGTTATCTTCCGTCAATATTGATCAATGATATGGTATTTTATTTATTGCCGGCCATTACAGGAAATTAGAGTGTTAATAGCTAATTCTTATCTAGTTGTGGCACATCACTTGTCAAAACGTACCGTTAGAATTGCTGAAAAAATGTGAGTTTAGAAAATTATGCTGGTCCATTAGAATAATTACAACACGTAATTCATGCAACAAATATTACAATATATAAATATAAAAAAATGTAAAATGGATTAGTCCCACATGCATGCTCCTAACTTTTTCAGTAGTTGTCCCCCACCATCAATAGGAGTAATTTCTTTTTCATTTTTCTTATACTCGTCTTTTTTCTTTCAGGAGATTCTACAATGAAGTGCTCTCATCTAAAATTAAATTAGTAAAATGTAAATTAGATAGTACACATTGTATTGAGTTTGATAGATGCTATATAAATTGTATAATTAAGATTAATGTCTCCGATATATATATATATATATATCTTCTACGGAAGAAAAAGAGAGTTAAAGGTCTGTTTGGTGTATGAGTTTGAGTTAAGATTTATAAGTTTAAATAGTGATTTTGGTTGATTTTTTCAGAAAAGACAAAAAAATTTTGAGAAAAAAGATAAAAATTGAACTGATGCACCCAAACACCCCTAAAACTTTTTATCTTTTTGGCGCAGAGACATGACGCAGGAAAGTAAATATTAAAGAATACAGGAATCTTCTTTGACAAGGATTTTGTCTCTCTTTTCTCTTTGATATGCTTTCTCTTATTTATTTATTTACTTATTTGGTAAATGTACCTTCTTTCTTATTGAACACTAAGGAAGTTGGACGCATATACCCCCGTACCAATTAATAGTGAGTTGGAAGAAAGAGTAAAATAACATATCTAAAAAGAGTAAAAAAAATTATAGTATAAAATTTTAAACATAATAATAAATAAGATAATCAAAATTTTGATCATATAATAACAAAAAAAATAAAAAATAAAAAAATCATCCCCCTTCCTTCTCTCTATCTCTCTCATGCCTCCTCTCTCTAACAAGAAACTATGTACATAAATTTGTTATTAACAATTAACTGTAAATATGTTATTTTAAAAAAAAAAATTCAAGAAAATCCAATGAATATTTATCAGAAAATACAAGGATTTATCCAAAAATATCTGTCAAAATTATCATCTTTTAAAAATTTTGCTATAAATTTTAAAAATATCAATAAAATATGTTATTTATCATAATTTCTCTGATAAGTTTTACGTTCTTTTAAGGGAAATAGTTTGGCGTCTAGTCATGAAACAGAAATTCTCAAAATTTCATTCTTGAGCTTGTATAAATTGTGCACTCCAAGATATACTCTAATGCGAAAATTTAAGAATGAAATAATATTGGTTGTAGTTAGATTATTTATCGTTTCAAAAGAATATGGGTCTTGTGAGTCATTAGTGACCTTTTTTTTTTTTTTTTTTTTTTTTTGAGGTTGGACTATTCAAACTTAAGACTTCAATTAATACTGCATAGTAGTAGATAACCAACAAGTATGGGTATCTGAATGGTTTACATCATGGGTTTTTTTTTTAAGACAACTTTCTGGACTAAGTTGCTAGCATCAAAGGTCAAACATGTGCTGTAGGGCTCGTATGTGAGAGACAAAAATAGCCGTCTGATTTGTTTATTTTATTTGATTACTCATTTTTATTCTAAAGCATTGTTATTTTTAGAATCTGAATGTATTATAGTTTGATACTCTCTCAATAAAAACTAGAATATGATTCTTATGGGGGTCTTAAAAACATATCCAAGAACATCATTAATTTTAGGAAAAATTTCACTTCCCCATGCGAACTTTAGGCCGTGTCATAAAATATCCTCAAACTTCAATTTGTAACATTTTTTCTCCTTAAATTTTAAAACATTTACAGATTTTCTCTCTCAGTCGAATTTTGACAGAAAATATTTAATTAAGTATTGCTTTTAGTCACAAATTTTTATTGTAATTAAAACTTTTAACCATAAAATTTTTAGTAATGGGGAAAGTTTTTGGTTATGGTCAGATGTATGATTGGTTACCCGACTATTATTTAAGCCATCATATTAATAATAATAATAACAAAAATAATAATAACAACAACAACTGTTGTGGCTAAAAGTTCATTCTTTTGTAGTAAACCAACAGTCAAAATAATACTTCTAGAATTGTTTTCTAAATATTTTTTAGACAATGTTTATCCAATCGTAGCTAGTATAGGTCTAAACTCGTAGATTCCTCTCAACTCAACAAGGTCATTCATCTTTAATGTGATAACCAATCCGGCATTCTCCTATGTACTGGATCGAAAACTAACCCTATATATTTTATAATTTTATGTGTCCCCATGTGTCAAAGAAGTGAAACACAAAAGAAAAGGAAAAGAGAAAGAAACAAGTGGAATATCCAAGTCTTCAAACATTTGAAACACGTATGAACAAGGCGTTGAAGAATGACATTAAATTATTAAAAAGACCTATCTGGCTAGTAAGTCAAATGTCAAATATGGATCCTCGCACGGACATACGTATATACGCGACAATTTTAATTACTGCCAAAAAAAAAAAAGCCACAGGGATATTCGATATATATGGGTCCTATATATATATATGTATATATGTATATATCAGTTGGAAAAATCAGAAGAAGAACAAAAAAAGCACTCTTTGAAGCCTTGAAATTGTCTCCGATTTGGAAACTTCAACTGATTAAAGAACCTTCGGTCAGATAGATGGTTTTACCATTCTTAATTTATAAAGAAATTGACATGATCAGCAATATAAATAGGAAATATATACCCGACAATTGTAACATTACATTTAAAATCTTGTAATTATTAATTAATTTATACATAATTTTTAACTTAAAAAATTATAACAACATTATCTATCATTGAAAAATGTTATATTAAAATCAACATATTGTTATAATAACATGAAAAAAATTGTAAGTGTTTATTTTATAAATGTGACGGATATGAGACAACCTATATATATATATATATACCATTGACAACCTCATTATTTTTCTCTCCTTGATTTATTGATTTCTCTTGACATTTTCTTATCAGAACAATCAGTGATGCTGTGCTAGTTAGATAATGTCGTTTTCCCTAAGGTCAAACCATTTTATGTTTTTTTTTTTTTTTTAATAAAAAAAAAAAAAACCATTTTACGTCTTTTCTTTTTTTCTTTTTGGCCGAATGTCAAATCAATTATAATAAATCAAACGAGGGAGACATATTTTGAAGAGAACTTTAACACTACGTACGTTCTACAAAATTGTTACCAAAAGCTGAACAATTATGAGAATAGAAAGTTTTATAAACTGGAAGGAGTATTAGTTGAAGAAAATATTGCAGGAAATATAATATAAAGCGAAATCCGCCATCACTTAAAATTGACAACTTCCATTATATGTTTCCAAGACAAAAATTTCTATACCATTATGTTGAAAATGATTACCCAAAATAACAGTAATCTCATCTTTTATTAATTAGACTATTTGAGTAGAATTTGTTGACTTTAATTCTCTTCTGCCAAATACAAAGGGAGACACAATATTATAACGAAATCAAAACTCCTTTTCGTAGTAGATGAATTGAAATAATCATACAAATATCATCTAAAGTAACAAAAGTAGAAATCGTTAGCATATTTTTAGGAGGAAAATACCACAAAAGAATTTACAACCTCTTTTAATCTGCCATGAAAATCCGAAAAAGACACATGCAATTATAATCATAAAAAGAATGAAAGAAAACTCATCAAATTAGACACATATAAGTAGATTAGAGTTTCCAACGAGAACGTTGATATCATAAATGATATCTTTTACGACAAAATAATGGGATATTGAGCTTTAATGAAGAGAAAATAAAATTAAATTAAAAAAAAAAAAAGGATACCGAAAGAAGTACAGGTAATAGGTTAGTAAAAGAGAAGTCAAAATTTTGGGAGAAATAAAATGAAGCAAAGTTAGCCAATAAGGGATTAAAATAAAGAGAAAAGTCAACAAGAAAGAAAAAGTAAATTAAGAAGGGGGGAAAAAAAAAAAAAAAAGAGAAGCACTAAACGGTTTTTTAGCCAAAAAAAACAAAAACAAATAGTAAGTATTTGATGAGCAATGAATAATAATTTTTTTGAGCTTGAGAACAAGATATTCAAACTCAGTACATCATGGTGCAATTAGATATAATGTTATTGTTAGACGAGTAATAACTTTTTTAAAGAATAAAGGATCCGAACTCAAAGTCACATAATATAATCAGATATGGTATTATATTGCAACTCAACCACGAGGATGAATGATAATTTGTACATATAAGACTCAGATTTTTTTTAATTGGCAATTCTAGTTAGAGAACTATTTTGTCGGCAATTTTCGTACGGACGGAATGCGCGCATCGGTGTCTTCTCAACAGCCACTCAATGTGACCAACGAGTTATAACCACACCAACCATATCTCTTCATTTTCTAACTATCTTAAGTAAACTTTTTAAAATACAAGACCATTTTCCCTATAGCACTTAATTAGTATCTTCTTCTAAATTATACCAATCGGTCTAATACAAAAACCTCAAACAGCTAAAATTGATGTTAGCAGAGGGCTTATATTATATTACTTATATATATATATATATATATATATATATCGTAACATATAGATAGAAGAAGAAGAAGAAGAAGAAGAATTAACAATCAAAATGCTTGAAAACCATCCTATGAGTGACAGTAGTACTACAAAAATACATGACTAGATCATCATCATCATGGTGAACAAAACGTTAATCATAATAAGTAAATAATGATATATATAAATATATATATATATGTATTTACAAACACACACTAGAGGTCGTCGGAGAGCCAATACTGCAAGTCCTCCGATGTAGGCAACTCGAGCAACATTCTGTCCAAGTCATGGAAAGACATTCCTCGCGTTAACATAAACGGCGAGTCGTTTCCATCATTAATATTTACGTTAACATGGTTATTATAATTAGGACTAGTATTAATATTAATATTACAAACAACATGACCAATATTATCCGATCTGAGCTGTCTCTTATTATTCTCATATTGAGTACAAATAGCACTAGTAGTACTCTTCTTGGTTCCATTGACGGAGCTATTCTCCACCCATGCAACGCATGAGTCCTTCCCCGTGAGGCTCTGAACCACCGATTTGAAGCTCGTCGGGTCCGCCTTCACGTACCGCGTATCGATCAGCACCACCTTCACCGATCCGCTGTTCGGGCCCGCCATTAATACCGATCTATAATCAGAAAATTAGATGACTCTCTTTCCAAAGTATCCGCAAGCTCTTGGTGAATATATAGTTAGATAATGAATTTTGCTCTTGTGTGTATATGTATATATATGTGTGTGATTCGAAAATGTGAGATTCCGAGTGAGTGTGGGTTATGTATATATAGATATTAGTATATATGTAGTGCTTGGTAAAGAAGAGAGAAGGAACGAACGAGGAATGAGAGAGGTTGATTTCGTGTGTGCAAGTGGGATGGGTGAAAGGCTGTCTAGGAAGACCAATAACGTCTCTAACAAGTCCAAAGTCAAACGGCACGCAATCTAAGAATTGGGATAGTCTTGGCTCTCACGTGCCACGAAGGACAACTTTTCAAAAAAAAAAAAAAACAAAACAAAACAAAACTTTTTTGTCATATTTGTAATTGTTGCAATAATATCAATTCACATTGGCGGAGTCAAAAAAAAAAATTTTTTTGAGTAGGGGCGTGAATTAAATCAAAAGTTTAAACTACAACACAATGTTAAAATCTTTGATCATCGTTGTCTATTTGTATCTTTATTTTTTATTTTTTTTTCTTAAAGGAAATTAAATTCGTTGAGTTGAAATTTTAAAATTTAGAGTTGAGAAAATTGTGAACTTGTACAGTATTATAGTTTATTTTGATTTATTAATTGAGAGTAAATTTTAAATATTAGTACTATAAAATCAAAATTTATGTTGAAATATGTAAATTTTAAAATTAAAAGAATTTCAAGGGGAAATTAAGAAATAAAGTGGTAAAACGTTCGTTTGAAAAACTCTAGGAAATAATGAGAATTTTCAAAAGTAAAAGGGTGAAAAAAAATTTGCAAAGATCCAGGGGGGCATATGCTGCCCACCTTAATTCCCTCCACCCTTGTCGATCCAAAAGAGGGAAGGAAGTAAATTTCACTTTCAGTAAATAGTATATTCTTAAAATATTTAGAATAAATTGCCGTAAATAACAAATTTACTATAAAATTAATCTATTACTACAAGTAAATTTTCTATTTTTCTATAGTTACTTAATAAATTTGCTATTTACATCAAATATTTAAAAATCATACTATTTATTTCATTTAATTTCGTAAAAATGTTACTTACAACAATTTTCAGATCCAAAATAATATTGTTACACAATATTTATGGAATGTTATTATTATTGTTGTTGTTTTTATTTTTTGAGGGTAAAAAATGGTTGTCATATAGATAATTTGGTATTATTCCAATTAGAAACTAAACTGAACTGGTATGACAAGTTTAAGGTTCGATATTTTAAAATTATATGTTAAGATTCATGTGCAGCTAGTATATTGTGCAGTTTTGGGTTTAATTTTATAGTCATTAGAAGTGCAACTTGGGTCTATTGTTTGAGTATATTTGAGTTAATTAATGATTTTCATTCTATTGATAAGCTCCAGATGTCTATGACAAGGAACGATATAACACCAATGTAATCTTTTGTTTCTGTTCATCCATGATTTATTATGCCACGACCCTTAAACATAAATTTTTTTTTTTTTAGTTTAGTTACTAGCTAGTTCCTAAGAAAATTACAAAATTCTCCGTTATCTAGGTCCAATATTACCAACTCTTTTGAGTTGTTAATACTGTCCTTAATAAGATTAGGGAATAGTTGCTAAGAAAAAGAAATCAATATATATATATATATATATATATATATATCCTATGACATGCTTAACTTTTCGTCCTATTTACGACAATTCATTACTCAATTAAAAGGTGTCAAAGTAGTGGATTTAAAACTTTTCGTTTACAATTGAAATTTTTGTAATTTATGAGAACGCAAGGTTGAATATCGAATTCCACTTAAGCGTGGAGGAAGGTTATTTTTCCTCTATATATGGGTCAAACTTGAAGACTTGTTTCCCAAAATTAAATATATATATATATATATATATACCGGAGGTCAATGTCAATTTAAAATATTCAATAAAAAACTATTTATCTGAAAACAGTAACAAAGGTTATGTCTCTTGTACTATAAGGTTGTTTTTATTTTTAATATTAGTGTTTGTATCCAATTTTAATGTGAATGATAATTTCCCTTTCAAAAAAAAAAAAAAATAGTAACAAAGTGTACACACACGAGTATACATTGGATTGTGGTTAGGAATTTTTTCGCGTCACATGTAACATTTTCTTTCGAAATTCAGGTAAGCTTCTTAGCTTGCGTTTGGTTCGTTGATTGGAGATGAAAATTTTAAATTGGAGTTGGTTGACTTTTCAAAAATTAATTATAAATTTTGTTAACTTTTCAGAAAAAGACAAAATTTGATGTAAAAAAGTACAGTTTAGTTAGAGTTAAACTCAAATACCGCCTTAGTTCTTACAACAAACGAGATAGAGTTTTCATTCCAAAAAGTACGCATGTGTGGTCACAAATCCAAAGTCAAACTAAACTATTACACGTGCGTTATACTATTGTTACATGCTCTTAAAATATGTGGACATATATATGTGCTTGCCATGCACGTCTTGAACTGGCTGTTACGTTTCACACGGCTAATAATTGTGATGTCTTGCAAATTAGTCCATAATTAGTAAATAGATAATTTTCTTGCTCCACGGTCCATGTGGAATTCATGATGAAGATCATCACAGAAGTTGCCATGCATTTTCCTCAGAATTAATAATTTTCCGAGTGAATCTGTATTATTAAGAATTATAATTCATGCATGTTTTGTGTACGTCGTGTCTTAATGGTTAAGACAGATTATTTGTGAACATTGAAACGTAATTATCAGTTGAATATTTGGACCTACGTATTCGTTATGATAATCATATTATTAAAAAAATAAAAAAATAAAAATTTAGTACTTTCAAAACTAAAACCAGTTTAACATATTTGGTGCACGCGGTATTAATTATTAGGGAGGATAAAAGATCAAACTCAGATATGAAATCTAAATGCAAGGTCTTTTTTTTGTAGGGTTAAATGAGTAGGCATGCCTTTACACACATTGTCTATTAATAAAAACATACAAGTTATAAAATGATTGCATGCATAAATTAGTGATAATTCTACACTTAACTCTATTATAAGATATTGATGAGTTTGAATTCCATAATACACATTATGTTGGGATGACATTTTCACCCATGAGGAGTAGGAAATGGTTATGGAGACGGGTATATATAGGTTAAGATTAAACTTTCCACGCGTGTAAGGAACGGGAGTTGAGGAAGCTCTATCATACCCGCACCCGCACCCGCACCTGCCCCGTTTATATTTATCTTTAAAATATATTTATCTGTACATATATTATTATGTATTAGGTCCCGTTTGGTTTACAGGTCCAGGATCTAAGTTTTTAAGTTCATTTTTATTTTTTTTTCTGAAAAATCAATAAAACTTATAACTAGTTTTTAAATAATCAACAAATTTCAACTTAAAAATTTCATCTCAAACCCGTGTTCCAAACGCATGCTTAATGTTTTAGTTTGCTTTATGAAGTTAGTTTATAGATTTTTGGAGTTTGGATTTTTTTTTAATGATTTTATTGTGATTATGTTGATAAATTATATGAAAACTTTAATGTAATTTGTTTTGATTTTTTTTATTTCTTAATGAGTAAATAAGTAGTGTATATAACATTTCTAGTGAGGATTACATATCTCCACACCCGCATTAAATTAAATAGGTATGAGAGCAGGATGGGTGATAAAAATGATGGCGGATATGGGAGTGGAGATGCATACCCACTCCACCCCATTTTCATCCCTACATTACGTATATATATGTTTATATACGTCATTTTAAGAATTATTCCACCAGAAAAATATTCAAATTGTACATTTCAAAAAAATAATAATAATAAAATCTATATTGTAACCGGACATTCTTTTCACCCTAATGAATGCAACCTAGCTTCTAGCTAGCGTAGAATTAATTATACGCGCTAATAAACTACCTTCATAGGCGTATCAATTGTTAAACCCAGTCAATGTGTTGACTTTTTTATGCCCATCGTTAATTTGTGGTGCCACCTTTGAGGTGATCTATTATTGTAGTATGCTAAAAATTTCCATTTTGGCTGTCCATTGAATTTATTTATTTTTTCTTTTTTTCTTTTCGTTTGAGGTTAAAGGGTAGGGAAGTTTCATAATTTGCAATAAATATTTTGGACTGGGTTTTTGTACTTGTGTCTTGAACTTTTCATGCTTTGGTACTTTGGTCTCTAATGTTTTTGTTCTTCACAATTTACCCTTTGTTTGGATCACATATCCAATTTTAGAAATTAGAAAAATTTTATTAAAAATTATTTTTCATAATATTTTCATCATTCTCTCATTTTGAAAAAGAAAGCAATCTCACTTTCAAACTAATTTTGCACAGTATCTTTTTCTAAAAAGAAAATGAATTTTTTTTAAATCTTCTCACAATGCATAATTCTCAATACCATTTTTTCTCATTTTAAACAACTTTTTATTTTTAAGAAGAAATTTTTTTACACATTCAAATACCTTTTTGTTCTCAAAATGAAAAACATTCCCTCTGTTTGATAGACATATCCAATTTTAGAAATTGGAAAATTTTTACAAAAAAGTGTTTTTTTCCAACTTTTTTCATCATTATCTCATTTTGAAAAAAAAATCTATATCATTTTCAAACTTATTTTGTGCAGTACCCTTTTGAAAAAAGAAAATAAATCTTTTTAAAATATTCTCACAATACATAATTTTCAACACCATTTTTTCTCACTCCAAACAACTTTTTGTTTTTAAGAATAAATTTTTTTACACATTCAAACATCATCTTATTCTTAAAATGAAAAGACTTTTCATTTAAAACAAGAAAATTTTCCTTTTCAAAAATGGACACTCCATCCAAACAGAGTCAATTTCATTTAAAACAAAAAAAATTTCATTTCTGAAATTGGATGTGCGATCCAAACGGAGCCTTATAGTCATTGAATTTGTAAAAGAATAACTATTTAACTAAAATCATTAAAGTGTATTTTCTAGGGAATTCCATGACTATTTCAGGGATTAAATTATTATATAAAACTACAAAAAGTTCTGGAGACACGGATGCTAAAAAATAAAAATTTTGTTATTACATCTAAAATTTCACCCAATTCAATTGAAGTTGATTGCAACTATGTTTGTAAATTCAAGGACTATAACTAGTTGATCGTGCCAAGAAAAATTTTCAGCCACGATAAGATTATGTTAAAGTACAAAATGTTCAAAGATTTTAGGTGCTAAATTCCCTTTGGATGTGGATTAATTCTTCTAATATAGCAATCAAATTATTTTTTTTATTTCAAATTTTAGATATAATTATAAAAATAACCGTTTAAGTTTTTACAATTTTATAAATAACTTAATTCAAAACCCCTTCGGATTTGGACCCACATTGGAAACAAAAATTAAAGGTTATTTTGGCCAGAGAGCAAGACTTCAAAAGAGTCCCAATCAGCGAACTTAATACTGGTAACGTAGAAACGTACTAATTCAAAAAGAAAAACACGTATTTCTTATTAAAGAAATGATTAATAGTATTAATTAACTGTTTCCCAAAATTTTCTTCTTTTTTCCCCCTAAAATGAACGGATCAAACGGGGCGAATAATTGAAAATCCAAATGTCAAATATAGATTTAAGTGCTAAGAGCAAAGTGTAAGAGCAATTTAGGTAATTATTACTTTTGCAAAGGTGTACTCGATAAAATAAGGAATGACAGTTTTTATCTTTAGATGTCGTTTGGACTGGAGTAGAGATGAGTTGGAGCTGTCGTCTCGGTTAGCCTAGGCCAAAACTGTTTTTAAAAGCTGGCTCCTCTTTCCTGGAAAGTGGCTTTAAGATCAAAGGGGCCACAACATTAATTAGAAGAGGAGTTTGGCCCTCTCCCTCTACACCATATGCATACACAATTTTGGTGTTCCCCACCCTGCTCTCGATAACTAATAGATCGGTGACGTTTTCATACCTCCAATGTCACAGTATCATTGGTGAAATTGTAAGGGATCCAATATAAGAATCTAAATATCACAAATCAGGATCATAACCCAATCTCAGTAAACAGAACGAGTAGCAAAAGTGTACTCTCATTATCATCACAAGTGAGACGGACAAGAATCGAATCTAAATTAAGAAAAAGAGACGTCTTAAGTTAACTTCTTTCAACCACTATAACAGCACTATCCACGCTATCAATTTTGGTGTTTGGACCACCTTGATCAGCCAAACCCAAAAAAAAAAAAAAAAAAAAAAAAAAAAAAAAAAAAAAAACCCTATTACATCACGTGGTTTCAACTTCTTGTGTGCAGTTAGTAATATTTTTTAAAGAACAAAAATAAAAATCAAGTAATATTTAAAAGTAAAAATCAAAGAAAACATGTGCCAAAGTTTTTCCCTCCAAACTCTTATTAAATTTCATGAGGTATTCAAGACTTTTTAGGTTCTAACTGTTCACTGTTTTATTAGTTCTGGAATTTGTTTGGAGTTGAATTGCTTACTCAAATATTGTTTGGCTTACAAGTAGCCAATGAGTGAAAAGAGAGCAGTGCAACATAATCATCTTGAAACACCTTGTATTCAAAAGTATTTTCGTCTACATTCGTTAGCTAGATTAATGATATGTTAAATTGAAAAATGTATATGTATTTTCACTATATAAAATGTGAACTAGTATGTACTTAGAACATCTCCCCTGTACACGTGTGTACATATCTTATGGTATTCATACGTAGATGTTTCTTCGGCATCTCAAGAGTCATTTTGAATTGTACAAAATTGTGTCGACCTTGTTTGACAATATCACAATATCATCAACATAATCTTTCACGCAATTATGTCGTGAAAAAACTGTTGCCACGACATGTTGTTACGTTGATCTATAAATTTTTTATCCAAAAGGCATGTTAACCAAAAAAAAAAAAAAAAATTCAAGGTGATTTGAAAAATAGTCTTTTCCACATCATCTAGAACTACTCCAATATGGTTGTAGTCCCCCCAAATTCACCATTACAAGAAGAGAACATTTTATTCAAGAATGGCAAAGGAATTGTATTTTGTACGTGCCTTGTAAGGATTTTATCTTTGGAAAAGGGATTTTTTTTATTTTTTATTTATTTTAAATCTTCATTCTTCCTTAGAAACTTATTTATTTATTTTTTTTCCTTTTCCTTTTCATAACTTAAGGATGCTCTCGTTAAACCATGAAAACAATGCTAATAATAGTATGGTTTACTTATGATTAAAGAAAACAGGAACCCTATATTAAATATTAGAAAAAATTAGACCGTTTATCAGATTTCGTCCTATTTACTATTATTTTTCTTTTAGATCATGTGATCTTTTCAGAAGAAAATGAGAGTACCTTCTTGCAATTCCTAAAAAGTACCTGGAGTAACCCCATCAAGATAGTTGTTGAAGTAACCTAGCAGGTGAGCTATAGTAAACTGCCGGCGCAAGTAGCAAGAGTAAATGGGTTACTACAGTAACCCGTCTACATATGATATATTAAAGAAAATTTTACCATTAATCAGATTTTGTCTTATTTTCTATCATTTTTCTTTCAGATCATGTGATGTTTTCAGAACAAAAAGAGAGTACGTTCGTGAAATTCCTAAAAGCACTACCTGGAGTAACCTCATAAAGATAATTGTTGAAGTAACCGAGCAAGTGACTAATAGTATACTGCTGGTGCAAATCACAAGAGTAACTCTATGGCTTACTATCAGTAACCCACTAGCACTAGTCAAATGAGTAACTTGGCTGGTTGATTTGTCACTTGGTTTAACTTGTCAAGTGACTACAAGAAGCAAAGTAACTCGTTAGTTGAAACTGCACAGTTAAGGTAACCTATCATGTGTTCGTATCATATTTGGTTACGAGTAGTAACCCCCCGGCCTAAAAAAATAAGCAAAAGAAGGAAAAAAAAAAAAACACAATTTGAATACTAAAAAAATCCACCAAGCATGAGGCATAGTATATCAGACAAGAGGACATGTCCAAACACCTTATCCAAGCTAGTCAAAACTAGGGATGGCAATTTGTGTCACGTGTCGAATTCGTGTCGTGTTTGAGCCGTGTCGAATTTTTTCTTCTCCAACCCGAACACGACCCGTGACACGAAAATGACACGAAACCGCGACACGAACACGAACACGACACGAACCCGTAACGGCTTGACACGACACGACACGAACTGGACCTGCGACACGAACTTGACCCGCGACATGAAATTGACCCGCGACACGAACTAGACCCGCGACACGAAATTGACCCGAAATGGACACGCGACACGAAAATTGACCCAAAATGGACACGTGACACGAAAATTGACCCGAAATGGACACGAAATTTGACACGAACTTGACCCGAACTTGACCCGAAACTGACCCGAAATTGACACGAAAACTGACACGAAATTGACACGAAAAAAACGGGTCCAACCCGAACACGACCCCTTTTTTTTTTTTTTGTGTCAAATTTTTCCAACCCGAACACAACCCGCCACCTATTTTTCCCAATCCGAACCCGCGAAATTCATGTCGTTTTCGAGTCGTGTCGTCGTGTCGCGACCCGTATTGCCACCCCTAGTCAAAACCAACTATCTAGTTAGATATGAGCCTAGAAAACTAGCATGTGCCGAGTTTGTTGATGACAAAAGCTCGCGCTAGCATACAATCTGGCTATAGCGACACATAACGGCAGCACAAGTCCATTCGTCAAGGCACTTTTGAGGGTCGTAACAAATGCGCTCCTTGTGATTATGCGAGAACAGCCTAAGTTCACTGCTCGACGAGCCTCAAGCCGATGCGAGAAGTTCTCACCACAATGCCATGAGCCCCTTGCGAGGGAGGCATGGCCACACCAAAAAGCCCACGAGGTCTTACATTTTGCTTGCTCGTCGATATTCCATCTTCGGCATGTTGCCAACGCCACCAAAGTGAGAATGGGGGTGGGGAAAGGAGAGAAAATGTGAAAATTAAAGAGAAGAAGATGATAAAATGAAAGAGCATAATATCCAGCATGCCTTTACTCAGATTGACAAGCATGATATTAATTGTAAAAAGTTTTCATACATTTTAAAATTTTAATTCAAAGGTTAAAATTGTGACATTAGCCTAAATTTCTGAAAACTTGAGGTATGTCACGAGTGAATTTCATCTTAGGATATCGGTCACCTTTATTGGAGTCCTTGATTTATAGCATACTAGAAGTTATATGGATGTTTATCAAATCCGTAAATTCATTCAATTGTTCAGTCTAGTCTAATTCGGATTGGACTAAATTAAACTGCCAACAGTTTGGGATTTTCCCTCTGAATGTAACCTATGAATCTGAAACCTTTTATATAAACATTTAGATATATGTGTCCAATTTTCTTCCTAAAATATTCTTAATAAACAAGTATATTAGTTGAAATTTGAATATGTCTCTGTCCAATTTCTAGTCCTAAATTCGGCCCATAACTTTTCTTTTTCCTTTTTAATTTTGAGTTTAATTAATGTGTGTTTCTTGTAATATTTGTTATGCTACAATTTAATTCATTATCGCAGAGTTGGATTTGAGTGTGTTGCTATTTTATTGAACTATTTTATGTTTTATTATGGTTATTTTAGTTTTTAGAGTTTACGGATTGAATCCATGAATACATTCCGTGAAATCCGATATTTATAGACTGAATTGAATTGGATTGGATTTGGATTTTCATGGATTAATAATAGTTGAGATTTTCCTAATCCGAAAATCACGAATTGGACTACGGATTGAACTTTAATCTGCGTAATCTGATCTGTGAACACCCCTATTAGAAGACTAGTCATGTCAACAAAACATTCTTTTCTTTTTTAATATTCCTTGCTTGTCACCAGCGAGTAATCTACCACATAATCTTTAGTAATATACTAGACGTTGTTGGAACAAGGTCACTAATTATCAGGCAGTAATCTACTAGATGATCACCAATAACCTATCAAAATACTTTGTCTTTTCACCATAAATTGCCAGCTGTCGCCGATACTGTCACCAGGAATGATCTTCTAGATTATTATTGTATTCTACGAGATTATTTTTCCTTCTCAATATAGATCAATGGTTATATCCCACACTAGTCACCAGAAAATAATATCGTATATTAACAACACTAGTTGGAGTGTAATCTGGTAGATTACCTACCAAATCAATTATCGAAATCCATATAAAACAAATAATAAAAAAAAAAAGATTGCAACAAAAAAAAAAATTACATAAAAAACGACATAAAAATTTTACAAAGAAATCATTTAGAGATCAAAATCACAAAAATTATTAGATATAGCATACCGCAAAATATTGCGATATCACAAACAAAAAACTCATAAAACCCCTAACCGCCATCGGCCATCACCACCACGAGTCGTCGAGTCCTCCACATGCCGCCTCTCAAGTATCCATCGCCCACCCACACCATTGAGCACAAGACATTATGAAACACATATCCCATGGTTGACGTCGCTAAGGACCTTCTAAATCACCACCACTCAACTGTTGTAACTCCCATGACACACCTTCTTCACACCACCATCTACTGCGTGTTTACCTCATCATTAAATTGATAATTTTATCATTTTATAATATTAAAAATTATCAACTTTAATGTTACAATAGATAAAATTATAAGAAGTTACTCAAAACATAACTTTCCACTTAATTTTCTAACTAAGTTGTGGTACATTTTAAGAAACCTTTCGGGCTTTTTGTTTGGGCCTCTCTTTAACTAAGATGACACCATGCTGAACATGAGCACAATCGAAATGGATCATATCACATGAATATATCAAAATATATCCACCAATTCGCCCAATCCAACAACCATTTTTTTTCCCAGAGGATTTTTGTAATGGATAAGGATTTTTACTAGTAGTAACTACTTTTAATTGTGCGTTTGATTGGTAGGTTTGGGTTGAATTGAATTCGAGTTGTTTGACTTTTCAAAAACCAGTTAAAAAACTTATTGACGTTTTAGAAAAGACAAAAATGAGTTAAGGTTTTTATTTATTTATTAATTATTTGAAACAGTTTACCAATCATATGCTTAATCTTCACATTAATTATAAACATTCTAATATATGATTGTTCATGCAAAAACTTTATAATACATGATATTAACTGCTCTCAGTTGTTAGATCAAACCATTAAAAACTTAGCTTCCGTTTAGTTTACCGGTTGGAGATGAAATTTTTTAGTTAGAGTTTGTTAACTTTCAAAAAACTAGTTATAAATTTTGTTAACTTTTCAGAAAAAGATAAAAATTGAGATAAAAAAATACAGTTTAGTTGAAGTTAAACTTGAATGCTAAACAAAACTTTAGTTTAACAATTAAAATAGCAGTTCATATTAATGGTAAAAACATAATAATTCCCACTATAGAAATTTTTTTCTTTTAAATATGCTCTATTTAATATATATATATATATATGTATTCTTAAATTATCTTTTAAGAGAATAATAATTTAAGAAAATAAACTAAAATATCAAGAAAATTTTAGATCCCATACCTAAAAAAAATTGGCAAGCTAAGAGTCCGTTTTTTTTTTTTTTTTTTTTGGTAAAATACAAAGACAAGAACACATAATTTTCACGGAATAAATCGACCACATGTAGGACCTTCAGGAGGACATTAATAGTTACCATAAGCGGACCATATTAAGTTATCACTTCCAGGTAAACTCATAGTCCGTTTGATTTATATATTCAAACTCATAATTTATATAGTAAATTTAATATAGTACACATTTATTTTTTTGAAAAGCAGACTTAAATGTGATGCCAAACGGAACAAATTCTCATGCACTTTTAAGTAGTACCAACGAGAATGTATAATTGAGTACCAATGGGAGCAGGGGAAAAAAAATGTTTCTTGAAGATATTGAAAAAGCCATCCTCCAAATCAATTAATCAAGGATAGTAATAACAATAACATTCATATCCATTAAGAGATTTGCTTCCAAATTCATCTTATGCATATAATCTCCCAAAAAATAAAAATAAAAAACCAAAAAGAAAAAGAAAAGAAAACAAATGAACAAACAAATAGCTGAAATTTTTAAATATTAATTAAAAGACAATTTTTTTTTTCTAAATTGGTCAATCAGTAGATTGACCATAACGTAGATCACCAAATTTCATAATTAATCATTGATTGATCATTAATCAATCAAATATAAAAAAATAACAAAGTTCATTTTGTTAAATAAAAAAAAAGTTTGATCATCTATTAAATTAAGTTACTTGAAAAAAAAAAAAAAAAAGCCACTCAACCTAATTTTCTTAAATTATAAACTTTTTTTTTTTTTTTTTTTTGCTATTAGGACTTATAGACAAGTTTGTCATTTCACATTTTTTATTTAGTTTGTCATTTCACTTGTAGACAAGTTAACAAAAGGGGCAAATTCAAAAATCTTGAAAGTTTAAGGGGAACATATGTTACAAATTAAATTTTATGGGGCATTTTATTATAAAACCAAAAGTTGAGGGGAAAACATGAAATTTGTCCAAACAACTCTCTCTCACTCGCACAGACACTCGCACATCAGCTGCCTTCTCAAATCTTCATTTTCCATATAGATTACCCTCTCTCTCTCTCTCGCTCCTCCTCTCTCTCTTTCTCTCTACAATGCTCTGTTGATCACACTTTCATGTCTCACCCCACCAAACGCTTGCCCAGCAGCCGCCCTAACTCCTCCTCCGCCGCCGCCAGCTCCTCCTCCTCCTCCTCGTCGTTGTCCGCCGCCGCCGCCGCCGCAATCGGACCTCCGATGAAGAAGTCCAAGTCTCAGGCCGTGGCCTGCTCTCTCGACCCCAACAAGAATGGCCTCCACCACCACCACCACCACCGTAACCACAGCCAGGACGGCAACGACGTCGTTTTCGACCCCTCCGCCATGTCCCTCGACGAAGATCTCAAGCCCTCCGACGGCCCCTCCTTCGCCGCCAATTTGTCCCGCAAGAAGGCCACCCCTCCCCAGCCCTCCGGCAAGAAGTTCGTCATCAAGTTAAACAAAGGTGACCGCTTCTTTGATTCGATCCCTCTCAAATTTTTTTTTTTGCCTTTTTGGAATTCGATTGTGATGTCTGAATTTTCTTTCTTTCGATTCCATAGTTTAGGGTTCTTGTGGATTTTAGGGCGTTTGATATTAGGGATTTAGGGATTTTGTCTTAGCTTAGCTGCTTGGATTTTACATAGGTTTAATGTGTTCCAATAGGGATGGAAATGGGGATTCTTTTTAGCTACTTGGATCTCTGTGATTAGCCAAATTTCTATTACTCAGGGAATTAAGATTTTTTTCCCTTTTCCTAAAGCATGAAGCTTATAGGATAGAGGATTACAGACTTGGATAACTCCGGGGGGCGGGCCCTCCTTCGCGAAGTGGATTGTCGATATATCTCACTCACAATGGTGGGATTTACTCAAACCTGTGACAACCAGCATTCTCACCACCCCGCCAAATAACCAGTGATAGGGATTTCAGATACTAGTCAGCTAATGTGGGTGGTGTTAGAATTGTGTTTTCATTTGAAATTTTCATTCTTTTGCCTTTTGGATTGAACGTGTTGTTATCTTTTCCTTGGGATTTCAAGGGCTTTTTTGTCACTTCCTCTAGCTTAAATTGGTTGACGAATACCGAAGAGAAACTTATTTACAGATAATTTTGGTCAGTAGTAGTTGATATTCGAAACTATGTTTGTGGTAATTTAGTTCAAAAGGATGTGTTAGACTTCTTACATGTCATGTTAGATTGAGCTTAATAAGTTTTGTTATCTGTTTGTGGTTTTTTCTTACATGTCATGTTGGACTTCTTAATAAGTTCAGATTCAGCTTGTTATCTGTTGGTTTTTTCTTCTCCCCTACCCTTCTAATTCTTAGGTTCAAATTAGTAGTTTATAATGATGCTCAACAATATAGCTACTCAAACGATATTAAACTTCAACTTCCACCATTCAGCATACTATCATTGCCAAGGGTGTACCGTGTTATAGTGCCAACCCGAAGAGTCGCACATGGCTTCCTAACATGTTTTGTTTTCTTGCTTATTTGAAACTTACATATACATAATAACCTCATTCTCTATCTTCTCATGGTCTTGTCTGTTACATCTGCAAAAGTTTTTACTCTTTCTAGATTATGATGTTTCTCATTCTAGTGCTTTAGCATCAGAATTCTAACTTTTCCTTTCTTTATACTTGGACTTGTGCGTGCGCACGTGCACATAGATTTGTGAATGCATTTAAGTACATTTGCTTGAATAAAGTACTTCATTTCGAGTGTGTGCTAGTTTAGGTGTTCAAGGGGATGCCGTGTTCGAATTTCAATTTTAGAATTACTTCCCTTCAATCGAAATTTTGAGGCTCATTAAGATTGTGTTGTGGTCTCATACCAATGAACATAACACCCCCTTCCTTCACTACTTAAATTAAGACTCAACCATCCATCCATCCATCCATCATATAGATTGAATGGTGGTCCCATATTGGGTTTTTATGTGAAGAGATTGAAAACTTGGATGCATTTCAAATGTAAAATAGTTTTACTTCTAAGGTTGAAAAATGAAATGCATGTTCTTCATTTCACAATTAGCTCTTTGATTGAAACGTATTTGTAGTTAGATATGGTTTGATTTGTTACAATACTCTGTCTTTTAAGTTATGGTGCCATAGTTATGTGTTACTTTTTCTTTGGTAACTTTATCATTCAAATTTCCAGTTTTACCGGCTCTGTACTTAAGGCTGTCAAACATATGTTGCCCTTAACAAAAATCAAGGGTGAAGCAAAAGATTTTTGACGTAGGAAGCTATTAACCATCATGAAGTTTGGAATCTAAAAGAGTTTAACTGCACTACGCATTTGAAGGTTGGTTGATGTATTTTAGTTTTCTCTTTATGAAGCCAAAGACAAACCAAAATTGCCCCCTAATTTTGAAGAGGAAACATGGGCAAAGCTGAAGTCAGCTATTTGTGCTATATTCTTGAGACAACCTGATTCTTGTGATTTGGAGAAACTTTATCAGGTAAATTTTATTAGACTTCTATCCTTGAATTAATTAGCTTTTAAATGCAGCTCACTGTTAACCAATTATGTTGTTCTCAGGCTGTTTCTGATATGTGCATGCACAAGATGGGGGCTAATCTTTACCAACGGATTGAAAGAGAATGTGAAACGCATATTGCTGTAGCATTGCAAGCCTTAGTTGGCCAAAGTCCAGATTTGGTGGTTTTTTTGTCACTCGTTGAGAGATGCTGGCAAGATCTTTGTGACCAGATGTTAATGATTCGTGGAATAGCTTTATTTTTAGATAGAACATATGTGAAACAAACACCACATGTGCGTTCACTATGGGACATGGGCTTGCAACTTTTCTGCAGGCATCTTTCTTTGTCTCGGGAAGTAGAGCACAAAACTGTAACTGGTCTTTTGAGAATGATTGATCAAGAAAGGTAACGTGTGTACTCTTAGTTTATTTTGGTGTTTTGGATTTGTATGAACAGAATCCGCACTTGCATGTCGGTATGGTGGTATCTTAATGCTGTCAATGACACAATTTGAAAATTTCCATTCTTGGGCAAGTGTCCATGAATGAAGAAGCTATTTGATGATATGCATACTCAATCTAATAGTTACTAAAGGCCAGGTACTAATCTTCGGAGGAATGAGTGAAGGACCATTTAAAGAAAATTTTTAGGTTCTTTTACCCGTGATATTCATATTCAAGAACATCCTTTAACATCCCTTCTTAATGTTACAGTATATCTTGGTTAAGTTTTTAAGAGTTTATAGTTTGTTCTGAGTAGTTAGGTCCTTCCTCCAAAAATTCTTTGACAAGGATAACAGGAGCAAACCTGTCATAATGTGCTTATCTGTCATCTAATTTTACTGGGAATTGTCTTTTCAGGGCTTTAGTGTATCAGTGAGGTTATCAATGATTGATGTATTTGGAGATAGCTAGCCTTAGGTGAAGGTGGTTTGGGAAAAAAAATGCAATAGAACTTTATTTATTTATTTTTGTCTTTGTGTAGAACATTTAAAAATCGATCTTGCACTTCTGATATTTGGGTGTGGTTTGGTGTCCAAGTTAAGGGTTCCATAATGCAGATTCTGGAAATGTTGCTTATTGTTTGGTGGTGCATTATCAATTTGATCAGCCATCTGCTACATGGTGGTGCTTTTATTTATTTATTTATTTTCAACTTAAAGTATCCAATTTATGTTTTTGGTTTTACAGATTAGGTGAAGCAGTAGACAGAGCTCTTCTTAACCATCTTCTGAAGATGTTTACTGCATTAGGAATTTACTCGGAAAGTTTTGAAAAGCCATTTCTTGAGTGCACTTCGGAATTTTATGCTGCCGAAGGCATGTTATACATGCAGCAATCAGATGTTCCAGATTACTTGAAGCATGTGGAGGTGAATATTTGATTTCATCGCTTTGTGTATGCAATACCTTTTTTATCTTTTCAATTGACGACTTATTCCAATTTATTTGCCCCTACAAGTGTCCTAGAATGTTAATCAAAGTCCTTTTAGTTTTTGTTTAAACTCTTTATATTGCAATTTATGTTTATATTTGGAGATTTGCGGGTACTATGTTGCAGACAAGGTTACAAGAAGAGCATGAGAGATGCTTGATCTATCTGGATGCTAGTACAAGAAGGCCATTAATAGCAACTGCAGAAAAGCAGCTTCTCGAACGCCATATATCTGCAATTCTTGACAAGGTTTCTATTGGCCGTTAATTTTTTGATTCTTCCCTTTTACTTCTATCTCACTCTGTGTTTCGACTTATTCAAGGGATTTATGTTGCTGATGGATGGGAATCGAATTGAGGACCTTCAAAGGATGTACAATCTCTTTTCCAGAGTAAATGCTCTCGAATCATTAAGACAAGCCCTTAGCTCATACATTCGGAGGACAGGCCAGGGCATTATCATGGATGAAGAGAAGGATAAAGATATGGTTTCCTCCCTTTTAGAATTTAAGGCTTCTCTCGACACAATATGGGAAGAAAGCTTTTTCAAGAATGAAGCTTTTTGCAATACCATAAAGGATGCATTTGAGCATCTCATTAATTTGCGCCAGGTAACTTTCTATTTCTTTTCTTTTCATTTTTTTATTTTATTTTATTTTATTTTATTTTATTTTTTAAAGGAAACGAGAAAGTGGCTTCTTTCTTGGCCTCCTGCATTATTTGTCCCGTTATTTCCTGTTGCTTTCACCAATTTTAAAGTGGAAAAACAAAGAGGTAACGTGACGTGTTTTAAAGGAAAAGGGTAAAGAAATGCCATATGAACCGATGAAGACGAGTGACATACGGGCTTGCGGCTTTTAAAAATATCATATGCTTAATTATGCTAAAAAGAATGATGCATTGCTTTTTTTTCATTTCATATATCATATCGTCCAAGCATGGTGGTAATTTTGTCTTTGTGAGCTTTGTTACTTCCTATATCGCTTTAAAGACACTCAATCCTTAAATTGAAGCATTTTCTAACCATTATTATTTTTTAAATTGCTACTACCTGCATTCCACATTACGTATCGGCAATGAAGTAGACCCTTTGGAAATGTTAATTAATTGGTGCCAACCTTTGTGGCATGCGCTCATTCTCCAACCCCTCCCTTTTCAACAACCTGCTCCCCAATCCATCCCATTGCTTCGTTTCATATTAGCACAATCTATTTATGTCGATTCTTAAGAGTAAATAATTGTCTTCTGTATAACAGAACCGCCCTGCTGAACTAATTGCAAAGTTTCTGGATGAGAAACTTCGTGCTGGGAATAAGGGTACCTCTGAAGAGGAATTGGAGGGCACACTTGATAAAGTCTTGGTTTTGTTCAGGTTTATACAGGTACATTTAGTTTATGTATACAAGTATCAAATAACTTCATTTGGTGGATTAACTGAAATATATTTTCCTCGCAGTTTCTGCTGTGGCTGTTTCTGTTATATATTATACCTGTTTTTTATTGTCCTCAAGATTATACTGAGAAAACAACTTGCTTTAATCCTTTTTTCAATCAAGGGCAAAGATGTATTTGAAGCTTTTTACAAGAAGGATCTTGCAAAAAGGCTACTTTTGGGGAAAAGTGCTTCAATTGATGCAGAGAAGTCCATGATATCTAAGGTTAAGATTGGATAGTTTTGTTTATTTTCTAATTTATATTGTAACTATATTTCAACCTAAATGTCGAGTTAACGAGATTTTATTACTCTTACAGCTGAAGACCGAGTGTGGCAGTCAATTCACAAACAAACTTGAAGGAATGTTTAAGGTTGTGCTTGTTTCCCCATTTATTCTACGTCTAGGAATTGATGACTAATCGTGTTATTGGTCAAGATTTTGATCTGAAACAGCTGATTTATGTTTTTTTGTCTAGATGTACTTTTTAATATGTGAAAGATAACTGAGGCAATGATTTGTATTCAACTAATCAATGCAATGCCAGATTTATTAACTTTTTTAACTCATAGATTTTAATCTTGGAGGGGGACTTTTCCTTAACCTCAAACTTGGGTCTAAACAATCTATAGTTCCATTTGGGCTTCTCCCATCTTTATAAGCGTGTCAAATGAAAACAAAGATCTCTTAGAAGCTTTTTTTATCTAGTGGGATTAAACCAGTTATTGTACAAGATTCGAGCTATGCTAGTTTTCATGCTAACAGGCCATAACCTTGTTTCCGTGTACCATTTTAGGACATCGAGTTATCAAAAGAGATAAATGAGTCCTTCAAACAATCATCCCAGGCAAGGACAAAACTTCCATCGGGTATTGAGATGAGCGTTCATGTCCTAACTACGGGGTAGGTTGAACAAGATTCCTGGATTATATCTATTTGTATTCTGGTTACCTACGACAGTTTAAATGGTGATTTGGTTGCTTGCTTCAGGTACTGGCCAACTTACCCTCCCATGGATGTTAGACTCCCTCATGAACTGAATGTTTACCAGGTTGGATTTTCTACATTTTCGAAGCTCTTCATGATCACTAGTTTAAATGTGCATGTGTTTTTATAGTTTTTTATTTTTTCTTTTGCTTGGTCAATAGGACATTTTCAAGGAGTTTTACTTGAGCAAGTACAGTGGAAGACGTTTAATGTGGCAAAATTCGTTAGGTCACTGCGTATTAAAAGCTGAGTTTTCTAAAGGCAAAAAGGAGCTTGCAGTTTCTCTTTTTCAGGTTGGTATAATTTGGGCTAATATCCTTTCCTTTTGTTTTCTCATATATTTAATCTCTCCTTTTGGTGGTGTTGTACCTGTTTTGTTCCAGACTGTTGTTCTGATGCTGTTTAATGACGCTGAGAAGCTGAGCTTTCAAGATATTAGAGACTCCACTGGCATTGAGGATAAGGAACTAAGAAGAACTTTACAGTCTCTTGCGTGTGGAAAAGTTAGAGTCCTGCAAAAGGTAGGTTCCTGTATGGCCATTGCACTCCAGGATACGCATATTATTATTAGGTACCGTATATCATAATTTATTTTATGACTCGATTGCCTTTGGACATGATTTTTACAGTTGCCGAAAGGGAGAGACGTGGAAGACAATGATGCATTTGTGTTCAACGAAGGGTTTAGTGCTCCACTTTACCGTATCAAGGTACAATCTTATGATGCTGTGATCAGAAGCTTACGTTTGCAGGAGAAAATATCGAATGTGGATGATTCATAAGTTCTAATCTAGTCGAGACCAGAGAATCTTCTGATAGGTTTAAATCTCTGTTGTAGCTAATAGGATGAAGCTTCAAGCTAACATTCCCTTCATGTGTATAGGTAAATGCAATCCAGATGAAGGAGACAGTAGAGGAGAACACGAGCACCACTGAGAGAGTATTCCAAGACCGTCAATATCAGGTTAACTTCCGATTATTATTTGTTTCTTGTTTTCCCTTCTGCAGTTTACGATTTTTGTTTTTGTCCAGCATCCCAAAAGTGGCTGTTATTGTAGAACCTAATGGAGTTTACACATGAAAATTTTGGGTTTACTTTCTATTTTCAGGTTGATGCTGCTATAGTTCGGATAATGAAGACCAGAAAAGTTCTGAGTCACACTCTTCTGATTACTGAACTCTTCCAACAGGTAAATGACACCCTTTAGACATATTTTCCTGCATGTATGCCGTGTCATAACATGTTGAGATGGCGCCATTCTCTAAGACCCTTTGGTCTAATGGGCACGGGGAGCGGGGTGGGAAGGGCTTTGGGTAGGGGGTTGTGGGTTCACATAATTCGTCACCCGAGGGGCACATGTTCGAGGATCCAATTTATTTACTTGATCGGTCGGGCTTTGTTGAAGAAAATAAACTGATTGTGTTATTTTTGTGTTGAGCAGCTCAAGTTTCCGATAAAACCTGCCGATTTGAAGAAGAGAATCGAAAGCCTTATCGACAGGGAGTACCTAGAGCGGGACAAGAACAACCCCCAAATTTACAATTACTTGGCGTAATCCGTCTTTTTTGTTTCCTTCCTTTCCTTGTAAATGACTTGGGGGTAAAGCTTCAGTCCTCAGAAAGGAGGTAGGATGTTGAATCCCTTGTCTGATTAATGTACAGTAACTTTTTAGTTCTCTCTTTTTTCATTTTTGTTGTGATCAACACTGATTGTAAATTATTTCGAGTCTGTTCTTTTACAATTTGTATTCTTATCATGGAGTTAAAGTCTGAATGAATTTTTATTTCTTGGAAATAGGATCTTGAAGGACAGCCCAAAAAAAAAAAAAAAAAGAAAAAAAAAAAAACTGGGGTGGGTATACTTTTGCATTTCAAGTTGTCTTTGTTTTCTCTCGTCAAGTCTGAACTTACTTGTCTGCTGTTATAGACGGTACTTTTGTTCTTATTTGGGTTTTTTTTTTTTTTTTTTTTTTTAAGGGAAGGAAATTTGTTAATAAGAGATATCATGTATCAAGTATAATTTTTTTTTAATCTTCATTTACCCCAAAAAAAAAAAAAGTTATCATTTATCTTTTTTTTTTTTCCTCACTTAAAAAATAATGTCACTGCTTTATTTTCAGGGGAAAAAAAAGTGTCACTGTTTTCGTTTTATGGAGTGTATCCATTAAAAATATGTACATACGTGGTTGCTTCTCATGAGTCATGTCTCCCATTAGATACAATTTTCTTAAAGATATCCATCTTTTTACAAATACAAGTAGAACAAATTTTTTTCTTTTTCTTTTTCTTTTTCTTTTTCTTTTTTTGTATTGTATTTGCTGGTAGAGATTTCGAACTTTGCATCTTTTGATGGGGTTGGGGTGTGAAATTGTTGTTGAGCTATGCCTATTATTACAAATAGAACAAATTTCAAATCACTAGTCTGTGTTTTGTCTATTATGTTATTGGAACCTTTAAGTTCGTTTGATACAAGGGAAAAGTGGAAGGCAGAATAGAGGTGAGAGGAGTATGGGATAGACACGGAGATTGTTTTGTTTGGCATAAGGGAGGACAAAAAGGAAATGAATTGGACAAGAAATTATAAATCCCAAAAAATATGTGACATAAATTTCTCTCAATATATAAGGATTTCAGGAAATGAATTGGAAAATTAATTTCAAACCCCACCCACCAAAACACACACACACACACACAAAAATGTTATTAAATCCTTTTCAATGAAAAAGGACGAGCAGAAATCCATACTAAACACAACAAAAAGGGTCCTCGTCTAAGTTAATTCATTAATTCTTATCTGCTTTTCACCTTAACAAAATCTTAATGTGAAGTGACAAAGATATTCCAATAGTTTCAACTTTTCCTTGAAAATCATAGTTGGAGGCGTCGCTTTAGGTTTACAAGAATTGCTCTATAGGGGCTCTGGTAACTAACAGCATCTCCCATACAATGTTAAATTAGTAAATCAATAGTGAATTTTAGTATTTGAATGAAAAATGTGCTCTCTAATGAAGTGCAATTTAGATTTGTCATGGTATACTAGCTAGTTCTGGAACTTTTAATTCCAATCGAAGCATATAGATCCGTAAATAGGTTTGTATGTATAGTCACTTTAGTCATGCTCGTTGTTTCTCGAATGTATCTCTTTTCTGGAAACATGGTCAACCGGTGGTAAATTTTATTACGTGATATAATATCAAATTTAAGTTTTAATTCTTATTTGTTTGTTGTCTTCACTTTTTAATGTAAAGATTATTTTTAAATTATCTAAATACTAAAAAATCATTTTTACGAGTACTTTTTTTTTTTTTTTTTTTTGAGAAAAAGTCTGGAGTTTTATTCACTAGCTTGAAGATCAGAAAGTACAATGGCCTCAAAACTAGAGGAACAAACTCATAATAAAGCAAATCACCAAAGTTCTGAAAAACTCTATTCGTCAAGAAGTTAGCTACATAATTCCCATGACGGGAGATGTAACAAACTTTACCACTAGGAGCAGGAAGAATAGCCTCCTTGATATCAGCTATCACATTTGATTCTAGAGCCCTCGACAAAGGTCGTTGGATAGCCCGAATGACATTCATTGTATCTGATTCTAGAATCCAGTGCTCCAGACTGCAACTTTGAGCTAAAAGAATTCCTTCTCTAGTTGCTAAAGCTTATGCAATGTGAGGAGAGAAAGAACCCAAATTTTTTTTGCTCACTGCTGCTAAAACTGCCCCTTGGTCACAGCGGATGACTACTCCAATCCCTACAAAACCAACTTCCTTTCGCACACTAGCATCCACATTAATTTTCACCATCTCCGGAGGAGGGCGCTGCCGAGGGAGGGAGGGAGGGTAGCCTTGCACTAGTAACACCCACCTTATCCACAGAATTACATCTTTGGAAGTCTCCTAGGATTCTACTAACACGATCCACTATCTCCTTAGCCTCCAAACCCCTATTTTCGTTTCTGTTTGCCCACATACTCCACACTACCATCACAAAAATTTATACCTCTTCCAACGTGCCAATCGTGGACAATAATAAACACAGAGAGTTAAATGGCCCTCGGTTGAAGGAACAAATCCGACGCCAAATAGCTGTTAGACCCCATTCTTCCAATGCAGCAGCACACCTCAAAAAAATATGGCTTACATCCTCAACCTCCTCTCAACAACATGGGCAAGTCCGAGGGCAATTTACCCCTCTTTGCTAATTTGTCTCGGATGGGTAAGGCATTGTGATAAACGTGCCAAATCAGGATTTTCACTTTGCTAGGACGCTTCCACCACTTCCCTTCCACACCATTCTCAGCACAAGATTCTAAGATTTGATTATCCATAGCCACTTTGTAACCTGATCTAACCGTGTAGCAGCCGTCGTCTTCATAATGCCAAAGCATCATATCACTCCTAACTCTCACTCCCAAAGGAATGCTAAAAATGGCCTTCCTATCAACCTCCCAAAAGTAGCTCATCACTGCATCTCTATCCCAAGCCCCATTAGCAATTAGATCAGAGACAAGCAAATCATCCAAACCTGCTGGCAGCATCGTTATAGGTTTAAAAGTGGTCGGACGGGGGATCCACGGATCATGGAAGACTCTGAAATCATCCCCATTACCAACTTTCCATCTAGTCCCTTGAAGAATCACTTCTCTACCCCAAAGGATACTTCTCCAAACATACGAAGGATTATGCCCAATATTCACAGCCAAAAAACTCGAACTCGCAAAATATTTTGCTTTGAGAACACAGGCCATAAGAGAATTGGGATAAGAAAGAATGCGCCATCCTTGCTTAGCAAGTAACGCCTTATTAAAAATTTCTATATCCCGAAATCCCATCCCTCTAGTTTTTGCACGACGTAAAATCTCCCAACGAACCCAATGAATCTTCTTCTCCTTATCATCACCACCCCATCAAAAATTAGAGATAAGAGATTGGAGCTCCTTACAAAGCGAGGACGGAATTTTGAAAACACTCATGGCAGAGGTGGAGGTGCTTGGGCAACTGCCTTTAAAAGAATCTCCCTACCCCAAATCGAGAACACCTTACTCTGCTACATTTGTAACTTCTTCCAAACTCGTTTCTTAATTCTATTAAACATCATCCATTTATTTCTCCCCACAAAAGAGGGAAGACCCAAGTAAGAAACATGGTCAATGTCATTGGATAGGCCAAGCAAATTGGAAATATTACCTCGACTACACTCCGTCAAATTTAAACAAAAAGAAATTACCGAATTTTGGAAATTGATTTTTTGATTTTTTGCCCCAAAGCACGCTCATGCATCATCAGAATGTTCTTGATCACATCACAACTAGCTTCATTGGCTTTGCTAAAAATAATACTATCATGTAAACAAAAGGTGATTAATCTGAGGGGCTCCCCTAGAACATGCCACTCCCTCTAGTGAGCCATCCGCCTGTGCTTTCCGTAGAAGCCCCGAAAAACCTGTTGGAAAAATGGTTTTTAAACCATTTTGAGGTCCAAATTTGAGTGGGACTCACTTAATAAAATTAACGGGTCTTGGTGGATTTGCGTTCTCCGTCGCGAGGAGATTGAAATCATATATTTATACACTCAAAATGGTATTCGGGTGAATGAGAAATTGATGCTCAAAGTGTGCCTATTGGAATAGAATTTTATTGGAAAATTACTTATAAATATGGAGTCCTACACTGCTTAGGCATGAAAGCTTGATGGACTTTACAAAATTTTACACTTTTGAACTTGGCTAAGATTGTGTACCCAAGATGCTCTCTAACGTGCAGGGGGTGCAAATCACAGTCCTAATGGGTTAGAGGATGTTAGTTTGTCGAGTTTTTGCAAAAAAAAAAAAAAAAAAAAAAAAAATTCTTTTCTTTTCCAGCATAAATTTCGGATTTTTTTTTTTCAGAATATTAATAGTCATATGTTCATATTCCAAGGATGATTGTTCATATTTCAAGGGTTTAAATGGGCAACACCAATGCATTGCATAAATCTGAATTAAAACTCAATGAATTTTGGTTTTGTAACACCTTCTTTTAGAGCCTATAAAATGAGGCATCCACAAGCTTGAAATCACACACTTGAATACATATCACTAGTACTCTTTCTCTTGTTTTCTTTTCTGTCGGTTTTTCTAGTGGTGGCCGGTTTTGTTGTTTTTGAAGTTTTTGTGATAGAGGGAAGGTTTTGGCTTCAAGTTCGTCGAAAGTGGTTTTTGATCATGCTAAACTACCGTTGTTCGTCGTTGTATCCTGTGAGACAGATATTCGTTGAAGCCTCGTGTACTTACCGGAGGGGATGAATCTGTTTTAAGGAAAACGTGTCTCACGTGCCTCAACGATCTTCTTTGTCTGTTATTTTCTTCGAGTTAAGGTTGAATTTCTGTGTAATAATTTTTGTTATATTATATTTGAATTTCACTTATTCGTAGTTTATGCTCTATATTTTCTAACAAAACCTTCCGCACAGAGTAAAAAAAAGATAAGGAGAGAGGGGGCATCCTTGTCGAATTAAAAAAAAAAAAAAAAACATTAGCAATATCGTTATATCATTGGAACATAAAATAAGACAATGCTAATGTTGTTTTTCACTCTCTTTTATAATAAATATAACATTTACATTTACATAAACAAATGCATTAAAAGATAATTAAATAGCAAATTAGAAACCAAAACAAATGAATAAAATCACACCATTATAACCTCCAGTCCACAAGATAGATATATTTTCTTACACAAAACAAACACTGACACATTAAAAAAAAAAAAAAAAAAAGACGGTATAGTTATAGCCCGCAAGAATCAACAAAAATCAAGCAGAAAATATAAAACGATAGACGATCAATCGTCGTTCACACAGAGACAGACGAGAAGAAAAGAAATCAGACGGCCTTGATTTCCTCGGGAGGAGGAGCAGCAGAGGAAGCAGCAGCATCGGGATCGGAGTGGAGGATATGGGCATGGGGGGGAGGTGGGTTCGGATTGAGAGGAGCTCGGACGTCGTTGACGTCGTCGTCGGGATCGTAATCGGGATTGAGAGAGCGATCAATGGCTTCACGACCTTTGTCGAGACAAGGTTTGCAGGCGAACTCGATGGTGATCCATCCCACTATCACTCCTGCTATCGCTATCACTGCGCTCGTTATCGCCCCCATTCTTCACTCTTCACTCTTCACTCTTCTTCTTCTTCTTTTTTTTTTTTTTTTTTTTTTTTTTTTGTCCTTCAGTTCGGTCCTCGATTCGAGGGGGTCAATTGGGATCGGAGTTGTCAGTCTTAAGTTCCAATTGGGCTCATTTTGGGTGTTCTTATTGGGCTTCACTGACCACCCCACCTGTTTTTTTTTTTTTTTTTTTTTTTTTTTTTTTTTAAATAGAAAATTACCTAAATAATTTTTTTCCTGTATATGAATCGACATGACACAAATTCCTAGTTCTTAACTAACACGACACAAATTCTAAATAATTTTAATTTAATTTTATGTTATATTGATCTAGTATTAATTTTTTATATCATGTTGATACAATAATATTTAAATTTGTGTCTTCATGTGTTCACCCCTCGCCCCTTTCACGCAAATAATTGAAATAAATGACATAGATTTTTTTGATTATAAGTATAAATTAGCGGAAATTGTACACAAAAATGCATTGTGAAATAAAGAGTTCCAATCTCCTATTAAAAAAAAAAAAAAAAGAGAAGATTTTAAAATATTTGAACTAAATGAGAGTTCTTTCTTCTTCTTCTTCTTCTTTTGTTTTTTTAGTAAATTATTGATTTAATTTTTCTTCACATAAAAGTTAAACCAAAGACAATAGGGGTTTTTATGAAAATTATATATATTTTTTAAAATACATTTTTGTATAAATGTTTCAAATTTTCTTAATTTAAATTATTATTTTTTAAATAGTTGATCGTGGAGATGCACCATATGATAGACCATTATAAATTCAAGAACAAAAAAAAAAAAAAAAGAACTTTGGTTATTTATTTAAAGGGGGGCTCCAAAAACGTCCACCCACTTAATTTTTTTTTTAATTAAGATTTTAATTTTATAAAAAGTTACCATATAGGTTTAGGATGACGTATATTTCAAGAATTTGGAATAAGACATATTCTTATCATTACAACGGGAAGACTCAAATCTAAAACTTCTTTTTGAACCTGTTCGTGTTAGTAATTCCATCTTTACTCTTGTTTTGTACAACTACTAAAATTTGACAAATTGTGGCTACAACTTTTGAAGTACCACGGTATTTTCCATCAAAAGTTTTCTTGTCAATCGTCCAATTCATATGAAAGTTGCGAGCCTAAGGTTCCTCTTCGGCAGAATGTATATTTCAGTTATGCTATTGAGTTGGCCAGTTCGTCTTTGATTCTTGGTTTGCATTTCAAGCTTCGTGGTAGTACGGTTACAATTTCATAATCATTTCAAACCCTTAATTTATTCGATTATGGAGATCGTTTCTTTCTATCATCTGACGAATGGTGTTCAAGTAAGTTATTGTGCATGATGCAAAGGCAAACTAATCCAGACAGCTTTCTTAATTGTCAAATACAAGAAATAGAACCCAAGTCGATAATGGTTGTCTCAGTAACATCTAAAACATCGATCTAAGAAATAGATTGTCTGACAGTTGTGTGACAAGATCAAAATGCTAACTACTGTTATAAATTCCAATGCTCAGATCTACGATATGAGCAATATCTATAATGAGCACATGAACAAAGTGTAATCATCATATAGCCTAACTACACTCTTGGAATGCTAGGGCTCGGGTGAGACATCGGTCGTGTTCATCATCACACACAGAATGTCTAACTGGGTTGTGTAAGACCCGCAAATGGGGCTTTCTGGTGCCTCCGAGCATTTTTCTAATGAGTGTTGAATCAACCATCTCTTCTAGTTGTTTACAAAATTGAATAAAAAAATAATTAAAAAAATTTCTTTTTCCTGAAATTGTAATAAAATAGGAGGCCAAATACAAGTTGCAACTATGCTGCAACACCATTAACAGAGCAATCAGGTAAGAAATTAAGAAATATAAGTATTTATATATAATCATTACATTCCCATAACAACCAAAACCCCTTTCACACAGATATTATCACTCTACAAAGCTAACTATTACGAGTAATTACAACTTATTGAAGATCATATCACAACATGAAAGGAAAATCAAGCAACTAAGCAAACAGAATCTGAGAACTTGAAGGCGTCAAATCGGAGAAACGGTCGGGAGCGTCAATGACACGCCATTGAACACCAAAGCTCCACTTCTCGGAATTGTTTTTCTGGTTAAGCCTGGAGATATGACCCACCGCAATGTGAAGGTTCCGACCCACGACATAGATCCTGCAGTCGCAGGCGTTTACAGCAAACGGTTTGCATATCTGTTCTGGCAGAGGGGGTCCCTCTATGGGCTCCCAAGAATCAGTATCTGTGTCATATACCTTAAGTTTCATCCTCTCGAGCTCCGAGACCACAATCAAGTGGCCATAAACCACCACGCTTGAACCTGTCCAGCCCTCTTTCAGTCCAACAGCCATGCTTTCCCAATTGTCAGTTCTCGGGTCGTAAACCTGACCCCTTGGAGAGACATCGAAAGGCCACAACCAGCCTTCCGTGACAAAAAGCTTTCCGTTGAGAACTGCAGCATCGTATGAGGGCATATTTGCTCCCATGCTCGCAATGGGACGCCAGTTCCCTTTCACAGGATCCAAAACCTCAGCTGAGTCCAGCTCATAACGATCTGCGCAGTTTCCTCCGGCCACATAAATCATTCCGTCGATAATCCCACTCGCAAAAAAAGACCTGGCAGTGATCATCCGATTCATCACAGTCCAACGGTTTTTCTGCATTTCATACTTAAGGACCAAGTCAAGTGGGCAATCTACATCAGACACCAGGCCCCCACAGACAAAGAGAGTCCCCTCATGAGGGATCGAAATGCATCGGAATCCATGGGGACAAACCTTGTCTTTACAAGGCATCGACGGGATGGTATGCCAAGAGAAATGAGTGAGGTCAAGAACCTGCCACTGAATCTTCCCGGTGCACTTATGGAAGGCAAAAACAAAGAGCCAAGGGTCTTTGAAGCGTAACTCTTTTCGCCGTGTGAAAAACCGCTCTTTACTCCCAAGAAGTAAATGCCATCTCTTGCAAACAGCTCTGCAAGCCACATGACTCTCAACTGGAAGCCGAAGGAGACAGTTTAGCGCAACGTCATCAGGAAGTCCCGGAATTAACGGTTCTCCCCTTAGAGACAATTCCAACTCTGATAAAGCATTCAACAGAGAAGATTGCATAACAGCTAACCTAAACTTGGGGGATAATGTCATTTGAGACTCCCCTAGTTTATGCACCGGCGCTTGTTCGGACGACAACTGAACCCGCTGCATCTCTCTCTCTCTAGAGTCAAATATCCAAAACCTCAAAAATTTTCACTGAGGAACCCCAAATAAGTTTCAAAACACAATCTCTTCTCTACAATATGTTCCCAATGGTTTCAACTAAGGAAAACAACAGAACCAATTCCCAAAACCGAGCAAGCGAATTGATTCCAAATTCTCAATTTCTGATATATTTTCTCAGAGGAATCCCAAATCCAAACACACCAAAGTAAAGCACCAATTCCTTCACCACAAAACCTTTACAACACACACTAACCATAAACAGTACATAAAAATTCCCATCTAGAGAATCTAAATTCAAGCACACAAATATTGACCTCTCTTTAGCTTAAACCACAATTGTGTTGTATCAAAGATACCAAATTTCAGAATCCAAAACTCAACCCCAAATACACGAACACTTCAAAATCAGCTCAAGATTTTTTGGCTTTTTCTTCCTTCTTTTTCAGCTCCAAACTAAAAACCCACAAAAACCCAGTTCTTGAATTAGCTTATAAGCATTAATAGAAGACTAAACCCAGAACCCAAATGAGCTTCGGCATATAAAATTAACTAGGAATCACCACCAACAACAAAGAAGAAACAAGAACACAAAAGAGATTGAAAAACTGATTATAATAAAACTTACAAGCAATAAAGTTTCTTCAAATAAAACTGTTGCTTTCGGTAATGAGGATTTTAGAGCTCTTTAGCTTTCTTTTTTTTTTTTTCAAATTTTTTTTTGGGATTTATTTTTTTTTTTGAAGTACCAGCCATACGCATCAGACTATTCTTCCTTTCTTAAGCAAAAGATTATTCTATTTTGTGGCAAAGATGGTTCCTTGACTCAACATTACTGCAAAACCACGCGCACGAATGAGCGAGAGTTTCACGCGCCGGAATGGGCTGCATTGATATTGGTTGTCCACGTGCAAAGGAGGCGCGTGGTATGTACGAGTCGTGTGAGTGAGGGAGGGTGTAACTATGTGTCAGGACTATGTACCTGTAAGATTGACAAGAAGAACCAGAAGATTAGCGGCTGTCTCTTGACAGCGCATGAGTTAAGTTACATTTTGTTTTATTTATTTATAAATTTACTTTTCGAAAGGAGAATTCTAATTTAGATATTTTTATTTTTTTTAATGCGATTATTGTTTTAAAAAGTATATATAATTCCCATTTGATTAATCGGTTGAAGTTGAAATTTTTAAATTTAAATTTATTAATTTTTTAAAAATTAATTATAATTTTTATTAATTTAAAAAAAAATTGATATGAAAAAATATAATTTAATTAGAATTAAGTTAAAATGTCAAATGAAACAATATCTTTGAAATGTTTTAACCAAAAAATATATATATATTAAAAAGAAAAATTATAAAAAAAATTTTATTTAGAAATTGGTTATAAAATTAAAAAAAAAAAAAAACATAAAGAAATAACCTTGAACGACAACAACTAAAATAAAAAATCTGATTTTATTTCTACAATTTGAAATCCCTCCGTTATAAGTGATCATTTATCTTTTTTACAAATTATTAAGCTTCGTTAATTTATCCCAAGACCCTGAAGCATTGTTGGAATTAACAATCTTAATTTTGGAACCTTTCAGCGTCAGTAATTCAGCCCAACTTAGAAAGCAAATTATTCCAACTTCTTTGTCAGCAAAATCAGAAAAGCTCCCCTCATTTGGACAAAAAATTTCATTTTAAAAAATAGACATTTAAAAAATAGACACTCAATCCAAACAGAGAGTTATTTTGATAAACGGTGACGGTCTATCTTGCACCTTACTTTTTTAACTTCACCGTCAAAAAACTCTTGTTTCCTCATTCGTTGACTGAACTATGACTTTTGTTTTTTCTTATTTTCCAACAATGATAATTTATTTTCTTTTTAAGTGATATCCGTCTAAGAATCACGAGATACTGCATTCATCTTATGAAGAGGAGTTGACACAATTTGAGGGCTTGAAAAATGAACTTTTTCGTTTAATTCGCCGGTTAGAGATAAAATTTTAAGATTGGAATTAGTTGATTTTTCAAAAATTAATTATAATTTTTGTTTATTTTTCAAAAAATAAAAAAACAAAGACTGAAATGGAATTGAAAATTATAAGTCAGAGATGGTACACCAAATGCACCATTAATTGAATATCTATATCATAATTTATCATTGGAATCGTAGTCGCATGGGAAGCAATTATTTCTATTCCAAATGAAAGAAAAACAACATGTAACCAAACGAGAAAGACTATTGCAGAATTGAAATCAAGGCGATGACAGTTTGTACGGTGGAACCCGAAAAACGACCTCAAAGAGGGAAAACTAATTAACTAGGGTTTGTGAAAACCCTAGGAGAAAAATATCCCTTCGCCAACACATGTGTGTATATAGTTCATGTTTATAAATATATATATATATACACACACATATAAGAATTATATTCGCCCTCTTATAGGGTGTTTGGTGGAATAGTTTGAGTTGGGATTTTTAAGTTTCAATAGTAAATTTTTTTGAATTTTTAGAAAAGATAAAAAAAATTTTGGGAAAAAGACAAAAATTTTTTAGGAAAAAGACAAAAAAAAAGTTTGAGTTGGATGGTTTAAACTACTACACCAAACAAGTCTTTAGTATATTATTTAAATTACATTAATACCCCTTAATTGAAAGATTTTACGTGGAGAGAGAATATTATATAAACTGTTTCAATCAAGAAAGTAATTTTGTAATTTTAGCAAATGATAGAAAAATATCAATGTAATTTTCCCTTAAAAAATGACAATATCAATGTAATTTTCCCAAGTTATAGTTTGATATTTTCTTTGAATTATTAAATATCTTGTCCAAATAAACGAGAAAATACATTGTCAAATAAACTCACAAATACTTTTCTTTCTCAATTTTTGTTTTTTTTTTGTTTTTTTTGGAAAGAATACTTTTCGTTCTCATTAAATTGCCATTATTTCTTTTTCCATCTTCTAATTTATTGATTCAATTTCGAAGTAGGAGTGCGCAAATGTAGTTGAGTGGAGTATTCAACGTTAACTTGAGTGCTAAATAGTGATTGCATTGACTAATATGATTGCATTAACTAGTTTTATTCATGATAAGAAATGATACAAGGGGCATGCTGACCTTTAGCATTCAATTATATGTTATGTTTTTCTTTTACCCTTATAATATAATGACATAATTTTCGGTGCTTATTGCTTTTTTTTTTTTTTTTTTTTTTTTTTTAAATTTTTATGGTAGAATTTAGAGGCCATTTGAAACAATGTTTTCAGACAAAATTTTACAACTCAACTGCAAAACTTTCAAATTTACATTTCACTTTTTCTTTCTTCCCTTTTAAAAAATTTCAAACTTTAAAAGTTCATAATTTTATTATTTCATATCGAAATGAGATTATTTGTTTTTTTACTTATCGCACAGAATTATGAGAGCAACAAAACAAGATCTATAATGCATATTTTTTTCGAATACATTTCAAATTTATGCATTATTTTCTATATCACAATTCATTCCGATATAAACTTCAACCAAACACACATTTCAATTCAAAGTACAAAACTTCAATTCCAACTGTTGTTTCAAATAGGCTCTTTGTGTTAAGCCTAACTATTATTCACCAACACATGTAATTACAATAGAGTTCTTGCATCATTAAGCAGAGAGCGTTTCACCTATGTGGAGAAGAATAAGTATTAAAAAATCTAATAAATCATTGAAAAAGGTAAATATATATGTATACTTCTATTTTATCTTTAGAATCGATGCTAATCACAAGAACCTAGCTAGTTGAGTCGAAATTATGGTCTCATTTCAATTTCTTTTCAAAGGGTTCACTCACGATGCATTCTTTAATAAAAGCCAATATTATTCCCTTAATAAATTTAGAATATCTAAACCTTATATAGTTTTTTCTAACTCTAAAGCACTCCCACCATAACATGAAATTCATGTTGCTTTGGAGCTTTCTAGAATATGGAAGCCTAGGCGTACGTTTCTAAATCTTATATCCGGTAATTAAAAAAAAAACATTAAAAAAATGTTTTTTTCCTAGATTTATTCAAATTTAATGATTAGAAACATAACCCTCTTATTAGGATTTTTTTTCACCCCCGCACCCTATTGTAGAATTCTCCTTCTCATCTTCTAAGAAAATATCATGGGGTGAAAAAAGAGTATATTATTAGAGAACTTTCAATAATTGAAATTTCGGTGCATGTTTTTAAATCTTAAATCTGATCAAACTCATATAAAAAAAATAAAAATAAAAAGTGCAAAACTAAAAGAATATGATATAGTTTGAACGGTTAAAAACAAAAGCCCTCCAAATTCCAGAAGGACATTTTCTATACCTAAAAAAAGAAGAAAAAAAAAGTGACGTAGTTATAGGCCCTTAACATCTATTTTTGGAATAAAGGAAGGTTTGGAAATTAACATGATGAGAAGATAGGGATTAGAATATTTTAAAGAGGATGAGAAAGCAAGAAATAAAAAAGCAAATCTACAGAAGAATCTTATGAATACATTACCAAACCCCTTTCATTTTCAGCTCTGTTATTTTTACGCGTTTTGGTCTATTTTCCTTTGGTTTGGTGCTCCTTCACTTAATAAAATAAAAGAATTCCAAACCAATCAACTTCATTGACATTTGTTAATTTGCTTGGGGGCAAGTCATTTTCCATCGTCGTTGGATTGGATATATTTCTTGTTAAGCTAACTATTATATCTGTTAGGTAATCATTAGGGGGAAGGAGTCATATCTGTTTGGTGTTCTACTAATAAAGATCTATATATATGTGTGTCCCTCAATATATAAATATACATGTGTGTGTGTGGATTTGGTATTTGATAAACATCGAAAACAAATATATATTTTTTTATTAATTTTATTTTTAAACTTAAAATATAAGTCCAATAACTTTTTAGTCATTAATTTTAATATTAAATGTTATAGAACCAGTTCTCGAATTATCAAGTTTTTAATGAATTATGGAAATAAAAATCAGTAGGTGGATCAAAATATCACAACTAAGTCGATATTCCTTTAGAACCGTCATCACTTTCTCATTCCACAAAAATTTATTGATAGAAAACAAATAATACAAGTCTGTTTACAAAGGGGTAATAAACAACTTAATAAAAGGAAACTGAATTAAAAAGCCTATTGCTTCTCGTGGAAAATCCGAAGAGCAGTCCCAAAGAATTGAGCCGTAACTCTTTTCTTGGAAATAGCCTTCAAATATGTCTTGTTAACCCTCTAGCCAAAACCCATTGAAAAAAAAAAAAAAAAAAAAAAAAAAAAAAAAAAACCATAGAGGAAAAATAGTATACATTTACTTATCAAAGTCTACTAATTACATAATCTATAACACGACAAACCCGCCAAATCCCAAAGAATTTATAGGGAGTAATAATTTGGAGCATTAAACCACCAAGTATCCTTGTCAATATGAACCGCTTTCGAAGGTATCTTATAATAGTTTCACTCCAAAACACCATTAAAAACTAAACTCTAATTGCAGCATGAAGATCATTGCGCTTGAATTAAGGTTGTTTTTGTTATTTAAAATTCAGAGCACTAGTCTTCTCAGAATTTGCATCTTTCAAAGTTGAAATCTGAAACGTTAAAATTACAAAATTAACCCTAATTAGGGTAAATGTAGTACAATTTTTATTGGTGTTTTGGAGAAAAGGACTATTATAGGACAAATTGAAGTTCAAAGACTGGTTTTGGGACATTTAGAATTAATCAAAACTAAGGTAATTACCGTATGTAATTTATAATTACACATTCTTGAAGTGAACAGGAAAAATAAGATTAGTTTTCAACTTTTAGAGACTACAATGAGATTTGACCTAGAGTTTAGGGACCAAAATCAAAATTAATCTTATTTTTTCTCGGATTCTTCGTGGGGTTAATGATTTAGAGGAATATTTGATGTTAGGGCTTTTAACCAATCCATAAATCTGTTCACTTCTTTCAATTAAATCTAATCTGTTGAATTGGATTGGAATGGGAAAGAACGGATTGATAAGGAATTAGAATTTTTCTAATCCATATATTATGTATTGGATTGTGAATGGACAATTTACTATTTCGTGAAATCTGCGAATCCAAACTATTTACTTATATATTCCAATATGTAAACACCAATACAATAAAAAATATATATATAATATAATTCCAAACCAATCTAAGTCATTGACATTTGTTGATTTGCTTGGGGCGAGTCACTTTCCATTTTCTTTGGTGATTGGATATATTTCTTGTTAATTAGCTAACTATCATATCTGTTTGGTAATCAATAAGGGGAAAAAACTCTATCTATTTGGTGTTCTACTAAATATGGAATTTTCATATATATATATATATATATATATATATAAGAACTTTTTTCGTGTGGCACTTTTGGACAGCCGGATGGAAAACTTCTCCATCTCTCTCTCTCTCTATATATATATATATATATATATATATTTTCTCTCTAGTGGGTTGTACCGCGTTCTTTTCCAAATTGTGCCAGTCTCCTGCGTAGATTGTACTGCTGGACAACCATTCCGTCGGACAGAAAACAATTCCATCTATATATATGGATTTGGTAATTGATAACATTGAAAACAAATAGGTTTTTTTTTTTATTATTATTTCATTTTTTTGTCTCAAAATATAGGTCCAATTCCTTTTTAGTCCTTAACTTTTAAAATGTTCTAAAACCAATTCTTGAGTTATCATTTATCCTCTAATAGATTATCGCATGAAGATCAAGTACGTTTTAGTGAAGGTTTTTTTTTTGTTATTTAAATGTTAGTGTATAAGTGTTTTGAAAATTTATAACTTTTAAAATTGAAATCCGAAACGTGAAAGTGACAAAATTAATCAAAACTAAGGTAATTACCGTATGATTTTTAATAACATTTTGGAGGAAATGACTATTGTAAGACAAATTAATAGTTTGAGGACGGGTTCTGACCTATAATTCAAGAATCAAAATTAAAATTAATCTTATTTTTCCTTGGATTCTTTTGTGGGGTAATGATTTGAAGGAATAGGTGACGTTAGGGCTTTTAATTAACCAGTGAATCCATTCAATCCGTTCAAGTAAATCTAACTCGTTGAATTGGATTAAATTGGGAGATTGACAGATTGGTAAGGAATTAGGATATTCCTAATCAAAATGTTACATATTGGATTGTGAATTGAGATTTTCTTATCCTTGAAATTTACAAATCCAAACCATTCACACACACGCACATATATATATATATATATATATCAATATATATATATATAAATACATAAGTTTTATTTAAAGTAATATTGATGAGTGATAAACACTTGACTTCGAGTTTATAATTGATGTTTGTTTGTTGTAAGTGTAATGTTGCAATTTTGGATTACTATCGAGACTTGAATTTGATTGTGTTATGATAATTGCATTTTAATTAAACTATTTTATACTTTAGTGTGTTTATTTAAATTTTCAGATGCTATGTATTGAATCCACAAAATTAGATGTTTATAAACTGGATTGAAAGTCTAACAAATTAACATTTTACAAATATGTAAGTTACGTATTGGACTATGAATTGAGGCCTACACTATGTAATCCAATCCATGAACACCCCTAGGTGATGTTAGCCTTAATAAACGTCTTTGGAAAATTCAGATACACCTTTAATGGAATAATAATTATCATCTTATTAAAAAAAAAAGCCGCTATTCGGGTTAAATGTGAATCTCTGATAGAGAGTCAGATCCATCTGATGGGTCCCACGAACCAGATAAGTCCTGCACTTTGTAAAAAAACCCGACTCAACCTGTATGGTTAAACATGTTTTACGCGAGTGTACGTGTGTGAAGAATTCAGAGTAGTGTAAGTTTAGTCGTTCCACCTAAGGCCAGTTGAATAGTCCATCAGTGACACATTGTGGGGGTAAAATTTTGAAGTTGTTATATATAGATGTAATAAACTCTCATCAGTTTTGGGTCTCCCATGCAAAAGAGGTGAACAAAGTTAAAACGGCTCTACAATTACACAGATGAGTTTCAACCAGATAGGCAGTTCATTTTTTGTCAATATCTCCAGAAATATTAATTGGCCATTTTCCTAATTTAACCCTCCCTGAACCAACTATTCTCTCAGAAAGAATCTTTTATTTTCATTCATTGCATTTCAATTTGAAAGTCATTTTTTTTGGAGAGATGAATTTATTAAACTCTTTGCATAAATAATAAATTTATTTATATAAATTGAAAATGACTAACCAGAGGGACTGAACAGTGAATGAACGTCTCTCTGAGAATTTTTGACACCGATTTGTCTTATTGACGCCAACTCATCAGTTGGGAAAATTTTGGTAACGCCAAAAAGTCCAAAAGCTGTTCCACAACACACACTTTTGGTGCTTTCACATCAGTAGAGAGAGAGAGAGAAAGAGAGATAGAGAGAGATTATTTTCCACTAATTCTAAACCAGTTGTAATTAGGATGTCCGATTGGCTAGTTTTCAAAACTGAACCTGGTTTTGAATTTTCTAAAAAAAATAGTAATCAATGTGATGTAGAGTTTTCTTGTTGATTGAAGCTGTTCTCCATTAATCTGTAGTTAAAAAATTCATATAACCTTTATAACAATGTATTTATCTTAAGAAAAAGGGTTAATTAACAAAGTCTCGCTTTATTCTTAATAGGACTTTAAAATAACAAACTATTGATATCCGAACTTATCAAATGTTTCGCTATTGGTTCCCATGTGATAGAAAAATATTTAAGAAAATGACAGAACGTTGCACAAGTGAAGAATAATTTGGCAAAATAAACATTATTTAGTTGATTGAACTAGTAAATAGAATTGGATTTATATTATCCAAATAATCCAACAAATGAAACCTATAATTTTGAATCAGTTGAGTAGCATATCAACCATCTAACAGTCACTTTACCATATTACCTTCTACCCACCAATCAAGTGAGCCTCATGTGCTTTATTCTGTTAGTTTTTCAATGTTTTTGACACAGAAGGACAAATAGTGAGACGTTTGATAAACTTAGATGCCAATAATGTGAAATTCTAAGTTCTAGATGGTAAAATGAGATGACATATACTTCTTGAAGACTAATACGGAAATTAACCCTAAGAAAAATGACACAACATCACAATTTGTAGTGAGATATCACTCTCATTTCTTATTAGAAGGCTTTGGCCTTTGGTCACACCATGATCAGATAACTAGGGATTGTAACTTCATAAGATAAGTTTTTATAATATAAAAAAAATTCTTGACACAATTCTTATATTGTAAAGATAACTTAAGTCGCAAGAAAACAAAACCTTTCATATTCCTCTTGTTATCTTTATACAAATATTCAGAACACAATTCTTTATGTGTGTATTAGTGTGACAAGTCTCTCATTGAGCTTTTCCCGCCTCTAGATCAACCTGTAATCCCCAAAATTTCATTAACCCAAACTTGTAATTTCGTTTCCAACGATCTATCTGGGCAAATTTCGTAACACTATCAGAAACCTAGTTCTCTCCATAAAACAAACACGAAAAGCGAATTTCGAGTAAAATACTTCTGTTTTTGATCATAGATTTATTGCACAATGCAGAAAACATGAAACATATAACTTCTGTATATCACAAGGATTTCAATCAGTAAACGATTTCTTGATGCGAATGAAACATGCCTACTCAATTTGTGCTTCTCATCACATATACTCCATGTTTTTGGTGGATATCTGCTTCACTGCTATATAAACTGCTTCAGACTTTAAACTTGCCAAGTAATTCAAAAATAGACATCTCAAGAGAATGTTACAATAAAACACATGTCGAACACAGGTTTAGAGCTAAAAAAACATTAAGCACCAATTCACGTTTCAGTACCAATTCATGTTTCGGTATAACCGTTAAAATGCATATGCACAGACATGACGGGTGACAAATCATTTATATGTTCAAGCACAGGATTTGAAATCTAAAACAAATAACAGCGCCTTTATCGTTTGGAAATCTTGTAAAGCAAGTTAGCCCGTGTAAGTAAAAACTACTAATGGCACAACTTGGACTGATGATACACATAGGGATTAGTGAATATGAGATTTTATACGTAGCAGAGAGCAAGGGCTCAAAGGAATAATGGATATGATATTTTCTCAACCATTAAACCTGTAAAATCCCGGTTACAAAAATCGACATGTTTCAGAAGATCTCCATGCCTGGTAATAATGTCGGTAACTACATACAACAAGATGTTAAAACTGCTAGGATGTTGACTAACAAATATCAAGCGCATACGGGTACATACAACAAGTTATGTTTGCACAAAGTGAAAGAGAAAACCAAAACATAAACCAAAGACGGAAATACCTAGGCTCTGATCCTGGGAGGTCTAACAAAATGTTCATGACTGAATGCAGTTACTACAGAATGAAAACCTCATTCTCGATTCTACAAGATTTTTATGAAACCCATTTCATTTGCTACTCTTCGGTGGAAGCTTTGTTTCCTCCAAATGTATCCTAAATTTTTCACCTAATTCTTGTTCTGATGATTGATTGAACCTATGACGTAAAAGATATGCCTTTGGTTGCATTTCAACTCTATCGAAGATGGGATTTTAAAGTGAAACAAAAACTTGTATCAAAATCATAAAGAACGAATCAGTACCGTTTCCCAACATCCAAATCCATGATAACAAAACTGTAGATCTAAATTTGGGGCTTAGAACACATAAAGCAGCACATTCATGTAACAAGCTGAAGAACCATATAGCCCCCAACTTGCCTTGCTGAATATGGTTAATTTTCATAGGAAAAAGTGGAACACCGTTTCCAGCTATCGGCGAAACATATCGTACTTTGCCTAACAAATTTCTCAAGGAAATCTTATTAGGCCAAGAAACAAAGGGATTATCACTGTTTAAAGATGGAGAGAAAATTCGTGGTGCAGAGATAAAAAGCAGATACCGTTCCGATTTTGTTTCTCCTATGCAGTTAAAAGAAGTATTTGGAAAATATGAAGGAAATAAATCTTTTCAGGCTCGTGTTGGTGCAAAGTCGCAAAGAAATGCCTCTTTCTGGCAAAAAATAATAATTATAATAACAAATGGAGACATAGAAGGACAGAGAAGCATTCATAAGCTGAACATAACTTTTTTTTTTCCCCTCATGTTTATGCGATACAGAGGATATATTTAAAATACATAATCGAAAAGTACAAGGGAAAAGAAGAACAGAAACACTGAAAAATTATTTTAAGCATTCACTACTAGCTAAGCAACATCATTACTAAGAAAAAGATGCAAAAGCTATAGATGCAGAGATAGATCCACCAGATCAGTTTCAGGTTCTTCCTTTGCAGCAACAGATATCTCCAAACCCGAAAAGGATTTCTCAACACCCTCGACGAGAAGTTCTTTCTTCACATGTTCCTCTGTTTCCATCGTCAGATTGCAGTCAATTTTGGGCCTTTTTGGTGCACTCAGCATATGAGGGGCTTCACCAACGCAGTGCCTTTTACCTCCCTCAGGAGCTAAGATGCAATTCTCGTTGTCTTGACCAAATCCTCCGAGCCCTGACAAGTGATTAGGATAGGGAAAAAAGGGACCTACGGTGGGCTCTCTACGAGCAGGAAGTTGATTTGAGCCGAGAAGGGGATTGGGAATGACACCAGCATACGCACCCTGGTTCGAATACTGAAAGTTTGGCAAGGCATTTCCAGAGAACTGCCCACCATCCATAAAAGATTGAGATTGATGATTACTAAACTGAAAAACATTACCTTGACCCAAAAGGAATGGATGATTAGGAGTGATGACAGGGTAAGTAGGAGCAGGAGCTGTAGATGGAAAGGGATTAAAATGACAGTTTTCAGCACAACCACCATCAGACGAAAAGTTTGGAGATGCAGAAAACGGAGTTTGGGTAATTCCAACTCTATTCTCAGAGAATTGGCCCACATTCACCCAGCCATTGTTGTTTGGTTGGAACCTATGCGGGAAACTCACAGAAGGCGATGCCTTACTCAAAAGAGCACCCTGATTGTTCCCAAAACCTCCAGAGAGATGCTTGAACTGGGCTGTCATGTGAGGATTTGGAGTAGAAGCAATCATATTCAAAGAAATACCAGAACGACGACCAGGAACGTTCCAGCTCTTCCTCGAACGAGCGACCTGATGAGACCTCAGATGCCCCCCTAGAGCCCGGGAATCCTTGAATACTTTCTCGCAATAGAAGCATTGAGAGATACGACGACGCCTCACAACATTTTCACCATCAGAGTTGAAAACGATAGTCATTTCTCAAATGGAAAAACGATTTCTACTAGGGCTACTCTCAAGAAGTGACGGAAACTACCAAGTGAGAACAACCTAGTGATGATGAAGAATGCACTGTGCCTTACCTCTATTTATAACCATTTTACATAGATCTACAGGTCATTGTTGTTAGACTAATTAATGTAAATGATGACTCTAATAAAAATTAATTTTAGAAAAGAATTAACATAGAAGGTCATAAATGGAAGTTAAAAAGTTCCAATCAGAATTGCCATAAATGCTCAGAAAACGCATAAACGCATGGCGAACAATTGTCAGATTTCTTCCGTTCATACCATACTCGCTATTACAGAATTATGAAACAGCCTGTCAAATACTTGATGCATCCATTAGGGGTAATTTCGGAATAAGAAAGATTCCGGAAAGAAAATATAGTGAATGCTGGTGCACTGAAGTTAAAAATCTTTTCTCATCCTCATTATCCGTCAAGATATATACAAAATTCACTGCTCAATAGTGGCATCCCTAAAAGAATAAAAGAGAAACTCAAGCCTTTGAAGTGGAGAGGAATGTAAGGAAAGTTACTTTACTCATTTTCCATTAATAATGTTTAATTATGTAACTTAAACCATCTAGGCTTAACCTGAGGGGCTAGTTGTGACATACGTGTACACGCATAATGGTTTGCTTCTATACTGAAAGAGATACTAATAAGTCAGAAAAATAAATGTAATCTAATAAATAAATTACATCTAGGCTTAAACCATACGTGTACACGTATGATTAGATTACATCTAATCTAATAAATAAGTCAGAAAAATAATGTTTAATTATGTAACTTAAACCATTTAGGCTTAACCTGAGGGGCTAGTTGTGACATACGTGTACACGCATAATGGTTTGCTTCTATACTGAAAGAGATACTAATAAGTCAGAAAAATAAATGTAATCTAATAAATAAATTACATCTTGCAATAGATTAAACAAGTAACAAATAGAGCTACAAATAGTCCATAGTGAATAGAATCCAAAAGTAATTTGAATGAGCCATAAACTGGCCACACATAAAAACTCTGAAGACGTAATGTTTTTGTCAGTTTTGCTTTTTCTTTTTTTTTTTGTTTTAATGGAACTAAGTGACATTTGAGGACTATTGCATGTGTATCAGTTCACTTTGACACTTTTTTTTTCAAAACAACAACAAATTACAAGAGAAAAAGTTCGGATAATAGAAATAATTTTCTCCTAAGGACCTTAATGCGCTGTGAAAAGACCAGAAATGGCCTACTTCCAGTGCCTACATTTGCACATACGTGTACGGAAAAGGAAGACTACATTTCCTTCACAACAAACACATGTTATGTACATTGAGAGTAGTTTGAACTTATATTAATTCTGTATATTGTGGATATCTTCTTTCCATTATTTCTCAAAAATAAAATACCTTAGTCCTAATTGCATTCACTTAATTGTTGTGTCAATGGCAACTTTCTGAATTATGTTATATAGTTGTGTGTTAGTATTTAACTTTCATGGTTTCAGATACAGATATCTTTAACCGAACACATTAATATAAGCTATTAGGGACGTATGGTGCCCAGATAAGATGACTAACAAGGTCTGTGGAAGACAAGCAAACTATTCCCATCGTCATAACATCTTTTTTGGACGAAAATTATAATCTAGGTATTTAATAGACAATGTTCCATGAAGGTCCACGTTCAGGATTGCTACTCCATGGTTGGTTTAACAGCCGCTGGCTCTTCCAACGAAAATCAATTATCTCGCATCTAAATCTTCCCATTGGTTAAAATAAAACCACAAATGTAACCACCAAGTCAATTTCTTATTCTAACATTGATCAATTGCCTGGCACAAAATTAGAAGTACCACCATTCCTACATTAGTTCCGAGTTAAGTGTAATTATCGTACAAACAATACAAAGCTGATGACAAGTTTTCGACATCTAGACCAATAAACTTCTTCATCATCACACTGTATATGAACTATGGAACTCTAACCAAGTAACTAATTTCTTGAAAAAGAAAAAGGATTACTTAAGCATTAATCAGTCTTACCTTTGTAATCAGCACGGTTTATCACTGGTTCCCTAGTAATTTGAAAAGTTCGCCGCATCTCCTCCACGCTTCTGCCGAAAGCCAAGCAAAAACAGAACAAATATAGAGTGTTATTCGCTTGCATCCAATAGGAAATAGAGAAGTAGCAATCATAATAAAACTACAAATTACACTTCCCTAATCTAGCCTCGAATGTATTCGTGCCCGTGTGATAGAGAGAAACATAGAAATATAGTCTAGCTAATATTTTGGATGAAAAGGCTCAAGGGAAACTATAGCCGAGGCATATGAATGTAACAAATTCTATTGTTAATGGGTTGGGATCGATAAGAATATGTTGCATATCTTTTAGGACGACTAGAGATTTTAAGTTTATGTCTATAGAGTACAACAAAAAAATAATATTAAAAAAAAATAAGTATGTCATATTGTAATTGGAACAAAAAAACAAAAAAAAAAAAAAAAAAAACTTTTAATTTGTAATTGGAACCAAGAGAATTATAATTGTCTGATTGTCAAGAATTCCAAATGAAGAAAAAAAAAAATAGCGATATTTCTAATTCATTAAATTTAGCAAAATAAAAAAAAAAAATTGAAATATGGACAAATTGTAACTACTAAACCCTCAATTACAAAATTAAAACCAAACCATGTAAATAATCAAAACTCCATTAAAAAATAAGAATACAAAAGTAGACAAACTTTAGCCAGATTTGAACCAAACCCCATGAATATATAAAAACATACAGAGATAATTAAACAGATAAATTAAGTTTGCATTTCATATTCGCTAAATTATATCAAATACAGAAAAAATGGCTCAAAAAATTGTTTTGAAATTCATGGTAAACGTAAATACATCCATGGGAAGAGCGAGCTCTGAGAATTCTCTCTCACGAGGGAGGGAGGGTGGGTTTTAGGTTTCGTCGTCGTCTTCAGCTTCGTTTTCTTGTCGTTTGCTGTCTCCTCCACCTTCCATCTTTGGTTGGTGCTGCTCCTCTGTTCGTTCGTTCCCCTTGTGCCGTCTGGTCAAAAACCACTGGCTTCTGTCGTTTGAATGAAATTAAAGACGGCCCATTAACTAAAATTAAGCCGGCTCAAAATGGTTTTCAAAGAGCTATATGTCCATTGGGCTTATACATGTTCGTTTTGTAGTAAATAGAATTTTTACGAATATAATTATAGTATCGTGGTTTTAAAATAGGGAAATTGTAGTAAATAGTATATTTTATAGGTATTTTTGAAGTTTATAGAAGGTTTTTTAAAAGATAGTAAATTATAGCATATGTTTTTTGGTAAATCCTTAAATTTTCGGGAAAATTCTTGCATTTTCTGGTAATCCTTGAATTTTTCTTTATAGAAAATAATAGATTTATGATTAAGTTTTAATAATAAATTTATGTGTATAGTTTCATGTTAGAGAGATAAAGGAAGGAGGAGAATTTTTTTTTTTAAATTACCCAAATAACCATCTTTTTTTCATCTAGTGACTAACATGACATAAATTATCCTATCTTGACCAATATGACACAAACTTTAGTTTACTTTAGTTTAATTTTGTGTTTTTTTGGTGTAATGGTCCTCAAATTTGTGTCATTTAGGTAATCTTCCCCCCCCCCCCCCACCCTTTTTTTTTAATATTGTGTGCTCATAAATTTGATTATCTTATTTATTAATACGTTTAAAATTTTGTACTATTATTTACTATTACTTTATTCAAAAATGTTATTTTGTTCTTTCTCCCTTGTATTTGAAGTAAACAATAAATTTATTAAGTAAATAATATAGTTACAATAAGTAAATAAATAATTTATCTAATAAATTAGTTATTTATCATTATTTATTTCAAATCACTTTAAAACAAGCTATTACTAAAATTATTTATGAAAAATTTTCCTATTTTTCGCATATCCTTCTAATAATATCAACACACATTAATTAATTGATAAAATCATTTAGTTAATGTGATATAAATTTTTTAATCGATATGATATTTTAATTGATATGTTATTGTATTAGTAGAGTGACATAAAAGTAACACAGAAAATAGAAGACAGAGGAGTTGAATCCGTTAAATATGATATAATATGATGTTAACATATAGCAAAATAATTAGAATGTTCTACACATAGCAAAATTTCATATTATAATAATAGTTACCATATGATTTTATAGCAAAATCTTGAAAGTCATAATAACTACAATAGAATTTTGATATCTTTTTTTTTTTTTTTTAATTACTATATTTCAATTTCACTTTTATGACATGTAGTGTAATTTCTTCAAGAGAAAATTAGGAATCTCCTTCTTAAGTCTATAGAAATTGAGAGAAAGGAAAATGAAAAATATATATTCGACTTAGCTTCTTATAGAAAGGATTGTTGAAACAAACTCTTTCACTAATAACCTCTAAGAATAAGTTAATACATCTAAATTTTTGTATACACATATTTCAAACTTCAGGGTATTCAATAAAAGCGAAAATCAACCCTATATATTATTTAAATTCATAATTTTCTTAACTTTAACGTTCAAAAAATGGTTTAAATGTAATTAGTGACTTCGTTCCTTTAGAAGAGAGATAGAAAGATATACACAAATACATAGAAAATATAAAAGAGAGAGATAGAGAGTTAAAAAATAAAAAATAAAAAATAAAAATAAAAAAGGAAAAATAGTAATTACGCGGTTAGTTTAGTTCAAAATTTTAACTTTAAATGATATAATATATCCAGAAAAAAGTTTATAGCTTCGCCAGCGGTCGATGCTATAGCAAACTGAACAGGAAAGTAGGAAAGCGGAGAAATGTGGCATAAAAGCAAGAGTCTCGAGATAGACGTTACAACGATAGGCAAAAGAGGACCCAAACAAACAATGCAAAATACACGGCAGGCCATGCAAAAAAATTTGCAACACACAGGACAAGAAAACAAACAAACAAACAAATTATAAACGATACAAATTAAAACGTACCATACAAAAAGTCAGAAAATAGAAACGACATAGCACAACACAAGGCACGCATGCATCAATGAAACTGTACAATCTCAAAGACACTTATTAACACGTACAGCAACCAAAAAAAAAGCAAAAAAAAAGCAAAAGCGTCAAAGCAGATAACTATCAACACATGACGATTTAAAGTTAAAGCCAACAAAAACCCCATGCAAAATCTCTACAAAAGGCCACGAGCAAAACATTCACCATCTGCCCTCCTTAATGAGCAATCCATGACAAGTGAAATGATAATCCCTTACAAATCTCTCTCCCAAATATATATATATATATATATATATAGTAAGTTAGACCACGGTTTTTTTTTTTTTTTTTTTTTGACTTTTTTTTGCATTGGTGCATCCTAAACTTATCATAAAGTTGTAATTTACACCCTAAATTTTTAGTTTTGACAATTTACATCCTGAACTTATAAATATATAGCAATTTGCATCCTATTGATAATAATATTAATCTTTTAAAGAAAATTGATATGTGATTTGTACATGAGTTGTTAATTCATGATATAAATAATCATATTTATCTATATTTACCCCAATTTATTGAAGTTAAGATCTTTAATTAAGTTTTGTCAAAATATAAAAGTTTGAATTAACTTTGTTTCAAATAAAAATTTGGGTTAACGTTGATTAAAAAAAGAAATTTCATGCTCTTAATTAACAATCTATATATAAGTAAAGTACCAATTTCATTAAAAAATCAACATTGTTTATCAATGTGGTGTAAATTGCTACAGATTTGTAAGTTTAGGGTGTAAAATGCCACAATTAAAAATTCAGGGTGTAAATTGTAACTCTATGACAAATTTAAGGTGCATTAATACAAAAAAAAAAAACCTCCTTTTTTTTGTTTTTTTGTTTTTTTGTTTTTGGAACAGAGGTGAACGCATTCAAATTCCAAGCTTTTATTTGGCACATAATTTTGAAATGCTTATTTAAAAAAGATTTCATTTCAAACAGTGAATATTTTTTGATTGATGTTTAGGAGAGAGAAAAAAATAAGTGTGATATGAATTTAAGTTGAATTCGGATCTTTTTCACGGAGACACGGATATGCAAGGGCAGAAGGAGGGGAGGCCCTACTGAAATTTTAAGAATTTCCTTTTTACCACCCTGGAACTTTTGTGAATCACTCTCTTGCCCCTTGTAGAATTTTTTAGACCAATTTCTCTTTTGTCCCTTCTAAATTTTGAAAATTTCTCGTGTAATATCCTCCTTGTTTATAGGTTATATTATGTATACCTCTATTTGATCTAAATTAGAAGTTCATTAAAACAAACTCTAGTTACTTACTTTAGGGACAAAAGTTTAATTTCATTATTTATTAGATTCATCAAATAATTGGAAATTAATACTCTAAAAATTAATTGAATCCAAAACTCTATGAGAATACTGTTAGTTTTCTTTCTATTTTTTTTTTTATCATATAGTTTAAGTCCTAATTATTGATTTGACTATAACAGTTGTGTGTTTTATTTATTTATTTATTTATTTTGTTATTATTGGTTCCTATTTTTTGTTTTTGAACTTGGGTGAGAGGATTTGAACTCTACACACCTTTGTTCCTCATTTAAAAAGAATGATCTATCTATTTATATTAAATATCTTATTTAAAAAGCACACATCTGTCTCGATTGCATAATACATATAGTATCTCTTTATACATTTGCATAAGTAGAAAGTAAAGATGGTGTACAGCTGATGGCGTGCGTTTCCCCATTACATATTGCTACATAAAGAGACTCGAAATTTTAAATTTTAAAATTTAAATTTATCTGTATCTTTTTTTCGATATCATTTAAAAATTATTTTTAGTATTTTTTTTATTGATATTGCTCAAGTACTTCATATCAATCATATTAAAATTTTATGTTTTCTCCTCCCTACTCATACTACAATTATATCATTTTTGAATACACACACACATATATATATATATATATTTTAATTTATATTTTCTTCACTCTATTCAACTATACTTAAATCAAATTTGAATTTAATATTTTAAACATCTGTTTGCATTCTGTATTAGACAAAACATATTTTCCCTCTCTCTTCTGTTCAAAACCCAGAGAAGTTCTACTTTCTATGTTAACTCTATGCTAATAAGCCTCCTTCACAGCTCATGACTGCACCAAGGTGAATAATTTGTATTTATTAAGTTTGTTTTAGCCCATTCTATATATGCCCATGATCCATGTAATTCCTTTTCCGTCTTGTTTTTTTATTTTTTTATTTTTTCTTTTAAGAATGGTAGAATAAATGTTAAAAAGGAAATTTTAGTATACATTTTGTAATTATCTTTAGATTATCACTAAATTTCTATCTTAATACGATACATTTATTAATCAGGTTAACAAGGCTAATTAAGCTGCATCCAGTTGAAATAAGGTTTACAGTTAAGAATAGTTTACATGATCACGACAAGTTCAACATATTTATCTTTTCTTTAACAAAAAGTGCAGTTTAATTACCAATTTCAAAATTCTTATTATTTTTTTATTAGGAAATTCTACGATGAGACCATTCACTTTATCCCATCAATGGGGTAAAAAATTTTGATTGTTGGATCTCATTTCAACGGTTTGGATTAAAAAAATTTACCAAAATTATTGTAAGGCTTTTAGCACTTGATCACACTTGAAAATTATTTATATAAAAAAAAAAAAAAAGAAATTAGAAAGAACAATCAAAAATGGCCGTCGGAGGCGGCACTGCCGCTTCTGACGCCACCCGAACACCGCCGCGTTAAGCGTCGGAGGTGGTAGACAAGGTCACCGGAGTTTGGATGGACGTGTTCGTGCCGTCGCCCATGGGGGACCGTCCAGATCCGAGTTGTCGGGGTCGCGAGCATCACCATAGATCTGGTTATCGACTCCTAAGTTCGCGAAGATCGTGATCATCATATGCTCCTTCACGTTGAGCGGCCCTGGATTCGGCATCCCCTTGAAGAACACTCGATCTGTGATCGCCTTCGCCATTAGGTTGCTTATTTTTCTATCTTTTTTTTCGTAATTTTTTATGCTATTTTTGGTTGTTGTGTTTGCATTTTTGTCTTAAACCCACTAAGGGTATTTCTGATATTCATTTTTGTTTTTGTTTTTGTTTTTGTTTATGGGGTCCGTTTGATATGTTTTTTTTACATTATTTTGGTTTAATTTAAGAGTATTTCTCTCTAGACGAGTGCTGTCAATGGCGGGGGAGGAGATCGACTTAGGGATAATGAGGGGCGTCGAGGGTGCAGAGGCCACATGGAAGACGCCAGAGCAGCCCCGGACGGCGACGGAGAAGACGATGAGGCGGCGGCAGGAAGGGGTGTCGGCGCCAGGGAGAGAGAGGACGTGGGAGGGACGGAGTTGGGAAAGATAGTGGCGGCAGCAGGGGGTGTCGGCACCGGGGAAAGAGAGGAGTTGGGAGGATCGGAGTTGGGGAAGACACGGGTGTGGAAGATGAGGTTTTTTTTTTTTTTTTTTTTAAACACATTGAGGACAAAATACATTTTGTGTGCACATTACATTTAGAGGGTGTTTGGTGAATGAGTTTGAGTTAAGATTTTTAAGTTGAGTTGAAGATAAGTTAAGTTGAGTTTTAGAGTTGAGTGTTTGGTAAAAAGTTTGAGATAAAAAATTTAACTTGAGTTGAGTGTTTGGAAAAAAAGTTTGAGTTAAAAAGTTTAAGAAAACTTAGGGCCCTGTTTGGATGTAAAAATTTTGAAATGATAATTTTAAACCAAATTTAACATTCCATTGTAGGTTTATGATCTCAAAAATGAAAAAATTAAAATTAAAAACACACATCAACAACATATATCAAAACCTTTTATAATATTTCTTATATAGTAATAAAGTACAACAACAAGAATTACATAGTTGGTCACTAAAAGTTAATAAAAAAAACATAATAATTATAATCATAATCTGGTTTAACTAGATAAAACTGAGCTTGATTTCAAGTAGATTTATACCATAGAGATGATTGATATATGTTTCACATATCATCGACCATCATATCTCTCATCTGATTCATTGCACCCCTCCTCGATGCATGTTGTTGCGTTCCTGTACTTGGGCCTGTACCATCTACCCCGTCGGCCAACACGTAATCCGCATAAACATAGACATGTCCACCTACAGGCACACAATCTGCCGCATTCTCTTCAAGAAAAGGATCCCCAACCTGTACCATCCTTATGAAATTATGAAGAATTGCACACGCCACTGAGATCATTACTTGTTTATCCATGAGATAATTGTTGATGCCTTTAAGTATTTTAAATCTGGCCTTCCAGACACCAAAAGTTCACTCAATACAATTCCGCAACAATGAATGCGTGTAGTTAAAACCTTCCCTACAATTGCCTAATCCGACACGACGTCTTCAATATTCGGGTAAATGATACGTCTCTCGTCGAAATAGACTCATTAAACAATCTTTATTGGCGTAGCCCGAATCGGCTACGTAAACTTTTCCTACAAAATAAACATCGCATTATCAACACAAATCCAATATTTTTTAATTACTTTATTATTTATAAATACTTCTATCATGTGACAGATCAGTTTACCTGGTGGAGGTATTGGGAAATCATGGAATGCTATTGCCTCTTCCAACATTCTAGCATCATGACAAGATCCCTCATAGCCGGCCAACATATATGTGAATTTCATATCAAACGAACAGACCGCTAATACATTCTGCTAGTGATGCCCTTTTCGATTAATCCAAGCTTCAGAATTTTCCCGCCGTGGCACACATAGGACGTGTAGCCATTTATAGCGCCAATACAACCTTGCATGAAAAATTAAACTATTTAATATGGCTACCATCATTAATAACACGTTTTGAACCCAAAAACGTGGAATTCCCATTTTTTTATAATTCGTTCATACGATCATATGATGTGATTACGTCGATAACGTATATCAAACCATGGCCGATATTTGTAGGAATGCTCCAGAATCAAAGGTTGAACCTCTGTGTAGTCGGGCGGTCTGATGAATTCGTCCTTTAGTGCACAAATAGCCGTTAACACTTTAAAGAACCAACGTGAAGTTGTCTTTCTAGAATGCTGGAACAAATATGAAATTTTTCAGTTCGTTGCGCCTTGTGCACAAATGGATAAAAAAAATAAACAACTGCTTGTTCACATTCATGTTAGAAGTTGGCCTCAATAATTCCCAACTACCTAATAGGTTACTTAGTGCTTTGAATGTTTCTGATTTCATACTGATCAATCCTTGAATTATTTCTTCATGGTCATTTAATATCTCTTCCACATGCATGCTGCCAGTTAGTCAATTATGCATTATATATGGATCCCTTTGTTTGTTACGCCTACTGGCAGTCACGGCTACGACTGCCTTCGCAAGATAACTGTCATTGTCGCTATGCTCGTTTTCTGAGGATATCTCATCTTCTTCATGTTCAGATGTGGAACTATACTCGTTCATTTTGAGAATAGATTGATATCTGGGCTAAATTTAATTGTTTACCTGGTATAGATCAATTGTTCCCAAAACAAGTTTAATTAGTCTCAATACCATTATACTCCGTTCAACTATTCGTTTCAAAGTGAATATATACTAAATTTTTTCCCCATAACCGCTGCAAAACATAAGATAACGTAACTTAAAATATCAGATATAATGCTACATAAAATTATCTTAACAAACAATATAATGAAATGTTGAAACATAAATCAAATAAATAAATAAACACAAACCAATAAGAAGATTAATGTTAAATCTATGCCTAAAAAAATAAGTCCATAAAAAACGAGTCGAACAAGAAAACCAATCGGCCGGGGGCGACTGGGACTGAACAACGGATGCAATAATACCTCGCCTATTGTCATCGGGAAGCAGATGGTACGCTGGAGCCGTGGATGAGCATCGAAGTAGTGTCACATTATTGTCCGCTGATATTGTGGAATACCCATCTCGAACATAGTATTCATGCACATCAGCATGTGATCCGGTCGACTTGATTAGTCGTTACTGGTGCCCGAATGCGATTGGCTATGAAAATGACTCAATATTTCCTGCATTGCCATGTATGTCATCTCATTCGTTTCCTCTCTTTGTTTTCTCTTACCAGAACTGCCCCTAGACCGCGACGGACCTGCATCGATGCTCAATCTTCTGTTGTTGCAATGGCGCGCACTGGTGGTTAGAGTTAGATGCTCTTCTAAAACCGGCCAGGTTCCAGAGTTGTCCATTGAACCTTCATGATCAACATATGGAGTACTATCATCTCGCATCGTAACTGACCCAAACCCCGAGCCACCTGCAGCATGATTTTTTTCGAAAACATTATAATGAAGCTCATTGGTGCGAAGCCCCTCGTGGCGGAGATGGTTACACTTCTTATAAACCTGCAAATGAAATTTTATCAACATACAAGTCTAATCGTTGCGTGATCAAACAATATAACGTCCATGCCATATATTAGACAATGCAATTACTTGAATAAAGCTCTGCCATGCATCGTCTGAGCATATGACTCTATCCGTCGACTGATCGTATCCTAGACCGGTCCCACATTACAACGCTTTCCATCCCCTATATATTTTCTTCATCCTCTTTTTTTTTTTTTTGATATAATGTTATTCCATAGGCAGGTACTCCTTCATACTCAGAATTAAACTGGTCGGCCTATCGATCGATGATTGCAATGGATGGATGTTTACCACCACTGTAGGCCAAGTACTCATCAATTTTTGCAAGGAATTTTTTTTTTCCTTCGCAGTATCCCAAATGTATGTCTCACCCGATGCTTTGCGAGGCATTTTCTTAAGAAAACGAGAACCAAAACAGAAAAACATACTTCAAAAAAAAAAAAAAAAAAAAAGCAAAGGAGGAGGAGTTGGCTCAGTATAAATTGATTGACATATTTCATCTGAGGCATATTAATGACCCGATACAAATATAGCTACCATGGCATAAAAACCATGCATTCGGGGTTAAACATATTAACGGCAAGCATAACGAATGATTAAGCCCCTTAACAACAAACATTAGCTTACATACCGGTAGCTGATAATTTATATCGGCTTACTGACTCACCAGTCAGATAAAATTAAACCATGCTATTGGGCCTTTTACATCATAGCCAACGGGATCGAAAAATGCACGGCAACCGTCACATAAACCAAGTTTAAGGAAGCAAAATACCAAAAATGGACCCAAATCAGGTTTAACACTGCACACCAACCTAAAAATGAACACAAACCATGTTTAAGGCATCAAAACACCAAAAACCATGTTCCCAAATAAGTTATGACAGCAAAAATGAAACAGTGAATGAGGACAACGAATGGCTAAGTTCCCAATACACCAGACCGGGACCCAAACCAGGTTTTGGGTCTGTCAAATCCAATAAAAACGAGCACAACCCATGTCTAAGGCACCAAAACACCAAGCCTTGACCCAAACCAGGTTTTGGGTCTGTCAAACAACTAAAAAACGAGCACAAACCATGTCTAAGGCACCAAATCACCAAGCCTTGACCCAAAACCAAGTTTTGGGTCTGTTATACAACTAAAATACGAGCACAAACCATGTCTATGGCACCAAATCACCAAGTCTTAACCCAAACTAGGTTTTGGGTCTGTCAAATCAATAAAAACAAGCACAAACCATGTCTAAGGCACCAAAACACCAAGTCTAGACCCAAACTAGGTTTTGGGCCTGTCAAACAACTAAAAAATGAGCACAAACCATGTCTAAGGCACCAAAACACCAAGCCTAGACCTAAACCAGGTTTTAGGTTTGTCAAATCAAATAAAAACGAGCACAAACCATGTCTAAGGCACCAAAACACCAAGCCTAGACCCAAACCAGGTTTTAGATTTGTCAAATCAAATAAAAACGAGCACAAACCATGTCTAAGGCACCAAAACAGCAAGCATTGACCCAAACCAGGTTTTGGGTCTGTCAGACAACTAAAAAACGAGCACAAACCATGTCTAAGGCACCAAATCACCAAGTCTTGACCTAAACCAGGTTTTGGGTCTGTCAAACAAAAAAAAAAAAACGAGCACAAACCGAGATTAAAGTAGCAAATAATATAGCACAAACTATGTTTTGGGTCAGCTAATCAACTTAAAAAGGACCACAAACCATGATTAAGGCACCAAAAATGAACACAAACCATTGCTAATCAACCTAAAAATTAATCAACGACTGAATTTTACCAAAAATTAACCAAAATGAGGTTGAACATTGCAAGCGCGAGTTCAAATTGAATCTTTCAGCATGTATCAGGCAGCAAAATACCCAAACGCAGACCCACATCAGAATCGCTCAATACAAACTGACTTCAACATTAACACAAACCAAGTTTTCGGCATCAAAATACTAAAAATGGAAATTAATTTGTTTGAGTAATAGTGGAAGAAATTATATTAGGGTTACTGAGTTCGAGCCGGAGGAGGAGTAAACACTGGCTGCCGGTGGATTAGGGCAGGAACCAATAGGCCGGGGAGATGATTTCCGAAGCCAGAAATAGTGGGTAATCAGCCCAAGGGTGGGTTCGCCTTCGCTTCGCAGACCCCAATCGGCGCCGCATCTACTTCATGAGGAGTGGGCGAAGCCAATAGATCAACGATTAAATAAGCAAATGGGAGAAAGGAAGGAGGACCAGTAAACGGAGGTCCTGGTAAGCAGCAGATGGTCGAGGGGTTGGGAGGCACAGGCAACAGCGCCACTGACAAGCAGCAGATGGGCGCTGGTGGGGAGGAGCACGAGGTTGGTGAACAGTGGGCAAGGCAGGGGTAAGACATAGACCACATAGACGACTAGGTGCACAGTAAACCAAGTTTGGTTTACTGTGTAACAGTTCAAAGGGTGTTTGGGACTGAACTGACATGCCAAACAAGTTCAGTTGGAACTCAACTCAAAAATATGAGTTCCAACTGTAATGTCAAACACCCTCTTGGACTGTCAAAATAAAATCTAGTTGCTAGAATTTTTTACACCATTAATGGGGAAAAGTGCTTTCCCCATTGTAGAATTGCCTTTTTTTTTTTTTTTTGTAAATCAATATAAGTTTTATATTCTATCATTTTATAACTAAGTTGTAAACTATGCATATAATTACCCCGAGTCTAATTATCTAGATCAATCCGAAAGCAACAGATTTATTAACTATGTTAATGGTGTTTGTCGAACTCCATTTATAGTAAAGCCTAAAACCGTTTACTCTTCCAACTTTCAAGTGTTGTTGTTGTAAGAGAACCAAATTGCTACCCCTAATTTGATATATAGTCTCCAAAATCTTTTTTTTTTTTACCCTTCCAGTTAGTAAATAACTAAGGCAAATTGATTAATTAATTTATGCTTGGCGTGGCCTTATACATTATACGGAAATCCATGATCAGGTCCATATAGATGTTTGGTGTGTGGTCAGATGTGAGTAATTGGAAAATTGAAAACGATCCCTTTCCTTTTTTAGACATGGTCAAGCGGCAGGGTGGTAAGGCGCTTATTCTCTCGACTAGAGGTCTTTGATTTAAGTTGTCACTGTCGTGATAGTCGGTTTATAGACTATCTATTTTGAAAGAGATACATATGTCACGTGGAGGGCTCTAACTTTTTTGAGATTATCTAGGTACGACATCTTCTATCCTTATAACCCTCTCTATTAAAAAAAAAAAAAAAAAAAAAACACAATCCTAAAGTTAAAATGGGGAGGACTAAGTTGGAGATTTCAAAAAAAACAAAAAAAAAGGATAAATTACCAAAAAAAAAAAAAAACTCAACTATGAGGTATAATTACATACTTTTTCTAATTAATTATGTACCCCCGGCCTAGTTCTCCTTACACGAGACATGGAAAGGGTGAGCCTCATAGGCTTAGAAGCTCATCCTAGCTATATACACTTTTATGGGGGCAGGGCCTAACTTGATAACCCAAGTTTGCTTTTAAGCAAATTGTGACGGGTCATTCACAACTAGGTGATAGTCACAATGGACTTGACACCTCTAGTTTTAAAACTAATAAGTAGTGTTTGAATTCTTATATTTTAAATCTAAAAAAGAAAAAGAAAAAGAAAAGAAAAAAAAAAAGAGTAAAAGATCATTAAAGGCCATTAACTTCAAGTACTAGCTTGCTTCATCTTAACAAGTTCGGTAAACATTTTACAAAGTTTGGTTGGGAAAGTGGATGGAGGGAGGGAAATGAAAAGTGGAGAGAACGAAGAAGGTGGAGACTAGAGAGATGTTGGAAGAGGGGGGCAAAAAAAAAAAGTTGGTTGTTTGGTAAGAAAAAATATAGGGTTAAGGAAGATAACAATGCAAGTGACATCCGTTACCAAATTTAATCAATCAAGAAAGACATAATTTTAGGGTTATTTACAAGAATGCTATAAATTTGATACCTCCTAATATTTATGCCTACTATAACATTAAAGTTGATAATTTTGTCATTTCATAATGCTAAAATTATCAACTTAAATGTAAGCATGGATAAAATTATAAGGAGGTACTCAAAATATGACTCTCCACCTAATTTTCTCTAAATTTATTTTGAGAGAGAAAAATTGTCACCCTTAAATCGAGAGGTATTTATTTATTCCGTTCATTCTCAAACAATACTGCACTTAATAATATATATATATATATATACATATATATATATTTTTTATTTTGAATGTGGAGGTAACTTTCAGTAACTGATACCAGTCATGTTGGCACTTACAAAACTAGCAATACAACTTGGAAAATCTTCAAGCTAGAAACAATCTCCAACAAGAGAAAAATACCAACCGCATTTGAGGAATCACATTCAGTCTCCTGAATTTTCAAACCACTTTCTTTAGCAAAAATTGATTAATCCTTTACACATAGCAATACATTCTGCAGCAAAAGGGGTGAATTTTCTAGATACATGTTTGATAAATACCATTTTCACTCCCTCTTATTATTTATAAAAAAAAAAAAAAAAAAAAAAACCGTTGTCTTATTTGTTATTCTTATTCTCTCTCTCTCTTTTTATGCCTCCTCCCCTAACATATATAGTCCATTTGGAAAATGGATTTAAAATGAAAAAAATTCAATTCGAATCATGAATCTAAACTAGATTGGTATTTTTTTTTTTAAAAATGTGATACGGATTTTAAAGGGATAAAAAAATTATGTATATATATATTTGCATAAAAAAAAAAAATACAATCCAAACTTTTGCTCTAAATACGGGCATAGTATCAACTAAGCACAACTCAAAGACGACTTGATCTCTACATTTGACATCAATGCGGTATATATAATGTAGTATGGCTTATTTTATTTTATTTTTTGTTTTTTGATTGAGATGATTCTATGATTAGACTTGTTTGGCACCGGCCACTCTATGGAAAGTTCTATAGTTTGTTTTGACTTTGAATTTGGAATAAGAAGACGCTTCTAAGCTCTCATATTTATAACTATATTATAAAAGAGAGTTTTATTTTGATACAATTTAAAATTTTGGTCTCTCTATTTTGTCTTTTTATGTACTTTTTTCCTTCTCTTTCTTTTCTTTTTTCTTTTTCTTTTTATTTTTTATTTTTTATTTTTTATTTTTTATTTTAGAGTTGCTTACCTAGTTTTTGATCGTTTTATTTTTTTGTTTTTATTTTTTCTCCCCAAAAGTTTTACATAATTATAGTTGGCTCAATTAAAATACTTATTTTTTTTTTCAATTTGTCCCTATGTAAAATAACTTTTTTCAAATATGTCTCAAAACTTTTTTTTCTTACAATTTTTCAAATTGTTATCGGTTACTTGGTTTGTTAAACTCTTTAGGAGACAATAAATAAATTAAGAAAAACTATAGATTTCTTCAAAAATTTAACATTTACTAATTCTTTAAAAAAAATTAACATTTCTGTATTTAAAAAAAAATCAACATATTAAATCCAAAACGTGCCTAAAAACTAATATATATATATACACACATATGTATGTTTGTATGTATGTGTATATATATGCGCTTTGGGGCTTTGACTTCCTCCCCAAGTGGTGGCTATAAATTAGCCTTAGCAAACTACAGTCCTACTCTTCATGGGCCACCATCACCCTAGCCTTCATCATGACAGCCCTTATAGTCTAATGGGTTTCTCTTTCACAATTTCAAAACTTAGAACTGAAGCCAAAAAAAAAGAAAAAAGTCCACTCCATAATTTTCACCTCGTGTTCTCCATTCATTATCCCCTAGATCTTCTTCTTCTTCTTTTTGGTTTTTTAATTTACTTTTTAAACTTTGAATGGGATCTTCCAATTGAACTTTAAAGTGGACGTGAAATTATGATCAATTTCACGATCGATAAAAATTGTGAATAGATAAATGAATTATATGAGCAGTTTTATTTGTGTCACTATGGAAAATTTTAATGTGCATCCATGTAGTTATAGATTGTGAAAAAGTACCGTTTCTACATTATACGAACACTCATATTTCTTACTTGAAAAGCGCCTTAGCCACCTCCATGTGTGATATATGAATTCTAGATTTTATTTGCACTATTAACTTGGTTAGTTGATCTCGCAAAAAATTCACAAATTAATAGGACGTGGGTAACAATTTTTTCTAATTATTTAGTATAATTATTTTCTGTTGATGATTAAGCATAAAATACTTAATTATTACATTCTAGCTTTCATCATTAATGTCGTTAACATGAGAAATTATAAGACAACACAAACATGGTATAATGATGGACAGAAAAAGACGGACAAGACGTGTCAACAAACATATAGAAATCATGAAACATCAAAATTTGTCAACTTTTCTTTCCCCTCTAAACTTTCATTACTGGTTGTACTCAAGCAACATTGGTATAATTTTAGGTTATTTTGATTCATGTCAATCACTTCAACATTATTGATTCTGACAATGCAAAAACTGATAATTTTTCTGTCCAACTATACTATACATATATATATATATATATTTATATACGTGTGTTCGCTGTATATGAGGGGAAAATGGACGTGGAATATTACTAGTAATGTATTAAAGGAAAAAAAAAAAAAAAAAAAGTCGTCTGCAAGTGGTGTGAGTGGAGGGGATTAGACAAGTTCCACATTGTCGTGTGACAACACGTACGTAATGTAGTGCTTTCTAACACTGTTGGTTCAGTTGGTCTCTTTCCATTTCATATATATAAATATATATATATATGTGTATAAATATATTGGAATACTTTTTTGTACGATAGAACGGTCGTCCGGTAATATAATCTGTACAAGAAATTGATATAATTCGAAGAGAAACACGATACAACTCATTAAAGAGAGAAAAAGAGAGAGTTAAAGAGAAATAAGAATAATTTTTCTATCCGACGATTCGATGATATTGTGTTTTCCTAAATATATATATATGGTGGGCCAGTATAAGTACAGATAGTTACGGTTATTAACTGTTCACGAGCAACTTGCAGGATTGTCTCAGAATGATGGCGTCCAATTAGAACAGCACCAAGCACGATACATATAATTTGTACCAACTTGTTGAAGTACTCTTTGTGGTGATCATGACTACCTGAGCACCAATATTACTATTAATATTGATGAGCTCATGTGTAAGTACAATACTGTTCTTCTCTTTTGAGATTATGATCAATTTGATCAAATAATGGTGAACTGCATGCCCATGTAGTACTGCAGCTTTTATTTAAGACCACCACATGCTGACTTTCAGCATAAAGATTCCAACTTTATAAGTTATTTTTTTTGGTTAAAAATATTAATGAAATAATAGATTACAAGAGGAATTAAAGAAAACATTCCTAAGCTACCACTATTTGTTAAACAAAAATGAAAGGGAAATATATTATTAAATGAAAAATATTATAGAGTATTTTGCTTTGTTTGACATTTTAACTCAATTCTAATTAAATTGTATTTTCTCATATCTGTTTTTATCTTATTTCTAAAATGTTAACAAAAATTATAAATAATTTTTTGAAAAGTCAACCAACTCCAACTTAAAAATTTTATTTCAAACCGACAAACCAAACGCAAGCTAAAGCTACCACTATACATTAAACTATTTATATCTGTAGAAAACCAAGAACTAATTTGATAACAAGAGAAAGTTAGGGGTTCTAATTCCAATCAATGAATTAAAATAATACATCAAGAGAGGTTTGTATAGACTAACTTGAAAAATATATAAAAAAGACTAATATACCATTAACTGCTGAAAAGAAGGAAACCTAATAATAATAGGAAACAAGTAAATAAATATAAAACTATATAATCTAACATCCCCCTCAAACTCACAATGTGCTGCAAGTAGCATTGAGAGTTTTCTAAATAAGAAATGGAAATGAGAAGCGGAGAGCGCCTTGGTAAACATGTCAACAATCTGTATGGAAGAAGAAATGAAAGGCACTGCGATGGTGTCAAGTTGATAGTGATGTCGAGTGACATAACAATCAATCTCAATATATTGGGTCCGCTCATGAAACATTGAATTGCAGGCAATCTGAATAGCATTCTAGCTATCACAATATAAGGGAGTAGGTCGACGAAGAAAAACACCCATATCTGCAAGCATCCAACATAACCAAACTATCTCACAAGTAGTAGAAGCCATGACACGATATTCTACTTCGGTGAAGGATTGAGAAATAACATTTTGCTTTTTACTTTTCCAAGAAATAAGAGAATCACTCAAAAAGATACAGAAACCAGTGGTGGATTTGTGATCTGTCGGATTACTAGCCCAATCAGCATCAGAGTAATCACATAGCTCTAAGGATGAAATAAATAGAAGTAAAAGACTTTGAAACTGAGTGTTCCGAAAATACCTCAAAATGTGAATAACTGCAGCCCAATGAACTGTAGTAGGTACAGTGACAAACTATCTAATTGTATGAACCGCATGTGCAATATCTGATTGAGTGATAGTGAGATAAACCAAGCTATCGATAATAGTACGGTATAAACTAGGATCCGGCAAAGGAGGACCATCAGAAGGAGAGTACCGTGCATTAGTCTTAAGAGGTGTATTAACAATCTTTTTATTAGTGAGACGTGCACTCTCAAATATATTAGTTATATACTTTGATTGAGAGAGAAGATAACCTTTCAGAGAAGATGCTACCTCAATGCCTTGAAAATAACATAGTCAGCCCAGATCTTTCCTGGCAAAACAACGAACTAACTTAATCTTCAATGCTGCAATCCCATCAACATCATCACTAGTAATAATCATATCATCAACATATAAAGACGGTAGAATACGACCCGCACCAGTACATCTAACAAACAAAGCTGAATCATGATGACTAGAGCGAAAGCCAAGCAAAGTAATCATCATAGAGAACTTCTCAAACTAGGCTCGGGGTGCTTGTTTGAGACCATAAAGTGCTTTTCTGAGCCGACAGATTTCACCAGGTTGATGAGAAACACCAGGAGTAGGTACTATGTAAACTTCTTCATGAAATCATCATTCAGAAAAGCATTTTTAATGTCCATCTGAGATATGTGCCATTGACGAATAGAAGCAACTGCAATGAGAGTGCGAACAGTAGTCATTTTTGCAACTGAGGCGAAAGTCTCCTCATAATTCATACCATACTCTTCAGAGTAACCTTAGTAATAAGTCGAGTTTTGTATCTTTCAATAGAACCATTAGACTTGATTTTGATTTTATAGACCCAACGAGAACCAATTGCTCGTTTACCTAGTGGTAAAGGCACCAAGTCGCATGCATGTGTTTGATGTAAAGTAGTAAGTTCCTCGGCCATAGCATCCTGCCAAAGTGGATCACAAATAGCCTCTCTGTAGGACAATGGCTCAGAAAGACGATGAATAAAAGCTAAAAAAGAAGTGAAAGAGCTAGAATAACAAGAATAAGCAAAATCAAGTAGCTTAATAGAGTTACGAGAACGCGTGGAGTAATGAATAAGAGGAGGAAGAAGAGGACGAGCCGCAGTCTCAGAAGGTGATTGGGCAGCCATAGGAGTAAATGGAGCCATGTTAGTATCAAGAGCCAGAGTACCAGAATCTGCTGAGCTATCAGTGGGAACTCTATAAGAAACATTATCTGAAACTGGAAAAGATGCTTGTGAAACAGTTTGTGGGAATGTGTCAGTGTCAAAAGTGAAATGATCAATATGTATGAGATCAGACTTGGTCGCATTTTAAAGAAACACAACATGACGAGAGACATATAATTTTTGACTAACTGGATCAAAAACATGATATCTTTTTTGACCTGCATCATAATCCAAAAAGACGCACATAACAGACTGCAATGATAATTTACTACGCTCGTCATGAGGACGAAGGACAAAACAGGTGGAACCAAAAACATGTAAGGATGATTAAAACAGGTGGAACCAAAAACATGTAAGGAAAAATAATCAGGAGCATATATGTACAACTTTTCAAGCGGTGAAAGACATGATTTATGGGAGGTTGGAATCATATTAATCAAATGAGCAGTAGTAAGAATTGCTTCTCCCCAAAATTCACTAGGATCATTGGCAAATAACAAAAGAGAACGTCCAGTTTCAACAAGATGCCTATGTTTCCTTTCGGCAACACCATTTTGTTCCGGAATATCTGTACAAGAAGTATGGTGAACTGTTCCATCGGAAGCAAGTAAATTAGAAAAATCATTAGAAATATATTATCCTCCCAAATCACAACTAAAACACTTTATGACAGCCGAATGCTGAGTTTTACAAGAGCTCAAAAAGTATTGAAAATAGTAAGAAAATCAGAACGACGCTTCATAAGATAAACCCAACAACATCGAGTGTAGTCATCAATAAACGAATCATAATATCGCAACCCTCCCTTTGTGAGCATAGGAGAAGGTCCCCACATATGAGAATGAATGAGATCAAATGGTGCAAGAAAAAAAGAAAGACTTATACAAAATGATAAAATAGAAAATTTTATCAATTTGCAAACACTACAATCAGAAATATCAATTAATATATTTAATATAAAACTTGTACCCATTATTTATCGATTTTTTCTTTACCTTTTCTACTTATTAGGTCCTAGGTGATGTGTCGTTGGACACAACCACGATAAATATGGTGTAGCGATCCCCATCATCTACCAACTTACTAATAGGTCTTAACTCGGCACCTTCCTATTCAGCACCTAGTGACTCAGTGCAAAGTGGAACTTATCCAGGCACTATCAATTTTAGCTATCTCATATATTCCACCATAAAATCAAATTTAGTTTAAACAAATATATTGCAGGTGAGAGATGGACTTACTTGACTCAAAGAATTTACTAACACATATCTAGATGACACAATGCTTTGGAACCTCGATACGCTTGTCCCTTCCCTTCGTAGAATGCATGCCATAATCATACATTATCAATACACTATAACATTAGAAAATTTTAGGAATTACAAAAACCTCAAATTTTCTGTCATCAAGAAAACCTAGTTCATGATACGAACAATTAATGGGCTTTATGAAGCACTATTAACCTGATTTGAGACTGCAACAGATTTAGAAACAGTAGCAGCTCGACCAAGTGATTTATAACTAGTTGTCCCCTGTTGAAGGCTCTAGCGAGATGCCATTTTTGTATTATCAGGAATAATTGAGCGTTTAGGCGGTCCAGACAAAGAAGGTTCTATCGAAACCCTACCAGAGTTAGTGGACTTCTGAGAAGCCGAAACTGTTATTTTAGGATCATAAACTTTCTTCACAGTTGGCACCGTCCTTCATATATAGCTTTGTCATTTTTTTCCTTTTCAAGATATTTCCATTTGAGGTAGGAATGTGCAATAAAATAAAAAAATAAAATAAAAAGTTGAAACGCATATATATGTAGAGGATATGCTTCAATTCCCATTCTTTATTGGACGCAATAATTTCCTGACTACAATTTGTCAAGCTTTTTTTTATTTATTATTTATTTTAATGTCACATCCTTGTTTATCGTGCATTTTCAAGTGCAATAAATTTATTAACAAGAAGGGCTACAGAACTAAAACATAGATTGAGGTTTAGAGACTATAATCTTAGCTTTCAAGTATGAGGAAGCTACGTCTTTTTGCTAGTGTATATATAACTTGCTTGCGTGGAGTAATTTACTTTCAATTATTTTTGGCACTATTATTTTCTTGACAAATACCTAATTTACTTCATTAAAAAAGGCACGCAATCAGGCAAATGTTGGTGGATTTTCAGCCACATTATTAGTTTCCTCTACGGTTAATATTATTTACTTTTAGTTAATTTGTTTATTGTCATCACTTTGTTTTGAAACATTTTAATTTGTTGGTAATCCACCTTGGAAAAATCGATCCTCAGATCATTTTTTCTGTTAGCTTTGTTAAATAAAATTAATCTTTATATATAAATATATATATAAATATATATTTATATCTACGTGTGAAAAACGAGAGGAAACTACAAACATTCAAGCGTAATACATCTTAACTATTTTAAATAAATTAACCTTAAATATTCATCTTTCTAGTTATGTATTAACAACTAGAGTATATATTTTGAGTGATATTATCCAGATGATAGTGAAGATCGTTTGTCAAAAAAGTATAATCTGATTAATTCGGTATGCTCCCAAACTCCCTTTTCTTTATTTGGCTAGAAGAAATAAATGAAAAGCTTACCAAACATTGAAAATAACATTTCAAATCCTCGTCAGTGAATAAAAAGAGAAGAGGGTTCTTTTAAATAACATTCCAAACATTTTAAAGAGAAGTGGGTTCTTTTAAATTGTCTAGATTCAGAGGATCTACACAAGATTCAAGTATTAATTTGTTGTGGCCCTGTTAATTTATTAATTACATTACCAATATAGTTAATCTGAAACAAAATACGGAACATAGTACTAAGTTTTTTTTTCATTTTAAATGGAAAGCATATGTCATAACATGTGTTCTTTAATAAATAAGAAATAAAAATAATAAAGATAGGATCTAACATTAACAATTGCCATCCAAAGTTCTCTCCAATTCTCGCATCCACATAAATGTGTATATCACAATTCATACCTTCATAAATATATAAATCATATTATAGCTAGTTTCCCTAATTCTAATCTTAATTTTTTTAATGTCAATAATCTACGTTTCACATGAGTTGTCATTATCTTATAATTAATATTAAAAAATTATGTAGTTACAGGCATAATCTAGTGGTAATATTACACCTGACTTTATCTAAAGATGTAGAGTTCGAATTTCCCCACCGCCAAGTTCAAAAAAAAAAAATTGCATATCAATTAATGAGAAAATGAATGTCAAAAAATTAAAATTAATTAAGTTGGAATATTCTTGACACTATGTATGTATATATAAAGAGGATATTTGACCGGGTAGAAATGTGCCTTGCATGATCAATTTAAATTGAAAAGCAAATCAATTAGGCTAAGATCTCTGTTTCTAAATCTAAGATGCCATTGGTCTGGTTCATGCATGCACTAGGACGGACCAAAAAAAAGAAAAGAAAAGAAAAGAAAAGAAAAGAAAAAAAAAAAAATATATATATATATATATATAGTATATATATATATAGAGAGAGAGAGAGAGAGAGAGAGAGAGAGGAATCAAACGACAATATAATTAAAGTAAAAGGGATCCTATCAACATTGGAAGACTAGCCAAACCAAGAAGCTTCGTTTAATATATACTAACACAAAGACCTTGGAGATTATTTCAACGAGTTGGAAAAGTGCAACGTATGTTTGTTAAGGAATAACGTGAAGAAGTACCCCTCTTTTTTGTTTATGTTTTTTTTTTTTTGTTTTTTTGTTTTGTTTTTTAGTTTTGTTTCTGTTTTTGTTTTATTTTGTTTTTTTTTTTTTTTTTTGTTGTTGTTTTTTTTTTGCGTGATTTGCTAGAACACAACTACGTACTAAATTTAGAGAGAGATCCACCACATGATGTATGTGTGTGTATATATGTTCTATATATCAACGGAACTTTTGTAATGTACTCAAAGAAAAACTTTAGTTAGGTTTATTTATTTATTTATTTATTTTTGTGTGTGATATATGCAATGGCCGGCCACCAAAAGCATTATTTGAGAGTTTTCTAGCGAAGTACTCAATTTCACAACCTATAATGTGAAAGCTGCTTTACTTTGGTATCAAATTATATGTCCAACCAAACACAATATATATTGTTTCGCACACACATACATTCAAATATAGAATCTACATATTACACATATTATATATAAGGTCATACCATGTGTGATGTACCTACAAAAATAGTCCTGTTAATGTCATCTCTCTCTCTCTGTGTCTCTCTAAGAATCTAATGTATATAAAGGAAACTTTTTGACTAAGGAAGTGGACTAATGTTTGTTACTTTACTTGGTTATAATTCTTCCAAAGTTTGGAAAGAGCAGTTCATATAAACCTAATTTCTACGTTTTTTATTTATTATTTTGTCTAATCAAAAGATCTTGTTGATTTTCTAGAAATAATTTGACCTTCTTTTTCGTCTGAGTGCATGCACGCATAAATACTATCTATTTATAGAAAGATAAATATATTATTTATATTAAAAAAAAAGAATTAAAAAGACCATACAAGGAGAAGAAATAAATTATCAAGACAAATACCCTTGAAGTTAGAGAGAGAGTGTGTCTATATATATATATACACACACATATATACATATTTATATATATTACTTTTACTTTTTCATAGATACGGAAAACATGATTATCTCTAAGACACTAGCAAATTACTTAATTGGGTGCTAGGGTTAGGTGAGTCTAAAGGCAGTTGGTCGTTTATTCTGGTCGCGATCGGTTAGGGAATCTCTTAAATTAGTTTTATATACATATACATGATATATATATATATATATATCCATTTTTCCTCTCTTGTACCCAATTTTATGTAGATAAATACAATAATATATAGATAAAGAAGAGAGGACGACCACATGATTTGCATCCCAATACCCATACAGTAAGATTACTTACATATGATATATATATATATATATATATATTTTTAAAATATATGATATAAGTTTTATGATGTCGTCAAATTAAAATTTAAAAAAAAAAAATCAATGGAAGTTTGAAAAAGGAGTCTTAAATAACTGAACATTTGTCTCCATATACCTAAAATTCGGATTTGCTTAATCTTACCTGCCGAACTAAATATCAAGAAAATAAGAGATGGGAGGTGGGAACCTCTCTTTGTTATATTAGATAAACATTCTAGGTACGCGCTTGCATATACATATATATAAACATATATATATATATATATGCACATACACACACCTAATCTACACCTATATTGTATTGAATTTTTATACATAATTATTTGAAATATTATTTTAACTCTCTGTGGTACAGGTAACAATTGCATTAATTTCTAGTAAATGAATGATGAGAGATAATCCTCAAATACGCACACAAGCTTACATAAACATTGACGAAGACATGTCATGTACCATACACATATATATACACACACACACACATATTAGCGCTAAAAAGGTTATAGTATAGTGACTAATTGAATAAAATTATCCCAAAAAATGTAATTAAAAAAAATTAATGCGTGAAGAATATATGATTTTAATCAAATTCCCTCAACCAAAAAAGGAAAAGAAAAGAAAATTTCGAGAAGATGATTTTCTTGGGACAAGTTTAGTTTGCCCACAAACATGTGCCACCATGTGTACCCGCAGGTTTATGGGATCATTGAACACTTTGATTAATTAAGCTCTCTCTCTCTCTCTCTCTCTTGTTTTTTTGTTTGTTTGTTTGTGAAGCTCATTATGTTTCCTTTACAAAAACTATTAGCTAGAGGCTAATAACATCCACACATGGGTTGCATCTCCTTTGGTAACCTCTAAATCTTTTGTGTAGGTTTGGGTTGTCTCTAATAATATTAATTTCTTAAGTAAAAGTTCTCTCAATGTGAATCTTATCGTATTTATCAACTTGTTTGTACTGCCGTTTCTTCCACACAACCGTATCTAGTGTGTGTGTGTGTGTGTGTATATATATATCTATATATATTACTGAAATCTATTTTTCAGGTTCATTTAATTTGGTAACTCATATTGTTTTATATATATTCAGAAAGTACTAAATTCTAACCACATTTCGGAATTAGATAACAAATAATAATAATAATAATAATAATAATAAAAGGAGCTAGCCTTTATCTTGTTGCGTTAACTTGTCATCACTAATAAATTCATATGGAGATATCATCAATTGGAATCATTAATTAGCCAACAATATCTAGACAAATTGCAATTTAGGAAAATATTCTTGATACTTACACATATATAATGAAAATGTGGTGATCTTGAGCTTACAATTATTCCATTGATTCGGGACCACCAACAACTATATTGAGAGGTTGAAAATAATTAAATTAATGATCGAATCTTATTTGCTGTCAATAAGGAGATTTCTTATTTTCGTCAAATTCTAATTAATTGTCCATAAATTAAATAATTAAAACTTAATATTGAAAAAGACGGAAAAGAAAATCTAGGAACGCACATGTTTCTTGCCTAGCTATGAACAGTAATTACTTACACATATTTCTTATGGTAAATTATAACATTCTTAAGATCGACATAAGTTCATTATTATTCTTTTTTTTTTTTTAATAATTAGATTGACATAACTTTGCAGCAAATATATATATATATATATATATATATATGTATACACACACATACATGAGGCAATGTGACCCATGATCATGATATATACATGCACGCATATTTTAAAGATATTCGAAGGTTTGAACAAGGCTTTCTCTCTATATATAAGAGAAGTGGATCTTATGGTTTTTTAAACTATCTATTTTCCAGGGTTAAATAACGCGTTAATCCCTAAACTATAAACATGATATCATTTTGATCCCCATTTTTTTTTTTTTTTTTTATTCCTTGAACTTTGAGTTTTTGGTCATTTTAGTCCCTGACACTAAAATTAGGCCAAGCATTTAAAAAATTTAACATAGGTAATTATGTGTATATCTCGTAGTAAACTTGAATTTCATTAAACATTCTTTTTTGTTGTTAGTTAAAACCCTTAAACACTAGAACATTTTACCATTAATGTAACTAATTCATTTATTATATGATAGAAATGTGATTATCTCTGATATATAAATTTGTTGTCAATTGTAGTTCAAAGAACTAAAACTGCCAAAACAATCAAAATTCAGGAAGTTTTTCCCAAGGGGAAAAAAAAAAAAAAAAAAAGAATTTAGGGACGACAGTACTCATAGTTCAAGACTGACAATGCCTACAAAACATTTTCAATTTTTTAATTAGGTTTTTCTTTTTATTTTCGATTGTGTTTTGACAATATGACTTGCTTTTTTAAATTAAAATTTAGTTTTTTTAAAGAAGTAATATTAGTATGAGAGATGAATTCTATAGAATACACCAACTTAGTTGCGATGGTCTAAAAAATTCCGATATGCTAAGTTTCCTCTCATTATTCAAATATATATATAGATATATATATAGATGTCTTTCCACCCTTTATAAATTTAATTGCCTTATTTCGAAAGTTTTTCCCACTTTCCTTTGTACTAATTGCACTGAAAAATGACTATAGTAGCTAGAAACTATAAATTAGCAAGCCAACTATACCATACGGTCTTATCATATATACACACACATACACACGTAGAATTTCATAAGGCCATATGCCACTCGAGAAGTAAAAATGTGACTTAAACTGCCAATTGTACATAATTGCATCATGGCTTGCATTCTTCCGGAGATATTTTCCATGTTCTCATTGTGGAATCCATGTGCCAATATAAGTGGGGATATAATTAACTGCTACAATAATCAAATTCGAATAATTCAATATTAAAATGGCCACAATCACTTACTTTGTTTAAGCAATTATATATATATATATATATATATATATGTGTGCACGCGCGTTTGTCTTTATCTTTCGTGTAGAATTTTTTTTTATCTTTATTATTTTCTTCTTTTGTTAGCATTTATAATTAAATTATGAAGTTTATATTATTTATATTTTTTTTATAAACTAAATTGAAGAGTTCAAAATAAAAGGAATTTTCATATGTGTGATCATCTAGTTAAAATGTACTAGTGTTTTTTATTTTTTATTTTTTATTTTTAATTTCCAGTTAGTTTCTCTTTGTTATTAAAATTAAGATATTGATGCAAGTTTCTCCCTTCTGATAAATATGTATAAAAATGTTGGGATATGTCATATTTGGCATTTCATATACATGTGCACTCGATATATAGGGCCCTCTTTCTATTATTTAAATTAACTTGAATATACTAGCTATTACTAACCATGTGATTTGTCCAACCTTGTGGATCACGAGCTTATAAATAACTTATACCAAGCTTTCAATCCTTCTGCATAATCCACTCATTTTTTTTAATAGAAAAAGTATGCACCCTAAAATCAATCAAAGAATGAAGCATTGATAATTCTTTGGCATTAACAAACAGATGCCTATAAAAATGAATGAAAAATAAAATTACAAGCAGGAAATTAGCGTATACAAGTACAAAAACGTAGAGTAGGTGAGTGTGGATGTGAAGCCAACTTTGTATGCATTTATCTGATATGGGAGATGATCAATAATGAGATGATCGACAAGAATTAATTAGAGCCTTTAGCGATGAAAGTTTCAGCGACAACGTATTTATAACTTTCTTATGCCATCGTTAAAGTTACCTTCGACGAACATTAATGAAACATTGTTCAACAATGAGTACATATGTCATTGTTGGATGATCTTAGGAGTGTACATGTTTTTCTTTTCTTTTATTTTAAATATTGTCGTTGAAATCAAGGTGTGAACACAACATTTTTTTGCGCTAAATTGGCTAAAAGCGTAATGCATGCCGGCATTTTTTTCAGGATGGAGTCATTATGTAATTTTTGAGCAAACGATAAGTCATTGCTTATACGTTTGATGTATTTAAGTGCAGATCCGAGCCTCCTCTACCCTCTCCCCGCCGAAATCTCCTCCGTTTTGCCACCCTACCTGCACCGTCGCGCCGTTCCCAAATTGACATATCTCAATTTGGTAAACGGCTAGCTAAGCTTGCAAGTGGTGACAATTCAAAAATTGAAGTTAATATTCATTAGCCGACACACACACACACATCTCTTGCAAGCGAACAACTTACGATATATGTTAAAAGAATATCCCAAAAGCCAACCTACTACATTTGCCACCATAAATACTAAAATTAAATTATGCATAGTATATATGGCATATATATCAATGGAATAATATCATGTCTATTCCAATTATATGGACATATATTCTGGCTTTGATGCTATGAAGAGAAAATTCCATGCAATGAAATATACTTTTACAAAATTGGCATCAATATAATTTATAACTCCATATGTACGCATATATTTGTCTATATATTTATATGTGAGTATAATCTAAAGGTTTGTTTGGATTACAAATCGGAGAATATTGCATGCATGTGCTGCGATATATATATATATATATATATTAATTTCATATATAATCCCACACTCTCGAAGATCTATTTATTTGAGCCAAAGAGATTTTACATTATATATAATTTAAGCACTTTGACAGCTCATGTCATATGGTTTTAGAATTTATATAAATGATATTATTCCATTGATATTAATTTGTATAGCTAACTAGCTAGCTAGAGGGCCACCGTTTGGAGTCACTAGCACATGGCTAGCTAACTTGTAGCAAGTCACATTATTAACTTTTTGTGCACAGAACATATATTATAAATGTGCTTCATATCCATCCAACTTAATTTTCATTGGCTAATTCTACAACCATATATATATATATGTATATATATATATATTATATAGTTACATATATATGATAGCAACATCACTTTGAAGATTGAAGTACACTACACACTTTTATTTAATTATTGCAAAAATTGTTTAAATGCTAGGTATATATATGGATCTTTATTTATATATATAGCATGGAAATTTCACATAAAAGGATAAATTTGTAAATTTGTAAATTTGGAAATTTGGTTGTCATGTTAGACAAACGAGATACAATTCCAGAAATCCTTCCAACATTTTCGGTTTGTATTGTAAAGAGATTTTATAATTACATTATTTATTCATTTTCTTTTTTTCCTTTTTTTCCCCTCCTTTCCTCGTTATGGTGCGCAAAAGAGTAGTGGCCGATCGAGGAAGTTGGGCATGCTAATGCTCATGAGTTACTTATATTATCACCAAAGTATATTAAAATTACGAAATTAAGCACAAAAAGCCATTTAGCAAAGGACACATGTATTTCTCATAACATCAGTAAAAGGAATGTGAGAATATATTTTAAAGTGAATAGAGAGCAAGGCTAAAATCATTACAAAAATAAAAAGCACTTGTCTGTCTATGTTTGACAATATCTATTAATTCCCATGAAAATTTATGAATTGGAAGTTAAGCGCATATATACATATATATATATATATATAAATATAAACACTCGGTGTTGTTGTGGTGTCATCCATGACACTAGAATGTCAAAATAATTATAAGTTAATTTAGAGATTAATTTCTATGATTATTTAAATTGAAAAGGGTGTAAAAGGGGCCCTATATATACGCCCATATGTTGGACTCTCATTGGTCGAAGATAGCTAGGCAGACAGTTTGATTTGTTTAAGACAGATATGATCTTCATTTAAGAGATTTGCTAACAAAAGATGACAACAACAAAAAAAAAACAGATATTATTGTAGAAATGCTGTTTTTATATATCTTTGGCAACACTCAATTCTCACTTGCAATGAACCGAGTACACAACAAAGATATTTCTAAATTGGAGCTTTTTATATGTATGAATCGCTTTTGGATGCTTTTCTTTTTCTTTCTTTCTTTCTTTATTTCTTTAATTTTTATTTATTTTTGGGGTTAGCCTCCGAGGGTACTTTTCAACGAAAAATATCACCTTTCTCTTGCTTCCCTTTTAATAATTAGAAGCCTTGAAGATTTCACGGGAAACTCATGAACAAAAAAAATAATGAAATCTTCTTGGGGTACAAACGTCAAGGTCTAATCGGTTTTGATTTCCAATCCATTTTCTGTCATATCTTTCACTCCTTTGTTGAAAAATGAGTAAGATACCAACATGAATTCCTAATTATCAACGTTCCATTAATTTCAACTGCCGTGGTTCAATTTTTAATTTTTATTTAATGAATTTGAGTATGAAGGTGCCAAGTCATTTAGGATGTTCGTAGATTTCTGATATATACACTAGTTATTCCTTCTGTTATTAAACATTTGAACCAACTTAAAAAATCACTAAAATATGTATATATATTTAATGAAATGAGACTTATGACTCTTATTTATCAAAAAAGTAAAAATAAAACACTTTCATATTTCGAATTTGAAAGAACTCCTATCTAAATCCCTCTTCTCTCACTTATATATATATATATATATAAATAATGGGGACTTGAGAAATCATTAGAATTCGATATGATTCCCTGGTTTAATTTTGATATTCTCCAATGGTGGACATTAATAATCCCAATTAGAAAGGTGAATACATATATTTATGAAAGAGATCGATATATAATATATGCATGTATAGCACCATCAATATATATCCATCACTTTCAACCTTCTTTGTCTTTGGGGTGGGCCTTGACAATGCCTCCAAAGCCATTGATTAAGGACCGGAACCAAAAACCAAACAAGATAATAGTCACTAGAATTCAAAAGGACACACTCCATTATCCTCCCCATTTCCACAAGGGGAGCCCCTTGATGCCATCATCTTTCAATTCTCACATAGTGAATGCAACAAATAAATTCAAAATTCCTCTTTATTCTTTTGTCTATATCACTTGATGGGGGACCTCCTACTAAGACACTCTATTGCGAGGTTTTTTTTTTTTTTTTTAATCTCTTTTTGTACTCATCAATTATGTTTTTATTTGATTGTTTTTCACTTGGATTATATACATATACATATATATATATATATATATTGTTTGTTTCTATGCAATTTACAGACTCAGATGCTACTGATCCGATAGACGGTCAATTTTATTTTATTCATTTTTAAATAATAAGAAGTAACAACTAGCGTTACATTTCCAACTAAATATTGACACCCCTTGACTTTCCTTGCCAAGTTCCTAACTCCTTTTGTTTTCTTTTTTTGCTTTTTTTTTTTTAAGAAAGGAAAAAAAAAAACAATATTTTACACATAAATACTAATACGTATGCATATAATACATATAAGCTCACTATTAGTTGATAATATAACAAATGAGTGCTTCATACTAATTAATGGAATGATTTGTTATAAATAGATGTTGGAGAATTTAATTAGTTAATTCATTGAGCAATTATTTGTACCGGTGCAATTTAAGTTTGCGTATGTATAATATATTACATATGTGCAAGCATGTAAATATATATATATATATATATATAATTTTAATTGAGAACTACGGATTGAGCGCTCATGTTTGTAGCTGGTAACTAATTGGCGATTGTGATGATCGTGTCATTGGTTGTTGCTCAATATGATGACCAAGATTGTTATAGGTAAAGGTAATTCTGACTAGATGTGGGGAAATATATAGTAGATACAAAGGGAAATTTATTGACATGATTGGAACAAACAAATATCACTTTACGGACAAAGAAAAGCTACTAATTATTATTTTAGTTAATTAGTCAAGCTTAAACCAATCATTTTAAACAAAATTAGGTAATGGGTCGAATGTGGTAGTAATATATACGGGGGGTCCATATGTATATGTATACATGTATATGTATATGTATATGTATATGTATATGTATATGCATATGTAATTGAGGATGTTGACAAAGAATAGCCCACTTTAGAGTCCATAGAGAAGGTCGTATAGACCGTATGAGAGAGAAAGAGAGAGATCTAGAGAGAGAGAGAGAGAGAGAGAGAGATTTATGGTATGTGTGTAGGTGGTGGTGGTGAGCGTGTGGGGTTAGATGATGTGACCAAGATTTCGTGGTTGAAAGAAAATAGTTTTAAAAAAATGGGGCCACGTGGGAGGGGGGTGGCACTCCCCGTGGAATATATCGAAATTTGAAAGAGGGAGGAACGCGGAGAGAGTGCGATGCATGGGATTAACAAACATAATAATAACCCGGCCACCAATTAGAGTGAGCCCTCTCTCTTTCTCTCTCTCTCATTGGTCCTCCGATCTAGGACTGCCTTCTTTCCTAGCTCAGCCCCATAATTCATTCCCCTAAGCTCATAAGTTTTTGTTTTCTTTTCTTTTTTAGATATACTACCTATAATATTATAGGTTTGCTTATCTCGTAGGATAGGTAGCGGATATCGTAGCCATATAATTTTAGGGAAGCAGAGTCCCCCCATATAATATGTGAACATCTTTTGGAGTGGATTATCCATATATCTTGATTACTGTGGCGCTGACAATTTAAACTCAAGATATCTAGTTGAGAGATGAAATATCTTATCATCCTTTCTGATTATTCGGTGGTTTATCTTATTTAGGGTATAAAAACTAAATATATAGAGCTGAATAGCGTAAGATAATACTGTTATAAATAGTCTATAAGTTTTGTCTTATCAAAATGGAGAAAATGATAAATGAACCCATCATTCTTTATTTCTCGCAAACACAACTTATTAACATTTAACATCAGAATCATTTTTAGCAAAGAAAAAAAAAAAAAAAAAACTTGTTCATAATAGCATAAACTTTAATATCTTAGATCCTTTAAATCTCTCTAGTCTCTAATCATATATTGCAAAAAAATAGGGGGAAAATTGTGAGAGGGAAATAGAAAATTTTGTATAATATGTTATGTTAAGTTTTTTTTTTTTTTTTTTTTAAATTAAATTTAGGAGGCCTCCTCAATTTTGTATATGTCAATAATCCCACAAGTGCCCTTTCCACAAATCCACCACGTGGTCTACTCTTAGGTGTCTGAGGTGGACCTCCTTTCCCAAACAAACACTTCTTTTTCACCTCCCTTCCCGCCCCAACTCTATTTATACCCCATTTTCTCTCCCTCTTTCTCTCCAAAACTCACTCACTCTCTCTCTCTCTCTCTCTCTCTCTATCTACATCTCTTTCTCTCTCCTCAAAGGAGTTAAACCCAAAAAAAAAAAAAAAAAAGTCTCCCGTTTCTTTTTCCTCGGCAACAAAGAAAATAAAACATCGAAGGGTGAAACACTCTCCACAACCATGGCTTCTCCTCCATTGGCACCCAACTCAAGTAGTTGGGTAGAGCTCAAAAAAACGACACACACTCTCTCCTCCTCATCGTCGTCGTATTTAGTGGACATGGGCTTGGGCTTCTCTTCTACCATTTCCGTCAAGAAAAAGCCCAATACCTACACTCACTGTGCTCTTCACTCTCCTTCGGTGCTCCATTTCCCAAAACAACCCTACAATCAGCCGGTAATTACGAAAGAGCCCAAGAAGAGCCACCACCAGCACCAGCAACCGCCACAGTGGAGCTTCCTACAGAGAGCAGCGGCGATGGCTCTCGACGTGGCTGAAGGCGCGTTGATCTCACGCGAGCGCCAGACGCCTCTCCCAAAAACCGCCGACCCACGTATCCAAATCTCCGGAAACTTCGCTCCCGTGCCGGAGCAGCCCGTCCACCAAGACCTACCGGTCACCGGCACAATCCCGGACTGCATTAACGGCGTCTACCTCCGAAACGGTGCGAACCCGCTCTTCGAGCCGGTAGCCGGTCACCACTTCTTCGACGGCGACGGGATGGTCCACGCCGTTAAGATTGAGTCCGGTTCGGCCAGCTACGCCTGCCGGTTCACCGAAACCCAGCGGCTGGTCCAGGAGCGAGAGCTGGGCCGGCCGGTTTTCCCCAAAGCGATCGGCGAGCTCCACGGACATTCCGGTATTGCCCGTCTCCTTCTCTTCTACGCCCGAGGGCTTTTCGGTCTTCTCGACCACAGCCACGGCACCGGCGTCGCCAACGCCGGCCTGGTCTACTTCAACGGCCGCTTGCTCGCCATGTCGGAGGACGACCTTCCGTACCATGTACGGATCACGAATTCCGGCGACCTCGAAACGGTTGGCCGTTACGATTTCGTCGAACAGCTTAAATCCACCATGATTGCTCACCCGAAGGTCGACCCTGTTTCCGGCGAGATGTTTGCTCTCAGCTACGACGTCGTTTCGAAGCCGTATCTCAAGTACTTCAAATTCTCGGCCAATGGGGAGAAATCCCCCGACGTGGAGATTCCGTTGAAGGTTCCGACGATGATGCACGACTTCGCGATTACCCAGAACTTTGTTGTGATTCCCGACCAGCAAGTGGTGTTCAAGCTGGAGGAGATGGTGAGAGGTGGTTCTCCGGTGATTTACGACAAGAAGAAGAAGTCGCGGTTCGGGATTTTGCCGAAGAATTCCCGGGACGCGTCGGATATTCTGTGGGTGGAGTCGCCGGAGACGTTTTGCTTTCATCTGTGGAATGCGTGGGAGGAGCCGGAGACGGAGGAGGTGGTGGTGATCGGGTCGTGCATGACGCCCGCGGACTCGATCTTCAACGAGTGCGACGAGAGTCTGAAGAGCGTTTTGTCCGAAATTAGGCTTAATTTGAGGACTGGACAGTCCACGCGCCGCCCCATAATCTCGGAGGAGTCGGAGCAGGTCAACTTGGAGGCCGGGATGGTGAACCGGAACCGCCTCGGGCGGAAAACCCGGTTCGCCTATCTCGCCATTGCCGAGCCGTGGCCGAAGGTCTCCGGGTTCGCCAAGGTCAATCTCCTCACCGGAGAGGTGAAGAAATACTTCTACGGTGATCGGAGATACGGCGGCGAGCCGTTCTTCCTCCCAAAAGACCAGAATGATTCAGAGACTAGCGAAGATGACGGATACATCATGGCCTTCGTTCACGACGAGAGGACCGGGAAATCGGAGATGCAGATCGTTAACGCCGTGAATTTGGAGATGGAAGCCGCCGTCAAGCTCCCTTCTAGGGTGCCGTACGGCTTTCATGGGACTTTTGTCGACTCGAAAGATTTGGCTTTTCAGGCACAAGAATAATACTTGTATATATATATATATATATATAAATTATAGGAGAATCTTTACCAGAGGGATATTGGTAGAGAGGTCCCCGGGTTCTCCTAAGAAGATTTTGAAAAACCCTAACAATCGTATTTTGTTTTTGTTAGGTTTTTTTGTGATCTTATTTTTACTGTAATATGTGTACTACAAGACCAGCTTGCAGCTTTTGGACAGTAGGTAGATGTTAAGCTCAGCTGGTTTCTGTTTATTCTCTCAGTGTTAATTTTATTCTTTTACTCATCATCATATCACATATAAATTTATATACACAGCTATTTTTATGAAACTTATAACTCTCATTTATATAAAACAAAAATACTAAAATATTCATATATTTTTCCTCATTTCTCATCTGCTACTCGTATTTTTGTGTCTTTTAGCTAAAGTTGTGTAAATTACTGGTTATATGTAAGATATGTATGAAACAGTTTTAATGGTTATGTATATATATTAATAAGTAGGCAGGCTTTTGTATTCTAGTTCTTAAATGAATGTATATTCTCATCAAAGGGTGAAATATGTTATACGTAATGTGTATCTTTGTGTGTATAAATTCAGTCAAGTAAATGGGTTCTAATTTGGTAAATCGTGCTTAAAATCAGGTTGACCATTGAAATAAGTATCGGTAGTGAAGAATTTGAATTTGAGAGAAGATGTATCTATATATGAAGTAGTCGAATCCATTTTTGTGGAATAATGTATGAAGAGAAAAAGAACACGAGTCTATATATATATATATATATATATATATATATAAATACATATAATTGCGTAAAAATCATGTCAGCGTCACATTGTAGGCTAATAATGTCAAATATTTTTGGAGAAGATGATCAAAGCACCACTCTTTCACCTAATTTTTAAACGCGCAATAATTCATATATGTAACTTTTAGGACTTATTTTTTATATACGTAATTATAGGTGAGGCAGCCGGACGTCCGGCGCGTGACAAGTTCGAGAGAGAGAGAGCGTGGGAGAGGGAGAGGGAGAGGGAGAGAGAGAGAGGGGCCAAGCTGTAGGCGGCTTCGTTGGCGGCGAGGCCAAGCCGGAAGCTTCTCGATAGCTCGTGGTGATCGTCGGCGGCGAAAAAACTTCACGTTCCCTTGCTGCTGCTGCTGCTCGTCCTTGGGGTCTGGCTTCTGGACGGGGCGGCGGAAAAAAGCCAATCCGAAGGAGCTTGAGGATTTAGCCGGAACTAATGGTGAAGATGCAACGCCGCCATCGTTGACGACTCTTGCAATCGCCGGAACTCAATGGTCTGGTGGTGACAGTTGGTGGCAATAATAAACTTCTTCTTTCCTTTCAAGATGTTGTTGCAGATCGCCATTGCCTCCGCGACCGACTGCCTTCGTCGAGCAGCAACGAGATGGACTTCGGCAGGCCGGTGAGAGCGACGGTTGATGACCCAAAACGACTAGCAACACCAGGCCAGTGAGAGCGACGGTTAATGACCCAAAACGACTTGCCGTTCGTGTCCGGCAAAAGTAGGATGAGGGACACAAGATCTCTCCTATATAATTATTTTCTTATCGGTAATTAAATCTGTTCAAAATCACGTTCCAATTAAAAATCAAATAAAATTAACAGAATTTTATATTTTGATGGTTAGCAACAGAACTTTACTAGTAAGTTATATTTTACATACCCGTACCATAAGTAATTTTGAGTTGATGATCAACTCGGTGGCCGCTAGGCAGTGTTAGGGCTTGTAACTATTCATGACAGTATGATCAATAGTCAACAAACTTAAAATATATACATTTACATACACATATATATATAATCTATATATCGGTGTCATAATCGAATAACATTTACACATATATGTTGTAATTAAATCTAATTGTGTACATATGTGTTATTAATTTTTTTTTTTGGCTGAAAACATATATGTTATAATTGAATGCCAGCAATTATTCCGTCCTGCTATTTAAATGAAAAAACAGGAATTAACTATAAATGCCTTTCGAAAAGAGGGGGGGGGGGGGGGGAAAGAAACTAGTGAGTCGACACTCCTAATGGACCACTCACAAGTTATTATACCATAGAAATTAATACTGTTTTTAGATCAATAAATGCATCGGTCCCCACTTTATATATGGATAACCTTTCATTGAATAGATATTTAGTATAACAATCAATAAGCCGACATCTGATGTCCCAGATTTTCTGTTTTATTAGTTGTCCGTCTAATAGTATCATATCATATTATTTGAATTTAAGAATTTAATTATAAAAAAGTGCTAAATATGAAAAATTCTTAAATAAATTGATGAGTTATCAAAATATTTTTGAGTGGACAACATTTGAGACAGGAAAATTGGACAATAATCTGGACCTAATGTATAATTAATATATATTACAATTATGATAAAATAAATTAAAGACATTTTTCTTTACATTAAATAGTAATGCGTTTTTACAAATATAGCTCATTGAAATTCTTCACAAGCCTAAATATATATATATATATATATGTATACATTCCACTATATATAATTAAATAATATATTTAAAAAAAATTAAATAAAAAAAGTAAAGTTAAACAATAATCATCTCACTTAGAAAGAAAGAAACAAAAAACAAAAACAAATACAGCAAAGGCGGAAAGCAACATGATCTTCATAGACTCTCCACAGTTTAATATTAAAAGGGCGATCAATCTTGAGTCACGAGAATTGTACCACTTTAATCTCTTAACTTTAAATTTGACAAATTATTTCTTAAACTTTGATTTTTTAACAGTATTCCTTGTCACTTAAATTAACAAAAAAAAAATTTAGAAATTAATAGAGACAATCATATGTCTACCACACAATAATTGGAAATTATTTAACATTAACAGTTACACAAAAGGTTAAATTGCTCATTTAGTCCCTAAACTTTTAATATTGTACAACTTTAGTTCTTGAACTTTTTGTCATAGCTAGAATCCCTTAAACTTTTAAAATATTACTACAATAGTCATTTTTATCAATTTTTGTATAGAATCTATCAGTAATTTGGTCAAAAATGGTTCTAACTAAGATTCCGTTAAAAAATTAATGAAAATAACTACTGTTGTAATCTTTTTTAATAGTTGATGATCATTTCAGCTATGAAAAAAGAATAGGAAATGCTCCTCTGTTATTAAAATGTTACTACAATAGTCATTTCTATCAATTTTTAAACGAAATCCATTAGTAATTTGGTCAAAAAATGATGCTAACAAACGGATAATGTCCGGCTATTGTAGCAATATTTTAAATGTTTAAAGGCATGGTCAGTTATGAAAAAAAGTTTAAGAATCAAAGTTATATAAAATTAAAAATTAAGTGACCAACCTAATAATTTATCCTACACGAAATACTAAAAATAAAACATCTTGCATTAATAAATTTAACTGTTTCTGTATATAATTCTACGTTAAAGACCAAAACTGAAAAAAAAAAAAAATCGAGGAAGAAAATTATTAAAAATGAAAGTTGAAGAGTAGAAAACTACAATGCTCATAATATAGTAACTAATAAAGATGCATACGGAAAAAAAAATGATGATGATGCATTTGGATCATAAATTTGATAAGTAAACTTCAATTTCTGTCTAATAAAATATTAAAAAATTAAATTATGAGTTTAAATGTATGATTCAAATCGAACTAACAGTCTCAATAAACGCGTAATTCAAGTTGCACTGAATCGACGATAAGGAGAGACCGAGTTGAGCAAGCAAGTCAGAAACTGAAATGGAAATGGGCACAAGACACAAAATACCAACCAACGGTCGGTGGCACACTTTAAATATGAAGAGGCTGTCGTGTCCCCCTGACCATTGCAACACGGTCAAACCCATTTCAGCACCTGCTTCCATTGGACCCCACCCTTTTCACGCCTCCATATACATTTATATATATATATATATATATATATATTTACACACACACATAGCTCCTTAAAATTTGTTTGGCCATGTGTTTAACGATTCCAACCTTTTTTGTATTTATAATAATTAAAAAAAAAAAAACAATTTATGAGAGAATAAGAAAAAAAGGAAAAAAAAAAAAAAACTTGTAACCATTAATCATCAAATCAAATCAAAATGATATTGTATGATAATTTAATAAAATTTGGATGGTTAAAACCTGCATCCCACTGATAATTCTTTTTTTTTTTTTTTTAATTTTTCATTTCTTATCATGAATAATTCGCACAATTTTCCATCTCTAATTTCTTTTCTTTGCACTTAACCTTGAATGATTCATTGGCATCATCCCTTCAACTCTGATTTAATATAGTGATCATTTGGTTACTTAAAATATTGAACACACTTCCATTTAAATAGTACATTATTTTACTATTTATTTTTTTTATCTATTTTTATTTATTTTTATTAATCACATCACTAATTCTCTCTCTTTTATCAATACATATTAAAATTATAATTTAAGGGTGCGTTTGGAACACCAGTTCAAACTCAACTTTTCAACTCAAATTTTGTCTTTTTCCTCAAAAGTCTTTGTCCTTTTCCCAAAAAGTTTTTTGTCTTTTCTGAAAAGTCAATAAAATTTACTATTTCAACTTAAAAAACACAACTCAAACTAACGAACCAAACGAACCCTAAATATAAGCAATCCAAACACATATTTTATTTAAACATAATGGACAAATGAGACATCCAAATGCATTTAAAAATTCATCCATTTCATTATAATACAATATCAAATTGAATGGGACATCCAGCATAATTTTTTGATTCTTTTTTCTCTTTAATTAGGGGTCAATTGAGAGGAGTAATTTGGACACACTGTTTCAACGAATGGAAATCATGTGAAACAAAGAAAAGTTCAAAGTCCAATTTTTCCTTATTTTCTTAAAAAAAAAAATGAATATTCCTTAATTTGCCGGAGGAGTAATATGGGCCATAACTTTATAGAAAGGTGCAGTTTTTGTAGTATTTGGGTAGCGACAATTAACAGCAAAGTGGGGGCGGGGGAGCATAAATATAAATATATATATATATATATATATGTGTGTGTGTGTGTGTGTGTGTGTAAAGTCACACTTAACTTTAACGCAGGCTTTGCCAAAAGGTCAAGTCTACTCTCCAAAAAGATGATCAGTTTGGAAATGGACCCCTCACATACACACACATTAATTTTTTAGTGACTATAAAAAAAAAAAAAAAAAAAGATCATATTTTCAATTTTGTACATATTACATTTTAAGGTAATTGAACTAAAATATTATTTTATTTGTTCTAAATAATTGTATCTTTGAATTTCAATTTTATAAATTATACGTATACACTCTCCTTGATGATACAGTTCTAATAAATTCCAACTTTTAGTTATTTATTTAGCTTTTGTCTTCTCCCCCTTTTTTTTTTTTTTCTCCTTCTTGCTTGAAATACATGCAAATTCAATTTACAATCAATTCCCATCGAAGTTCATCAAAATATACAGTACTTTGCTTATATGCAAAAAAGTTCATCAACTGTTTTCTTCAATTTTTTTTCTTAATTAAATGATACTTTTTAAACTCTTAAAAATAACTTATATCGCTTACAAATCTCCATCGTTAATCTTACAACACGGAACAAGCCCACGTGATCGTGAGCTTGGAGGCAACTATTTTCTCTTTCCTATTTATGTTGGTGTACGTTGAGTTAGATTTCTTTTTTTTAATTTAAAAAATAATACTAATGGTGTCTTAATACAACCTTTTAGTACTATTATATAAGTCCATAAAAATCACATGTGTGACGATAAAAATCTTAATCATGACCTTCATGATGATCTAATAAGTAGAGACTTATAATTTTATCAAGCATATAGTCTATTTTCACGAGAAAGGATACCTCTTCACAAAAAGAGATTGCAGTGACTAGATACGAGTGACTTTTACCAAAACACAGGTTATCGAAGGTAGACTGATTTATCATGCTTTATATGACTTGAACTTTTTATCTGATAAGATAAAAAGGAAGGCTCAATATACAAGTCTTTTTCTGTCAATTAGATCATGAAAAAGAGAAAATTTACAGCCTAATATTCGATGTAAATAATAGGGTGAATAAACTTGGTACGTGTGTAGACCATTTGAAAAGACAAAACAAACGGGACAGTGCGGAAAGCATTTGCATGTGATCGATTATTTGTTGCTTTTGGAATCCCCACGTTGTTTTGTTCAGGATCTTGAAAGTGAAGGGTCTTTTGAGGGATAAAAGGACCCTTTTTACAGTACATTTAAAACTTCCTAGGCTTTAGCTAGTGTGAAAGGATATTAAAGAATTGTAAAGCCTATATACTCTACCAATTCTTCACTGTTCAAGTGATCCTATCATTGTACTCCAAAATGAAAGTCGTCAATTAAGCCTATTCCACCGTCCTTTCAGGCCACTTTATGGTCTTTTTTTTTTTTTTTTTTTTTTTGAATCAACGGAAATATTTTATGACCCGCTTAGATTATAAATTACATTCAAATTAAATATTTATATTTAAATATATTAATAATTTTTGTTAAATGTAATATTTGAATACGGATTTATAAAAAGTAAAAATTGATTAAGATTTGAATTATTAAATTATTATAAAATAATAAAATATTTCAAGGAATTTACTTCAACAAGCGGCCAACCAAATACCTATTATATTTGAATACAATAATAATTATTACAATTGTTCGTCCAAACAAGTCATTAGTAAAAAAGACAACATCAGATATAATGGACTTTGTTAGGGGGAGGAGAATCATCTAATTAATCATACAAGTTTGTCATCTACAATATCTAATTTGAGCAAAAATAATAATAAAAAAAACTCTGCACGCATTCAATATTAGAAAGATCAACATAGGAGTGGGCACAATTCTTAATTTAATTGCGCGGATTCCAAAACAAAACAAAAATTTTAAGGAAATTATAAGTGTAGTAGCATATTCATTTATATACAATATTATCTTTCAAACATAAACGAAACGGTTTATAACTGCCCCCAACTGTGGCCCTTTTACTATCATTTTTAAACTTTAATATAGTACAATATTTCCTCCGCAGTCGGTTAAAAATACTTTATGTAAACTAGTTTATAATATAAACGTTTTATATTAGTTTTCATATAAGTAATACATAAGTTCACACTGCATATATATTGGTATGGTTTAAACTCGAATTGATAATCAACAGAATCAAAGAGTACACACTTCGAACATGTAGGGACTAAAGTGTGCGTGTGTGTGTGTGTATATTTATATATTGCTGCTAATATATATTAATGCGAGGTGAAATATTATTCCAACATATATCATGCCTAATTCGTCAGCTTTTGCGCAGAAAGTTCCACCGACCTTGCATAGTGGAAGTACTACAATAATAATTTCCCACGTTGAATACACAAAACCATACACTATTTGCAAATTCTCTCTCTCTCTCTCTGCCTCTCCTGAAAAATAATGAATTAAGATGGGAGACACGAGCAGCAGTCATGATAATTAATACAGTTTTTGTTTTATTTTATGTACACTGAAAAAACTCTAGAACGAAGATGTTTTGTATTGGAGTACTTTTTTCTTTTTTTTTTTTAAGAAAAGCCCGGAAAATGGATGATTGATGTTAGCATATTTCTCTTTGATGTTACCAAAATATTAGTCTTCGACGCTGATTGTAATATTGTTTGTTAGAAATTATAATGACAGGTTCTATCTCTTGATGATGAATAAGTCACCTCAGTTCAATTGAGTATGCTAATGATCAGAATAAGTGAAGACATTACTTTATACGTTGACATGTGATTTTATACATTCTAAATCGAGAATTGAATTAGAAGAAACAAGCTTTTAAAAATCTTCAAAAGAAACCGCTTAACAGTTAAATTCGAAATTTGATAAATTTAGAAAATATTTATACAAAACAGCCTTATAATTATGACGACAAATAATTTTTTTTACCGCGATTTGGATATGGTTGTTTAGCTCTTACACATATATTTCTGTTCTCAGCCTGCTCGTGTCGAAAAATTAATATTTTTGTCACTTTTTTTTTTCCCATTAAATTTGGTAATGTGATCCTTGATTCTAGTACCACAGTATATTTACATTTAGCAAAAAAAAAAAAAAAAAAAAAAACCCCACATACACACACAAAATATGGATGTAGTATTATTGTGGAAAATTCTGAAAAATAGAGCAGGAGATTTCAAGCCGTTGTTTTGCACGAGTGAAATGGACAGATGAAACAATATATATGTAGTGAAAATATTAAGAAGCGTGAAAAGTGAAAATATAAATTAATCAGAACAAAATTAAACGATATTGGCTGCTTACAAATTCCTTTTGATGGCTTTTGATAGAGCTTTAAGCTTCGAGACAAATATACAATAACAATTGGTTCTTCAGTACTAACATCAACACCAAATTATAAATTACCACGTAGTACTACTTTCAGTCACACACATGAGCTTGTCGACAAAGATAACAAGCAGTTATATGTATGTATGTATGTACGTATGTACATCCACACGTCGTTGTTTAGTAAAACGTTACATACAAGTCTATTTTGGTTGAAACGTATTGTCGCTCTCATTACACCGTGACATAAGGGGCATGATGACTTTACGTCATCCTCACCTTCCTCCGGCTTATCATTAACTACTTTTCTATGTAAGTTTCTTTGGTTCTTGGGGCTTTGGCACGCTAAACCAAATTAGCGTGTTTTATGTGGTAAGAATCATAATGCCCCATACAAAATAATAATAATAATAATAATAATAATAAAGAAACTTTTACGGTAGAATTTTTTAATTGTAATTATGAATGTACAAGTTTCGTTTTATAAATCAGATCGTTAAGCAATTAGTTATGATTAACATAATAATTCCTGCAACAACATAAAATAAAATTTCTTTTCATAAAATATGAGTTTGGGAGATTACCAGAACAAGATGCACACAATGTTTATTTGTATGGGATAAAAAAAAAAAAAAAGATTACGGAAACATTTTTAACTCTTCTAAAAGTTCGAGTATCACACGTGGATCACATATCAAATTCACGTGACATTCTGGACTGAGAACCTGAAATCCCAGTAAATAATTTACCTTAGAGAATGAGCTGAAATATATTTCACTCAAGGAACTGGTCAAAGAAAACCCTAGCTAGTATCCTATTGGAATTTAATCAAATTATAGTAAGCTAAATAAAAGAAATTTAAGAAAAGAAAAAGAACAGTTAGTAAGAAATTTTTGTCAATATATGTAGGAAGATACTTCCGTCTCACATACCTCACTCATAACGTATATGTGTTATATTGTATGAATAGGTTATTCAGAAGTAACATTTTTCAGTAATATTTGTCTGTTATATAAATATCTAAATAGTGTACATGTGACAAAATTAAATAAAAAATTACATATAATTTAATTAATTATTATAAGTTTATAAATATAAAAAATAAGTATCACATTGATATATGCAGTTTCGAATACGAGACATTATATATATATATATATATATATATTTATTGTAGTGTTGTATCTTAGGGCGACAACGGCCGCCAACGGTTGTGGTAAGGTAGTGGGGGGGTTGGAAGAGAGAAAAGGCCGAGATCTCAGAGGATTGGGGAATCTGCCTACAAGTGCGTGAAATTTGCAGCCACATGTCTCCGCTTCTCATCCCCCATTTCTAACTATTCAACATGACCTCATCCTCACCCAATTTTATTAGTGGAGACCACTCGTTTACACATATATATTATATATTTTTATATAATATGTTATGTAGACATATATGTTCTCTAAGTTGGAGCCCAAGAAAGTGGAGATATAAAGAATAGGAGATTATGCGTGTGTATGTATGTATATATATATATATATGAATACAGATATTATAAATATGTGTATAGGGTCTTCCCTAAAATCTGTGTGGACCGTGACGAGCTGCATGATGTCTACTTCTATTATACGATTCACATAAACCAATATTTCTGATCCCGTGGACTGTAGAGTACCCAATAATATATATATGTATAGTATATATACATATATATATATATATATGAAATGAGTATAATATTGAGTTAACCGTGTTAATATGATAAAATATATATATATATATGATTTTTCATGTCCATTCATTAATGTTAAAACACAATTTTAAAATATTATATAAATTAAAAATTTATATCACAAGAGCTAAAAAATCTAATTAATTTATTAAAGTGTCATGATATTTTTAAAATGACACGAAAAAAAGAAGAATAAGCTAAATCCTATATATAAATATATATATATATAAATATAAATATATATATATATAGCCTTCGATTTTTCTATGTAGGTATAAATGCTCTTCACCATCAATAATTCTTGGAGAACATCTCATATATATAGTATTTATATTTGGCAATACCAGGTTTTCCCACGATGTCACTTGTATATACACACATACAATATTTTATTTTAACAAATTAAAAGACATAATCTCTCTTTCTTATGTCATGTTCACGCTTACCGGATTCTCTCTCCTCTCCTCATAGTCTTTTTAAGTTGGTCTCCTAGTGAAGCATCATTTAGTTATATCGTTGGTTTTATTAATTCTCTAATAGTTTCCTTTATAATATTACATTTAATTTCTTCATGAACTATACACATACATAAATATACACACACTGAATTTTCTAGCTTGAGACTCCTAGTGATGAGAGGGAACTTGGGGAGTGGCCACTACTAGCTAGTACTTCTTCCATTTTCATTGGATAAAAAGATTATAACTTTTTAATTTTGTGTTCCAAGGATAAGCAAAGATAAACATAGAAATAAACAAAACCTTAATCACCACTTGTGTATATATATATATATATATATATATATATGTGTGTGTGTGTGTGTGAGCTAGCCGCTATATTCTCTACTAATTAAGTAGTGGGCATTGAATCATCAAGGGGATTAAAATCAATTACTCAAAAAAGAATACCAAAGTGTACTGTCATTGCTTTTGGTCGGTCAAATACAAATACTTATTTTTCCCCTCCACCAAACGTTGACGGTCCAATTTAATATTTAGTAACTCGCTATTTATGTAGTACAATATTGCTGACAACATGATAAGTATTAAGCAGTATAATGTAAACAAGTACTAACCCGTCTAAAAAGGATGAAATGAATTAAGAATGAAATTACACGTTCAACAAATTTTGAAACCAGTTAATAGTGTATTAAAAAACCATTTTGAATGTTATTCAACCGAGTGTTGACCTAATTGGTATACATGTTTGAACTCTTTGATGTTAATTGTTCGCTCTCTTTTATCTTTTAAAAAGTAATATGTTATATTGTTATTTTTGCTGTTAATACAAAACGTGGACAATCTAGTGTGTTCTGAGTTTGATCACTAAAGAGCAGGTCAAAAGAAATACTTTGGTAAGCGCTAACCTCAATTTCATTTTTGTAATCTAAAAAGTTCAAAGCGCTTTCTTTATATTAATCAATTCTATAATAGCTAATTAAAATAGAACTAAAATGATTATGGTGTTATAGTGCTATATAAATATATATATATATATATGTGTATGTGTATGCATTATAAAAGAATTTGAGTACTTATTGCCGTTTTGAACGACCAATTAAATTTGGAATAAGATAAAGGATATGTATAAATGATCATCAGAACCACATTCCCACGACGAGGTATTAAATAATAAACTTCCAAACCCGAAGGGTGAAGAACAGATAATGACTAGAAGTTCCTAAGAAAGGTATAATCCGATATAGGAGTAGAATAATATGTAATATTGTATTTTATATATTTGTACACATCACATCTAAAAAAATTAAAAAAAAAAATATTGTGGAAAGATAACTTATAAATAGAGTCAAGTGCAGGGTGCGAGAGATACACTGTCATATTATTTTATATTATGTTATATGCTTTAATTTTCCAATTAATTATATATTCTTTTTGGTGGGCAATAGGGCTCTCCAACATTCAATATATATATATATATATATATATATATTGATATACCAGAATGGAAACAAAACAAACAGGTAATGCTAATTGATTTAGGCTCCCTATTAGCGTGGAATAAATTTAGTTTTTAGTAAATAGAGAGATAGAGAAATTATTGTTAAAGAATTAAAAATATTTGGAGACATCAACGGTGCTAAAACACCACTATTAATATGAGTTTCATTTTGTGGGCTACATATTATGGGATCAATTTTTATTTATTTATTACTGAGTCGCATTCAACGTCATCGGTGTCCCTTGGTGATGTTCATTAGTTCATTTCAATTAGGTTCATTCAATATCAAATCGGCCAGTTTCATTTATTAATAAAAACAAACAAATTAATTAATTGAAAATCCAGCCACAAAGACTAACAAAATAAAGGAAAGAAAAGAACCTCGTTAAAAAGGAAAACAAAGACAACAAGATGAAAAACTAATACTCTCTTAATTTTAAAAGAAAAAAAAGGCCTAATTATCAAAATAATGCAACTTAAACCTATTCCATTTCGAACACGAAAAACATATAAACAGACATTGAGTAATTAAGATCATTAGCTTTCAATAACAAACATTTATGTATTTGAAATAAATATATATAATCAATTAAGAATCACAACCCTTCAGTTGGCGACGTGGACTTCCCATCACCAAGCTATAAATATAACCATTTTCAATATTTGTATGCGCATCAAACAAAATAGATTCAATTTTCCTACGCTGCGAAGTCTTCTTTGCCTTGCTATATATAGCTAACCAATTTATTACGTGCTTATATACACGTGAGAAGACTAGCTGCCTGAAAAGTGCACCAAATTTAACATTACTCTATAAAAGTTGGCCAAGCAGATATTCTTGAAATAAGTCTTAACTAATAAGCTTGTAGCTATTCTCCTTTAACAGCTAGCAATCCCAATATATATGAGATGTAATGTTCATTAATCTGACAATGGCGGCCATTTAAAAGACTAGAAGACAAACTTCCCATTCCAAGGAGAGAACAAGGTGTGAAAACAAATGGGATTTCCTTGTCAAAGATTTCACCTCTAGAAATTAGACTATAATATACGCACGCACGAACTACAATATATTCTGATTAAAGTTCAACTCTATCCAGTATGTCAACACATTACATATATATATATATATATATATATATATGCAACTCTTTCCAGTATGTCAACACATAATTTATATATATATATATATATATATTTCAAGTTCAACATATCTGCCATTGTAATATTTTATTTAGAATTTTATAACTACTAGAGTTAATGTACATATAACTTTTATTTATAATATTGTCACAGTATTATCGAATTTTTTTTTTTATTAAAATCAACTGATAACAAAAATGTTACCAAAAGATTTTACGCATGCTATATATCAATTAAATCGGTATTTTTTCTACTACCCTCATTATTTACGCATGATATATATACTAATTATTAAAATAAAAACAAAAAGATTACAGTAATGTCAAGAAATAAGAGGGGGAAACCAAAAACAACCCATAAGACGACAAAATATATACACACACAAAAGTTAGGAATAACAATCAGAGGTCAAAATTATCCACTTATGGATCTAATAAATTCCTTTACTTGAAAGTCCTCGTGGTTGATTTTCCTCATAGGATATGTGTTTGCTTGCTTTTGTGAATATCAAAAAACTGATAGTCATTATGACAAGTCCCACATCAACAGGGAGTGAGTACTTTAAATTACTTATAAATGTCATGAGTTCTCTTCCAGTTAACAATTATTTGAAAGTTGTAACTTAATAGGGTTCATTTATAGGTTTAATTAAATTCCTCCTCCTGAAGCTCCTTATAGTCGATCTGTCTTGTTTGATGTATATATTTGCTTGCTTGTGTGAATACCAAAATAACAATCAGAGGTTAAACTCATAAAATTGAGTCAAAACTCTCATTTTAAATATAAGTTTCAAATATATTTCGTTATAAATTTTCTAATCAAAACTCAATAAGTAAAAAACAACAACAACTAACGTTTGTCGGCCTAAGATCATGTCAACAGAAAATTAATGTAAATTAAGTTTCAATTTAAAATTAGTAGGTTTCGAATAGAAATGCTGTTATATCAGCATATATATCCTCGTTGATCTTTTTCGAGAGCCTTCTATAGTCCTATGGTTGTGCACACATATATACACGACACGTATGTGTTAGAAGTGTAATGTTAATATGCACTACTACGTAAGAGCTAGCTTTGTCCATAATTATATATATATATATGTATATGATCCTCCCACCTCATCATATATACATGCATTTTCAACTTTCAATTTTTCGTTTTGGAAATACCTTATTTTTTTCTATCTGTTTAAGAACATTTTAGAAATACTTGTAAAACACAGATTATGAGCAAAAAAGAAACTCCCAATGGCTTGGAAAATATTGGAAAAAAGACAAGTACATACACGTGCAAGCTGTATGGAAAGTAAACTGTGGTACCGGACGTGTTTACTCCACATTAAGCCACGTTTGCGTTATATACAGATCTGCTGTCTGATATATATATTTTTTTATTTTTGAGAATTTTGTCTAAGATATTTGAAGCTTCTTGAACCTCCCGAATTTCAGGCGGGGGGCAGAGTGTATATATAGATTTTCTCACAATAAAAAGACGACCTGACGTTTACACAGATACTTTGTTCCATTGAACACTTACTCTCCGATGACTAACTTCCTTGAACCGACATAGGAAGCGATATATATATATACATATATATATATATATATAGGGTTTCTATACACACACACGCACACATACATATGAGAAAGTTATACATATACGTTCCAAATTTCGTACGACCAAGCACTGCCACGTGTGGATTCAGACCGGATTCTCCTGATCTTCAATCCTGCTCTATACCTACCTACATTAAAATACATCATATATATGTATATGTCACTTAAGTATATGTGTATGTCACTCTCAAGATCTTTCGGGCTAATATAGTAGGTGGCAATCTAAATAAGATTTTTTAATATATATTTTATATCTGTCACGTTTTTTTTTAACCTAATTGAATTGTCCCGAATAATCTTGATGCTAGCTAGTTACTCGCTCTCCTCATAATTTGGAAGAAAAAATAAATAAAAAATAAATAAAAAACCTCGCGAAAGTATACATGTAATTTTCTCATGAATGGCACTTTTGGGATGGTTATACATGAGCATATATGTACATATACATATACATATACATATACATATATGCACATTACACGCGAGTGCGTACGTACATAATTAGTATTGAATGTCTCCTTGCATATTGGACATTATTACACATATACAAATATTATATATAGTGCATTATTATATGCGGGACAGTTTTGAACAAACTTTCATGAAAAAGGGGTCTACGAGAAAATAAAATTTATGAGTTTTTAATATATAATACATATATTAAATTGTAATAGCAGATAATATTAAGCTATAGTTATGAAATGTTATATTCAATTTTGTGCATCCCTAATGGATAAGATAGCTTAAGCTATACACACACACACACACACACACACACATATATATATCACTTCTCATCTGAGTTCATGTTTCCACCGTACGCATATTTATTGTAGCTACCATCAAATTGACTACATTCATCCAATCTTCAAATACTGCGACATTTATAAATATAATTACATATTTAAATATAAACATATAAACTCTTAAGACCAGCTCATGGTAAACGAAGAATACAAGAGGAAGAGACCTAAATAACTACAGCTACAGCTAGCGTGACATCTAGCAACTTCGGAAGAGAGAGAGAGAGAGAGAGAGAGAGAGAGAGAAGCTAGCTAGTTAGTAAAATTTGCCTCTTCAGCTAGGGTTAGGGTCAAGCTAAAAAAATTTATTAAAAAAAAAAAAAATCTTTAGAAGTCAAGAATTGTCTCTGCAATATTGGGGCGTCCCTTCCCGATTCTTGTGTCCTGCGTTACATCATCGTCTTCATTAAATATTTTCTTTTCAATCCGAAACGCTTTTTTGCACGGTGTGATCTCCTGAAATTATTACAATCTTTGACAAATCAGTTACTGAACTGAAATTTTTATTGATCTTTTTCAAGTTTAAAATCCATTACAATTAACCCCCGGACCTTAATTGAAACAAAGGTTAAACTTTTTACTTGCTTGAATTAAATCTGATAGAAATAAGACCCCTTTCTTTGATCATGATGAATCCAAAGGTAACCAACTCTACAAGGATTTGTACAGGTCGACTCCCTTTTTACAGGTACTTTCTTGCTTTTGAAGCTAAGACTTTCCCCTCATAATATTTTTGAGCTTTTCATTTCCAAACCTTGTGCTGGTGAAGCTCACATTACGTTGGGCATGTGCATATAGATGGCCAAAATTTCGGGCTCAAGCTGTCACATTTTATTTCTTACAATGATTTTGATCGTATTTAATGTTCACTAATATATATCATCCCTAAGAGTAAGAAAGTGTTGAAAACGAACATTCGTCACAAATTCCTAATTATAATGTGATTCTATGAACTTGGTGTTCTTACAGATGCGGTCACATGTGCACGTGCCTAAAGTGTGCACGTGAGCTTCAATGTAGTAGCAGGAAATGTCCAATATGTCGTGCACCAATTGAGGATGTTGTAAGGAAGGGCGGAGCTAGGAATTTTTTTCAGTGGGGGGCGTACATAAATTTTTTTTTTAAGATAAAACAAATTTTAGTGGGGATTATGTGAGAATTTTTATTTTAGTGGGTTTATACGATGATTTTTAATTTTAATAGGAACAAAGTAGAAAAAAATATAAACTTTTTTTTATTAGAATAAATGTTAGTGAGGGTTATATGAGAATTTTTTATTTTTAGTGGGGACAAAATAGGACTTGTATGAGAATATTATATTTTCAGTGGGGATAAATTTTAAAAATTAGAAAATTTTTTAGGCAAAATTAAAAGAACAAAAAATTTGAGTGCTACCTACAGCCCCACTCGCACCCCCCTCCCTCCGCCCCTGGTCGTAAGGGCATATTTGGAATTGGATTCGTAAGACTAACTTGGCTGGCGAACGAAAACTTTCTCCAGAGGACCGTCTCTTCTCTTCTCTCCTTATTTTTAAGATGCAACAACTTTAGTCATGACGCACTAATTTTTGCCTTTTTTTTTTTAATCTAATAAATTTAGTATCTGAATTTGTGAAAGGTAATCGGGGGCCAAAATAACCATATGGTTACATTATGTGATATGTGGTGTGTGTTTTTTTTCTTCTTCTTTTTTTTTTTTTTTTTTTTGGAGAAGAAATCGCACTAATTAACAAGCACTTTTGATATAATGCTAAGATGTTTATTTGTTTCTTCTAAGAAAGCATACACTGCTTGCAAGAAGATTAAATTCCATTTTTTTTTGTTTATGTATATTTGAGTATGAAAATTGATACTTAATTATCTTTTTTTTTTTTTTTTGGTAAAATACTTTATCATCTTCTTAATTTGTGCTTAGCTCAGAAGTGCTAAATATATCAAACTGTCATATTAAATTTCTCAAAACAAACACACGTAACAAAAAAAGCCATTTTTTCCAAACAGAATGCCACCCACTTTATAACCCAGTTCACACACTATTGTTTTGCACCTACTATTTACAAAAATCGTTATCTAACTTGCAGCCTCAGAAGTCTATAGGATTAATTACGAAGTTCTTTATGAATATATCCCTTGCAATACTTTGTCTCCCGTATTTCAAAAAGATAATGTTTGTTCTCCCGATCTATGAATCGTTAATAAGGTCCTTCCATTTAAGTTTTTTATGGAAAACTAGCTCAGGTAGTGAGTTCAATTTAGTGAATTTTTCCCGTCCAATATAGTAAGTTATTTCTTATTTCCTGTTTGTTATTCTCGGCAAACTATTTACGTACGACCTTAAAACCAGGGTAAGCTTGCTTTAATATTTAAATAAACTAGCCGCAAGCATGTGCCATGGCATGTACATTTAAAACAATTGGTAATAAAATGAAATATTAATTATGAGGTATTACAAGAAAATAGTGCGTAGTTGAGTGAGTTGTAGGGACCAAAAAAAAAAGGTAGAGATACATTTTAGAAAAATAATTTCAATATGACAAAACAAAATGACAAAAAAAATGAAAGAAAGAAAAAGACTACCAGGTGTAAATGGAGGAGAGCAGACGAGAAGATGGAAGGGAAAAAAAAAAAAAGAGTTGTCATCACAATAAAAAATAAAACAGTTCTTTAATAGTAACTAGTTTAAAAATATATACAATACACATTATTCGGCATATTAAAAAAAAATTCTAAATAAAAAAAATATAAAAGTAAAAATAGATTAAAAAAAATAAAAAAATCATCAAAGTACCTAAAATAAAATTAAAAAAAAAAAAGGATGAAAAAAAAGATAAAAAGATAAAATGATCAAAATATTAAAAATAAACCGATGCAAAAAAGGAATAAAATGAAAAAATAAAAAAATTAGGCCAAAAGAACAAAAAGAAAATTGAAAGACTAAAAACTCCACCCCTCCCTCCCGTATGTATGTCAGTGGAACAAAATCAAAACAAAAAGAAAAAAAAAAGTTCTCTCTCCTCCCTTCTGTGTGTGGTGTGTGTGTGTGTGTGTCAGTGGAACAAAAACAAAACCAAAAAAAAAAAAAAAAAAAACAGTTCTAGCTCTCTCTCTTTCTCTCTCTCTCTCTCTCTCTCTCTCTCCCCCTCCATCCATTCCGTGCGTCAGTGGAACAAAATAAAACGCGCGTTTTGATGAACAATAGCTCATTTTGAGCATTCTTAAGGACATGTGGCATTTCAACTAACTAACTAAATTGGTATTTTTTTTTATCTCAAATTTTATCTTTTTTTGAAAATCAATAAAAATTATAACTAATTTTTAAAAGTCAATCAATTTCAACTTATAAATTTCATTTACAAACGGTGAACCAAACGCAAGCTCAGTTATATAACTATATGCCAAGGTCCCTTACATGAGTTGATAGGGGCTCGTTCTCCTCACTGAATACTTGGGTTTGAGTCGTCACCATCATGTTAGTTGGGATATAAATTCACTTCGTGAGGGATCCATATATCACACGGAAGGCATCCATATCCTCGGGGTTATATGGGCATTCCAACCTCTACCCCTATAGCTCTTTTTTTTAGCAAAAAATAAAAGCTACAAAACTATAGTTTAAAAAAAAAAAAAAACATTATCGATAATTTCAATAGGCTTCGGGTTAGTTTGTGGTTGCTGTGCTTTTAATAGATTTTCTACTTTTACTTAGTAAAAAGAGAGCAGAAGCTAAAAGTAAAAGTTAGAAAATTTAGATTCTCCAAATAACTAATAAAATTTCTGATATTTATGCAAATAACTTTTGAGAGCTTTTATCAAACATAATATTTACAATCGTAGTTTATGCAAAAAGGACTTTTGGAGAGTGGAAACTTCAAAAGTATCACCAAACTAATCCTTCGTGGCTTGAGCCACAACAAGAAGAAGAAAAAAAAAAAGGATAAGAAGAAAGGAGAAAGATAGATAAAGAAAGGAATAGAACAAAGTAAATAAATAAATTAATGAGTATGAAAAGATATTTAAAATAAGGATTAAGAGATAAAATTTAACGATAATTTCATAATTGACTCTACTAAAATATGTTGAGTTCGAATCCTGACAGCTCTCGTTTCGAGAGAGAGAGAAAGAAAAGGGTTATATAGAGAGTTAAAAGAGGTGTATAAATAATAAAACCATCTACAATAATAATTTTCCAGACCATTCCGCATTTGTGTTTCTTTACTAACGTAGTGCAACAATTACGAGGAAATTAAGACACAGCATGGGCTCTCTTTGCTTTAACGTTGGGATGCTGAAAATGATACGTTGCTAATTAAGCTTGTAGAAGCAACTTTGTCGCCATTAATTAAGCTGTGCTTGCGTACGCTTGTTAATTGAAGAAATGATGAGGTAAGAGTGTCGACGAAAAAAAAAAAAAAAAAAAACCACCTGCTCAATCAACACCAGAAAAAAAAAAAAAAAAATCAAAATCCAAACCAGAAAAATCAAAGTCAAGATTCCACCTCCATCAGAATCCCAGCCCTGGCCGTCCTTCAGCAAGCCCAGCCCCTCGTCTTTTTGAGATGACCATTGGAAGTCCCACCCCCGTCGCGAACAAATCTCAGTGGCTCGCGAATAGCACGAGCTCAACGGATCCGATGCAGCCAGGTCAATCTGATTACCCCCCGGCCGCGGATCCACCGTCGATGAGCCCACCCTTCACGAGCTCGACGGATCCGGTGCAGCCAGGTCGATCTGATCACCCCCGGCCGCGAACTCGCCGTCGATGAGCCCATCCTCCAGGAGCTCGACGGATCCGGTGCAGCTAGGCCGAGCTGATCACCCCCCCCTGCCGCGAACCCACCGTGGAAGAGCCCACCCCTCCACCGTTTTCAACGATATAATATTTTATTAACATTGGTTAAAAAATATTTTTTACACATATGTTAGGTTATCATAAAAAAAAAAATTGAAAGTAATACATATTTATAAATATATTTTATAGGAACAAACTTGACTAACAAAGTAATCAATAAAAAAATATTTTTTTAAAAAACAAATAAAAAACAAGAGAATAAAAAGACAAAATTAGAAAAAGTTATAGGAATAAAAAAAAAAAAAAGAAATCAAGAAAACGTAAAAAAAAAAAAAGAGAAAGAGAAAAAGAAAAGACATCATCACAAAATGATAAAATAGTTTGATCAAGTTTTTGAATATTATTTTTAAACAACTTATTTTTTTAATATAGTTATAGATAGATTATAGATTATAGATTATATTGGATTACCTGTGTTTGTAGAGATTGTTCAAGATCAAGGTGGATAAAGTGAGCAAGAGTTGTCGAACCGAATGCTACACTTTGAAAGTAGTAGAGGTGTGATTGGTAAATATAGTCTAACGATTGATAACATCACACATAATTTTATTTTTAAAAAAATATACAGAGTTTGAATCCTCTCACGTCTAATTGGTTGTTTGGCTCTTAGATTTGGATTAAAAAAGTCAGGCCATTTCAGTTTTTTTTTTTTTTTTTTTTTTTTTTTTCCTTCCTGAAAAGTCAACAAAAATTATAACTAGTTTTTTGAAAATTAACTAGTTTAACTTAAAAATTTTATTCCAAACTGATACACGAAATATAAGCATAATAAAAATGATGATGATAATAGTGGAGGCGTAAATTTTTTTTTTTACGCTATCATCTATCCTTTATATATACTTTTTTTCATTAAAAAACAGACATGGATGTTTGAAGTTCATCATCAGTTACTGTTGACTGCGAAACTTAAGACAAAATTTTCAGTCAAATATATATAATAAATGACAGGGAAGCTGGAAGTCACGGGCATTATCAAAAAGAAAAACCAAGTGTCTTTTTCATGACTTGGAAGACTCAGACCATGTCCACCTACGGGTGAAAGTTTGGTATGTGGTTTTGGACAACTTGTTTGTGACAGAAATGCATTAAACTACAAATGTTAAACTTATTTATTAAAATAAGTTTAAAAAAAAAGATCAACTAGATATATTATCACAACCAAAACATATATGTAGCACCTATTGTGAACAATTAACAGTTTCAGTCGGATTTGGGTAAAGGAAATAATGCTATCTGATCTGACATATATATATATCAATCAACAAGTAAAAGCAATGTCATCTTGGCAAGGTTGAAAAGTAGCAATATTTAACGACCCAAGAGAATTGATGAATAAGTTACGGTTGGCTCGGTGCTAGTTGATAAGGGAAACATTACTGCAGCAGAGTCATCATGATGAGGTGCCTGATATTTGGGAACAGGCATGTTTCTTTGGAAGATCCGGCAATGGAGATTCGAAACTGAGAACTTGCACGACTTCCTTTATGGACGGTCTTAGATTAGGATCAGGATGAACGCACCACAATCCAACGGTCAGCAAACTCTCCATCTGTTTCAGGTCAAACTCCATACCTAATCTCTCATCAACGACATCAAGAAGCCTTTCACCTCCAAAAAGTCCCCAAACCCAACCAACAAGAGAAACTCTATCCGCTTCTTCCTCGGAGCAGTGTTGTATGGATTTTCTCCACACGCTATTTCTAGCGCCACCACTCCAAAACTGTACTCGTCAGAGGCCTTGCTCGCCTTGCTGGTGCTTATGTACTCCGGTGCCATGTAGCCCAAAGTTCCTGCCAACCCCGTTGTGCGGTGACTGGCGGCTTCGTCCACTAGCCTTGCCAAGCCGAAATCGCCGAGCTTGGCATTAAAATTTGAATCCAACATTATGTTGCTGCATTTGATATCCCTGTGTAGGACACACTGTTCTGATTCCTCGTGCAAATATAGAAGAGCCGAGGCTAGACCGAGTAGTATTTTGTGCCTCACTTCCCATGAAAGAACATTGTTCCTTTTTTCGTCCAAACAAGTGAGAATCAAGGCTACCATTCGGGAGAAACTCGTAAATAATTAGAAGAAACTCATTATTCTCATGACACCAACCAATTAGCCGCACTAGATTTTTATGTCTGAGTCTGCTAATTATTTTAACCTCCGAAATGTACTCTTTTCTTCCTTGTTTGGACCGCTTAGAATCTCTTTTAACTGCCACAGTTAGATTCAAGTTCCTTATGTGGCCTTTGTAAACCTCCCCAAATCCTCCTTCACCAAGTTTGCCGTGTTCGGAAAACTATTTGTTATACGAACCAATTTCTTTATAAGAGAACTTCTTAGGCCCTGCATCATGCTCAAACTCACGGTCCATTGAAACATCGAATTCTGTCTCAGCCGTCTCTCTATTTCTCTTCCTTCTGTAACGAAAGGCGCAAAAGAAAGCAGCACCGAGAAGTACAAGTAAAGACCCACCATTTACGCAAGCCACACGAGCAATCTATCCTCTCCACCGCCATCTTTCCTAGGATCTTGCGCGACTAATGAGAAGTTCGTCGAGTTAAAACTCCCACGAAAGGATGTCATGCGTCGATGTGGCGTCACCAGTTGATGCTGAGAAACCAAAATTTACTCCTTCAGGTAGAACTTGCGACAGATCGAGTTGATGAGAAAGCTCGTAAGTTTCATGATCACGGTAAGAAACCGTAACAAAGAGGGTTTTGGTCTGAGAAGTATACCAAATCCTCGCAAAACCTCTCGAGCCAGAAGTCCAGTTACTTGTTAACGTCACATTCTTCACCGAATGCATTTAGTTTATGTTGATACCGATGTGGCTCGACCTTGTATCGAAATCAATCTTGTAGGTGTCGAACTCCACAGCAACAAGGCCCTTCACCGTCGTATTTCCGATCTCGCAATGGGAAAATGAGCGCCACAAGCATTTGGTGGTACGTAAGGACCGTTGCCCGTTAGAAAGAAGGCAAACCCATCTCCACGATGAGGTGGATTATCTTTGATTGTCATGCTGAAAGAGAATGTCGTGTCAAAGTCCGCCGTTGTAATGCCAGTTCTTGGGTTCCAACTCCAAACAAGCATTTCTTCTGCGAATGAATACCACCCTTCCAACGCTATCCATTTTTTTCTGAGTTGAGAGTGAGACAAACTCCATCGCGATTGGCGACGGCATCACCGTAGAACGCGACAGCAGGCCAGTTTCTGAAGCCCGTCCGGTTAAAGGATAAGGCAATCTACATGGACAAGCAATAGAAGAAGAATTATCAAAAGGAGCCATGAAGAAGTTTTCATATTATAAATGTAGTGGTTATGCATGGTGGGAGTGGAAAGCATTAAAATATTGTTAAGTTCATGTGATCCATATTTTTTATGAGAAAGGAAGAGCAATTTTTGAGTGGATTTCGTTCAAGCTAGAGGACTTGTGCGTTAATTATTTATTATCAGATGTTTTATGAATATCATAATTAATTTCCAAGAAATTACAGAGGAAAGACGTATTCGTACGTTTTCTGCTAGAAATTAGAAGTCAAATATTATTAGTATGTTCGAATATTGTCTTTTTCTCCTATTGGAAAATTATTTGTTACGGTCTGTTCAATATCCATGTTGTGCCGGTCAGACAAACTCGGACTTCCATTTAATTTATATTAATTTTATTTTTCAACAAAGTCAATGTATTCTTCCATGTACAGTCAAATTTACGTGGTACGCACTTCGCCTCACGGCGGTTGACCCAAAATCAAGTCTTTTACCGTGTTATCGACAACAGGGTAATCGATTAATCAAATATCCCACCATATGCATCCGTGATGAGCGTACAAGAACACTCCTTTATTCATATCATTCAACAATAATTTAAATTTCCAAAACAAAAAAAAAAAACAAAAAAAATCTCAATTTCAATAAGATATTTCCATTATTTTCAAATTATTTTATTTTCGTAATCTATTTATTTTAGGGATATAGAGGTAATTAACTTTTTTAGATAAGTTTTTAACAAATAGCCTAAGTTTTTAAAAATTGGTTGAAATGCTTTTTTTTTTAATTGATCAATCACTAATCGATGAGATTTAGTCAATCAGTGATTAACTCTTGGTCAATCACTGATTGATCATAATTTATCATCAATTTTCATAGTCAATCATTAATTGACTATAAACAAAATTATCAATTTTTCAATCAATCAGTGATTAGCTATTGATAAATCATTGATTTACTATTAAAAAATTTTAAAAATTCAAAAAATATCATCTCTCTCTCTTCCCTCGACAAGCTAACCTCCATTCTCTCTCTCTTCCCTCTCTCTCTCCTTTTCGACGATCGGATCTCAAACTTTGCGAACTCATCGATGAGCACCACTGTGGCCACTGTCACAGCCTCCCTACCAAAGAAGGTTTGCCAGCCGTCGCTCGAAGAAGCTTCTGCCTCTCATCGTTCTCCACGCCTCTCAACACCGTTGATCTCAGATCGTCAATCGCGAAGGTGAGAGACAGAACCAACGTCGGAGTCGATCTCCTCCACGCTAGCCTGAAGCAACGCTAGAACTAAATCGTTAGTGAAGTACGATCGCGTTGCCAATGGAGTTGCAATGCCGACCTCCTCTAGCATTGGTGCCGGATTTCACAGGGAGAGAAGACAGAGAAAGAGGCAGAGAAAGGGGGATCTAGAGATTGATTGATGAAAATATGCTTATTAGGGTCATTTAACTTAATAAATGAAAGTTGAGCTATCTATTATATTAGGTGATTACTATGGGTCACCCAACCTTATTACTCTTTATTTTATGGTGGTTATTAATTTAGTCTTTATTTTCTCTTTTTACCTTTTTTTTTTCTTTCCTTTCTTAGGGGATGTTTGGGGGCACATCTCCAAAACCATCTCTAAATATTTTTGTTTGTCATTTTGTTCAATTCAAAACTACTTTTCACTTCATATTTCTAAATGTATACAATAAACTCAAACTTTAAAGTCCATAACTTTGTTATTTCAAGTTTAAATAAAATGATTTTTTTTTCTAATTATATAAAATTCTGAGAGAAACGAAACAAAATCCTTATTAATATTTTTCTCCGAGCACAATTCAAGTTTTTACATTTTTCGCTCCAAAATAATTCATTTTCATCAAATGCATATTATAAAACTCAACTTATTTCCAACATGCAAAAACACCGTCTCCAAACGGTCTCCACAAATGGACCCCTTAATTTCTTTCTTCTGTTTCTCTTCCCCAGTCTGCAGCAGCTCCGCCACGAGTTCCAGCTACTCCCCCAACTGGGCCCTCGTTTGCAGCTCATCCACGCACAGGAGGCCTATGTTAAATGTATAAGGTTAAGCAAGCACAGCACGTGGGACATTTTTTTCCTTTATTTTGGCTGAGTGTTTAAAGTGTTTTTCTTGTATTTTCTTTTTCTTTCATTTTTCATCACATATTTTCTTTTAGAATTTTATGAGATGAATTGTAAATTAGGTTAGATATCTTGGTAAGGCTTGTGATGAATTCATACGTGAAGTGATCTAATTTGAGTTTGATTTTCATTTGTTTTGTAAAGATTATATGTTTTAGTGGATTGAATTTCTCAATCTCTTTTGTCTATTTCGATCAAAGTAGTTTATTTCAAATGTTTATATAAATTCCATCATGTTTTGTTTATATATTATTGTCTCATTTGTATTTTGACAAGATTTATTTTGTGAGTTGTCATTTACTATAATTTTTTTTTAAAAAGAATTATTTTTACAAATACCTCCTAAACTATGGATCTTATTTTCTTTTGTGCTCTGAATTATTAAAAACATTCATTATCCCCCTATATATATATATATATATATATATATAAATATAAAGACATTCAATTTGTGTCTGTATTTGTTTATCAATTTAATGGTTTTGATGATGTGGCAAGTAATTAAATGTCAGTGACAGATATTTTATAATAAAATTTAAATTATCAAAATTTATTAATTAAAAATAAATGATTATAGCAATATAAAATTGAATCAAAATAAATTCCTTCAGAAAAATAAAAATAAAATTCATCTCCTGTACTCACCTTCTCCTTCTCTCACTTCTCTCCCCTTCCACCGTTGCCCACCCCACCACCGTGAGTCACCATGAACCAGACCATCTTTTTCTTTTTCTTTTTTTTTTTTTTCTTTTTGTTTGTTTGTTCAAATGGTATAAAAGTCAGAGCAACAAGCCTCCCATCTTCTTCTACTTCTTCGTCTTCCTCTCTCTCTCTCTCTCCGCCATCAACATGGTCGCTGACGGGAGCCTGACCCATCTGGAGCTCGTTGCCATCCTTCGGTTCCTAAGCCTGAAATCTTTCGGTGAGGAATAATCCAAAAATGGGTAATGGGATTTTTTGAGAATGGGTATGAGTTAATTAAAGATTGCAAATTGAGAAAATTGATACGAGTTTCAACGAGATTTTTTTTTCTTTTTGTTTAATTTAAAATGAAAATTGGGGAATAGGCAAACAAAGAGATTCAGTTCAATTCCATTGATTCGCGTGCTAGAGGAAGAAGAGGAAGAGGACGAAAGAGTTTTGTTTTAAAATTTTAATATCTAATTTAAGGTTTTATGATTTTATATCAATATTCTTTTAAGAGTTATGGTTTTATTTTAAATTAACATTTATTAATATTTAACATCATGTCACATCGTCAATACCATTAAAAAAGTAAACGAAAGTGAAAATAGGTAAATTGAATGGTTTTATATATATCAGGGGTATAATCAATGATTTCGATAATTTATGGTAAAATGAAATATGATTCATAATTCGGAGGGTATTCATAAAATTAATTAAAAAAAAGTATTTTTTGTTGATTTTGGATAATTTATAATGATATATCCTTTTAGTTCAACACAAAAAGTTATCCACTCAAACACATTTATTTATTTTTAATGAGTATAAGTTTCATATTTTTAAGTTGTTCGTTTAGGATGTAAAACATACAATTGAGTAATATGTTGAAAATTATATTCAATTTGAAGAACGAAGCATATGAAAGATTTACGACGTCTTGTCTCATTTATTATTAAGTAGATGTGATCGAATCTCGTTAAATTACATGTGTTATTTATTTATTTTACTCTTTCGGTAAACGAATTAAATTGATAATTTAATTAAATTCAGTAAATTGATTAACATGTAAATAGAAATAATTTTGCCAACAAATGTCCTCATGATTAGGATATTTATGCTTTCCAACACCTAAATGATCCCTTTAAGTAGATAATATTAACTCTTCATAGAAAAGCTATGAATTCCACGTCTATAAATCACACTTCATAATTTATAAGTCATGCCCCCCAAAATACAGGTATGCTATCCTGTAGCTATTATGGTTTCACCCTTAGTATATCCAGGATACAAGTTATAAATATTAAGACATGAAAAGATTAAGATGGATTACATAGCATGATTATTAAAGGAAGTATTTATACAAAATGGCCATTTTGACCCCTCCTTTTAAAGAATGTCTAAAAGCCAACTTATTTACAAATTTGAACGAAACTTGAGTTTCAATATTTTTTCATACCACAATTGCCCCTCTGTTTTGCAGATCTTCCTTTTTTTTTTTTTCCAAAAAAAATAATAATTAAAAAAAAAAAGATTGAAACCGCATCATTTATTTCACTTTTTAATGTGTTAAATGTTGTTTTTCCTTTAGGGGATGAAACTTAATTCCTTACTTGATGGATTTCATTTTTTAATTTGAATACAGTTTTGAGGTATGCGGTTATTTTTAATTTGAAACCACGTTCTTTTTTTCTTTTCTTTTTTTTTTTTCTCCTCCGTTCATCTGGGTTTATGATCATTCTCCTTAGTATCATTTCTTATTGGTGATATTAAGATTATCGATCGAGTTTTGTAAATGGAGTCTAAAATTCGAGCAGAAAAAGACAAAAAAGAAAAAGACAAAAAAAAAAAAAAACTACGGTCACATGCGAGTCATCAATGTAACAAATTAATATTTGATTTAAATTTGGATTAGACTTTGTTGTTAGAATATATTTTATCTTTAGTATTTGATTTGAAGATTGATTTATGTTTGTCTTTTAATATTATTTTGATATTTTAGAATTAAGTTAAGTTTATCTTTTTGTTAATTTAGATATCTGTAAACGCTTATAAAAAATTTAGATATCTGTAAATAGCTCAATCATTGTAATTTATTACAGGAGTTGATTGATTAATGAATCGCATTTTTTATTTTGTAGTTGCAATGAAGTGAAACCCTAGCTGTCTTTTTTCTTTATGATTTTCTTTTGTCTATTGGGTATTTCACACGCTAATCATCTCTAATATCAATTATTCTCGTCATTTTATGAATTAAAAATAAGGTAATTGACTTCTAGAAATGTTTAAGCTTTTGTGGTTTCTCCATTAAGCGTTATTATTGGGTTTTATTTTTATTTTTTCTTCTTCTTCAATGTAACTGACATGAGATGGTAATTAATATCAAAGCAAACTATGATATTATTCCAACTAGGTGCGCTGCTAATTCACTCTAAACCCTTCAAGCGAATTTATTGTTCCTTTCATAGGCTGTTTTGGCCAACTTATTATTCTTCCTTTTCATGGCATTAAGTAATTATATTTAGTCAATAAATTTGAACATGGAGTCTGTTGTGGGATAAAGTTGTTCTTTGCATCACGATGCAAGTTGTCAATTCTCTTCAACTAATTGAAAAAAATAGTCAATGATGAAATATTTCTCTTTCTTGTTAAATGAAGGATGTATAGTCACTTAAAAAAAAAATATTTAGTCACAATATTTTCTTATAAGACTTTTAGTCACAACAATTTTGTGTAACTAAATGTCATTTTTAGGCACAACTTTTGTGACTGATATGCATTTGATCGTAAATTTTTATTTTGACAAGTTTTTAGTCATAATGTTTTAAGTAGTCGCATAAACTTTTTGGTGTGATAAACTTTTTCCCATAATTAAAACCTCATAGTTCAAACTTTAGTAATACAAAAAAATCATGACTGAATGCACATTTGTCATAAGATTGCATTTAAAAATAACCTTTATAGTTAGAGTACAAAAATGATAAATTTATGACTTGAAGTATTATAATTAAGAAAATATTATGACTAAAAGTTTATTATTATTTCTCATGATTATTTCTATTTAAGAGAAATAAGACCATGATTGCCATGGAACTGCCCTGAAAGATCGATTCACATTGCTCTGAGACCAAGTCTTTTTTTTTTTTTTTTTAGAGCTGGATAACGAATAGGTCCCTTTTTATTTTTTTTATTTTTAGATGCTAAATGGGTATCAATTTAATCGGGATGTCTTGATTTATTTATTGACTTTTATCATAATAAAATAAAATAAAAAATAAAAAATAAAAAAACACAACAGGTCCATTTACTTCCCCTTGTCACTGTCTGGGCCAGTCTGATAAATATGCATTTACACACACACACACACACAAGGGAACAATGCTATTGGATGTAAGACGAGGCCAGAGAAGCAAAGCCATGGTCCCTCATGAAGCATGTTCTATATATATATATATATATATATATATATATATATATATATATTTAAGAGCTTTTCTCAAGAGGGCTGATGTATCTATCAGCAATTGGCTGCCAGGATCCACATCAAACCCAATGAAAGACGACACACAACTACTGTATACAATGTAGTGCTTGTAACATTTTGTGCCCTCAAAAACACATGAATCCCAGTTTTTACAACCATCCAAATTATCACCTCGTATCATGAGGCAGGGAGGGATAAACAATTAATATTCATTTTTCTCTGAAAACACAAAAAAAATATATATATATATATATATATGTTCCCCTGTGTACAGAATATTAAAAATATATATATTTTTTAATTTATTAAGAAAAAAGAAAAGTGTTACAATAAACTAGAATCATAAAAAGCCTAAAAAATAGAGATCATGATTCATGAGTGATAAGTAATTTAGCAAGAAAGACAAGACAATAATGGAGGATATATAAATCTAGCTGAGCTGGATAACACGCAATGCGTATCAAAAGAATGGTAGCCCGCCAACAGAAAATACAGGCAGATTCCAAAATAAAAGGCAGAAGGTGAAACACGTTTAGTGCAACATATACATACATAAACATCTATTCCCATATATATTTATATATATATTTTATGTGTAATTATATATATATTCACGAGATCAGTACCATATTCAGAATCGGAATATCTTTTCACATGGGTAGAGTGTGAATTTAATGATGCAGATTTTAGAGGGCGTCTAAGGGGCCACATTGGTCTGAGAAAGTACATACTCATAGGCCATACTTGACCCCCAAAAAAAAAAAAAAAGGCAAAAAAAAAAAAAGTCAAAAACAGAAATTACTTACCAAATCTATATATATATATATAATGTTAATGCACATGGTTCAGTCTCATCACTTTTTTTTTTTTGCCCCCTTTGATCCAAAAGCAGACAGGGCAAGGAGAAAAGGGATCATACTCTTGGCTGTTTTAGCAGATAAACCCAGCATTAATGCCCAATACATATATTTTTATTTTCAAGTCATTGTCATGTGCATATAATTAAGTTGTGTGAGGAACATGTTTAAGCATGTTTTAAAGTGTAGATAAACGGGTTTTGCTCCATTATTTACAATTGGACCAATATCTCTTTCATGAGGTCGACATGTTTAAGTGACATCATTTCGATAAGAGCAACAATCATTATTACCCTGAATTACCAAAAAAAAAAAAAAAAAAAAGGAATAAGAGGAAGAAAAAACAATAATTTATACGACAACTCTGATGCTATAGCTAGACTAGGATATTTGTATCATATTACTACCAATGACTGGGATTAGACAGAAAACACGCCATATGCATGAAGATCCTTGTTTATAAATATTGTTTCCTGAATTTGATACGTAAAAATTAACAAAACCTACTTTTTACTCGTACCATTTCTTGTTGTGACAAAAATAAGAAGGAAAAAATGTATATATTTATTTAATTATATACTCATGTTTTCTTTTTACACTATTTGTAAACCTTAAGAAAAAATTCAACTCCGAATTTGTTAAATACTTTGGTTCTTATACTTTTGGGATCATCATTAAACATTCCAAAGTCCCCAAATAGGAGCACAATTTTATACAAGATGATCCTATTTCCCTTTATTCTACCCTCAACTTCGGCTTAACCTGGTAAATTAGATTAAGTATGTGTTTGGAACATGTGTTTAAGAGGTAATTTTTAGGTTGAAGTTGATTGATTTTTCAAAAACTAGTTATAATTTTTGTTAATTTTCAGAAAAAAAAAAAAAAAAAAAAATGAAAACTAAGATGAAAACTTTAGGTTTACACCTAATAATCAAACAAACCATAAAACAAGGGCCAATTACCTTGGTGCTCTTGTAATAATAAGGTAATAAGCATAGGGGGGTAGTGTACCCGGATAACCTTGAGAAAGGGTTTCATCATGGACGCTAAACTTTACGTGTAGGGGGTAGTGTACCCGGACAACCTTGAGAAAGGGGTTCTTCATGGATGCTAAACTTTAAGTTTATGACGGCTAACCTTTAAGTTAATCTATAATTTGTTCCCCTTTAAGACGAGAAACCACCTATATTTGAATTTTACATACAAAATCTTACGTCTGTGACAACAATTACTGTGATGGGTGGTTGTGCGCATAATCTAACAGTAATTCCACACATAACTCTATCATAGGATGCAAAATTTGAATCCCCTAAAAAAAAAAAAAAAAATAAATAAATAAATAAATAAAACTAGCTACTCTGCGGCTCACTCTGGACCAACATGTGCTGAAAAGAAAATTATATATATATATATATATATATATATGAATGTATAGCAGAACATGAAATCCACAACCTGGATTGCAATGTCAGTACACCTAATTTGGACAGAAGAAGATAAAGATTATTGATTGAGAACTTCTATTTATTTATTTTTTGTCAAATCCACAAATAAGATTTTACTCCACATGCAGTTTTCCGCAAACCTACTAGTACGTATCTCTCTCTCTCTCTCTTCTTCTTTTTGAAATTTTAAACATCATATCTGAACAAAATACATTAATAACCACTAATTTGGAAGAGTATTTTCCATGAAGCAACAGTTTATGTGCTAATTAATCTCATGAACGACTTATTAACGAATCTAAAATCCATGTTTAATTTCTTAATCTGATATATATATATATATATATCTATATATATATCAAAGCAATAATAGCACCAACCAACTATATGAGCCTCCTTATAGTTATGAAGAAACCAGACTTTCAATGCAAAACTTGCTCGACTAGGACATGCAACAATTACAAATATACAGCTTTAGACACACATGAAACGTTTGCTACAATAATGCCATTTCCAAATTATATTTTGTTTTACTTTATTTAAAAATAAAACCGGAAGAGGCGGTTTTAAATGCTGACACGAAGGTTATGGTGGACCCTATCCCTCGAACGAGGAAATGAATGCCTTAGCTCCACATAATGTACTAGCGATCATAATATATATATATATATATATCTGTGTGTGTGTGTGTGTGTGTGTACACCTGGAGTCTGAAGAGTGTAGAGTGAAGAGTGATTGTTTTGCCAGTATTTCAGGACAAAGAATCAGATTTTGTTAAGATATGTCTGCTAGATATACATACATACATGTATATATATATATATATATATAGCTTGCCTCTTGTAATAAACTACGAATATCAAGCGCGATTTGGTTCTTTTGGTTTTTTTTTGCAAATTGATATAGCACGGTCCAATAGTTAGTAGTGTATTGGAGAAGAATATACCGTGGCCATGTCTTACCTAATTCACATGCATATGCAGTACGTCCAAACAACTTAATTATTTAAATATAGGAGATGATATATATATCTCAAGCATGTTGTTAATATTTCATTTACACATAATATTAATCAACAACCGACGTTGAAACTCTTCAACATCGGTCAACCAAGCAACCGACGTTAAATCGGTGGCGAGAATTCTTGCATTTGTAGTAATTTGCTTCAAAAATATCTTTGATTTAGGTATAATTTCCATTCAAAATTTATTTGATTATGGCTTTATCTATAAATAAAGCTCATACGATCAGAACATGTTCAATTTCTGTATAATATTTTTTTACCAAATATTGATAGAGAGACCATTGGCATTAGGAGTGTGATATATAAAATCAAAAATTTGGGACCAACATAATACATGATGTATAATTCAAGGGATATTAATGAAATTTAACCCTAAAAAAATTGGATCAAACGTATTTAATTTTTTTTATACAGTGTTTCTTGTCACAAAAAAATTAAATTTTTTTATTCAAATTCACTGATCAAACGTCCAAATTATCTGAACGGGCCATTTGACTAATCGTATAACACACAAAGTGCAACTTACTGGGGGTGAAGGGTAAAGCACTGGGGTATTGAAGTTTATGGGAACTGGAAATGAATTGTGTTGTTGGCTAAACTTGAGCCTTACTAAAACAAACAAAAAAGAAGATAAAAAAAAAAAAAACCACAATGATTTCAGTACGAAAGGCATGCTATCTTGTAGAGGAGATATGCTATTCTTGTTGTTGTTTTTGTTGTTGTTGGTTTTTTTTTTTTTTTTTTTTTTTTTTTTTTTTTTTTTGTGGAAAATATGCTATCCTAGTTTTAAAGTCCTTTCAAAGCAAATATAATAAAAATAATAAAATAATAAAAAATATCATAATTTGAATTGGAGGGAAACATTATTTCATAGTCTTTAATGTTTTTGTAATTCAAGGGCAAGCTTTGTAAGTCACAGCCATTTAGAACCTATCCTAACTATGAACATTTTGTTTTGGTGAGTTTGTAGTTCAATTACCATATGGGCTAGCAATTAAAGAGTGCAGACCCCAAAACTATAAAAGAACTTCCGAGAATGAAATAAGCATATTTGTCGTTCTTGGATATTTATGCCACTTTCAGTTATTGAAAGAAAAAAAAGAAATTATATTTGCATTTATAAAATGTAGAATTAATTTTCTGCATGAATAGTTTGTATCTTGTAAAAAGAAAAAATGGTTAATCTTGTACCTTAAACAATCATAGAACTTTCGAAAAATAAAAATGCTAAAAATGATTGTATTTTTTAAGAAAATTAATAAAAGCTGATATAATTAGTAAAATTAACTTGATTAAATCCAAAATTTTCTATTATAAATTCTAGTTATCATAAAGTTAGCCTGACCTAATGTATTTACAATATGCAAACTTTCCCCACAATCCCCATGTGGGGTATTAGTTATTTCTCTTACATATTCTACGTTTTTTTTTTTTGGACAAATTATAATTGTTTCCCCCAAACTTTAGGTCTTGTCACAAACTGTCTCTCGAACTTCAATTTGTAACATATTTTTTCCTTAAACTTTAGAAATGTTTCTGAACTTTTCCCCTCACTTAAATTTTTGACGAAAAAAAATAGACATAACACTTGTTGGAAGCATGTTGAATGTATTACAATTTTGTTAAAGACTATATAACTGTTTATTTTTTATGTGAGTGAGGATCCATAAGTATTAAGTTAGTCTCTAAACTTTTAGGTTTGTGCAACTTTGGTCCATGATCTTTTTATCAAGCTGGAATATCTTTAAACTATTAAAATATTAGTTAGCATCACTTTCTAACCAAATTACTAACGGATTCCGTCCAATAATTAACAGAAAACACTACTGTAGCAACATTTTAATAGTTTAGGAGTATTGCAGCTATGAAGAAAAGACCCTAAACTATTAAAAACTTTATTACAATAATCATTTCCATTAATTTTTGGATGAAATATGTTAGTTAGCATTGCTTTTGACTAAATGTCTAATGAAATCCATTCAAAAATTAACGAAAAGTACTATTATAACAAAATTTTAATTATTTAGAGGCATTTCAGCTACAAAAAAAAAATCAAGATCAAAGTTGTATAAATTTAAAAATTTAGTAACTAAATGAGTAATTTATCTTTTTTATCATTATCTTTATCAACAGTTGTTCGACAATAAAATAGAAGCGGCAAAACATTTCACGTTGTCGTATTTAAACTACAAGTTTTCTGTCGTTTGCCTTGAACCTCTTTATATGTAGATTTCTTTTCTTCTCCTGCTAAAAAAATGCCGCTATTTTTTCAAAATTTTCAGTCCTACGAATGTGAAACTACGTCCAATATTTTCAATTGTTAAAGCAATAAAGAGTCGTGGCGTTGTCTGCACATGCTGGCAAAGGCAAGCAAACGACATGTTTTTCTTTGAATTTGCTGTCGTTTATCTTGAGATGCAAATTCGTCTGCCATGTAAAATTTTGATGTCATTTATGATTTTGAATTTTAAACAACACACAGTAGTTGTAACATTTTACTCCAGTAAAAAAGATAAATAAATAAATTTTGACTTATTTGGCATTAAGGTTAGAACTTCTCAAATTTTCCAATTCAAATTAAAATTTTCACTTTTTTGAAAATCCATACCATTCATTTTTCTCCCTTCCAAACCTTAGTGCCAAACAAGGACGGCATTGACTCATATGTAAAATGCGATATTCTTTGGATCCAATTCTGGAATATGTATCTATAGCACAATTAGTAGCTGGACATGAGTTTTCAGCTTGAAATGAAAAGACTTTGGTCAAGAAGGCAAAAAGAATTTACTAAAAAAAATTCAGATTTTGATCTCAAATGTCAGCCAATTCATTACACGGGTACATCTAATTTAATTTGCCTCCTGAACAGAAAATAACAAAGAAAGTTGCGGTCCATTGGGACTGAACCAAAAAGAAATACAAAACAACAACCTGGGAAACCACGACTAGTTGCTAGTTCCCATCACGTCACAAAATCACTAACAAAACCTGAAATCGAAACAACAAAACAAAGATTTCAAAAGTAAAGCTTGAAATTTGCTTTGGGAATACTAAGATAGCGACATTGTGAAGAAGCCTTTTGGCTGCTTCAGCTAATGACAGAGCTGCTCAACGGCGGTCACAATCTGGGCAGGCTGAACCACAGTCCAATCCTCCAATGTCCCGGCATACGGGGTTGGCACATCCTGCGAAGACAGACAAACAATTGGGGCGTCCAAATAATCATGGAAGTTTTCGTTGATTGCAGATGTCAAACTGGCACCAATTCCACCAGTTCTCATGCACTCCTCCACGATCAGCACGCGATGCGTCTTCTTCACTGAGTTCCCGATTGTGTAAAGATCAAACGGCTTCAGTGACCTGATGTCAATCACTTCAGGGTCATAACCCTTGTTCACTAAAGTTTTCGCAGCCTGCATCACGTGATACCTCATCCGGGAATATGTCAGTATGGTGACATGTTCTCCAGGCCTCACCATCTCGGCTTCCTCAAGATTACAGATATATTCTTCATCTGGGATTCTCTCCTTGAGGTTGTAAAGCAACACATGCTCAAAAAGTATCACAGGGTTCTCACTTCGGATAGCAGCTTTCATCAAGCCCTTGGCATTGTAAGGAGTTGAGCAGGCAACCATCTGAATTCCGGGAATGGATTGAAAATAAGACTCCAAACGTTGTGAGTGCTCAGCACCAAGCTGCCGACCCACTCCACCAGGTCCACGGATGACTATTGGTATCTTAAACTGACCACCAGACGTGTAGTGAAGCATACCACAATTGTTAGAGATCTGGTTAAAGGCCAGAAGGAGAAATCCCATGTTCATACCCTCAACAATTGGCCGCAGACCGGTCATGGCAGCTCCGATGCCCATACCTGTAAAGGAGTTCTCAGCAATAGGGGTGTCAAGAACCCTGAGATCACCAAACTTCTCAGCCAAGCCTTTGGTGACCTTGTATGAGCCTCCGTAGTGGCCGACATCTTCACCCATAACACATACGGTGGGATCCCTGTCCATTTCCTCTTCCAAGCCTTCTCTTAAGGCTTCAAAAAGTAAAAGTTCATGCCTGAAATAGCAAACGTATCTACTTAGGTTCCACCTCAACTTGTACTACGGGGATAATGTTCCTAACATGCTACAAAGGATAGAAAACACTTATGAACCATTTCAATACATGCGGCAAAAAAGTAAATGCGGAGACATCATGGATTGAGTAAGATAGAATAAGCATCATTTGATCTGTCTATAATTAGAGACCTGGTGAAGAAATTTACTTGAATCTTAAAACAACACTACCTAAGTAACAACCTGCCACTTTCCTATCTCAGTTGCGTTTAATCAAATCTCATAACAACATTATTATGTAAAGGAGGATTTGTGTAGGACACAATCTTGAATCATCAAATCCTATTAGAATTATATAAGACTAAGTAAAGTATGACAATCCACTAGAACTTGATGAAAATGTGAAGGTTACTAACCATGTCTGTTGATTCCCCTTTATAATATCTTCCTTAATTACGAATTAGAATAACATTTTCCCTACCTCAGTGGCTTTTAATCAAATCTCATAACAACAATTATTTATGTTTAAGAGATAATCGGATGAAGAAAGTATAACAATTCAGTGTAACTTGATCAGCATCCGACGGTTATAAACTGTGTCCTAACAAATGTTCATTCTCTTCCACAAAATGTAACTTAAAAGACATCATGCACTGGATGGTTAAGATTAAAAAAAAAAAAAAAACATTTGATTTGTCTAAGATTAGGGACATGGTGAAGAATTTGACTTGAATATTATGCATCTTGGTGGTGAAGAAAAAATCGCTTACATAAAACAGATGCTACGTTGGATAACAGAAATTAAAGAGGAAAATTGGCACAGCACCCGTAATATATAATTACATGATTCAGACTATGGTTTGCAACTAACAAACCAAAGTCTACGAGCAAAATCAAGTCCAATAAATCTAAATTTTAGGGACTCAACAACCAAGCAAGATTGCTACGATCAGAAATGATTTAGATACAATATGCAACAATAGTTAAATATCAGAAGTTAACATTCTATATTGTGGTTAAACAAATATAAAACGGCCAACCATGGATCTCAAGCAGTAAATATGAAATGAACTAGAGAAAGGGTGAGAAAAGAAATTTCATTGTATATTGAAAAGCAAAAACAAGTTAGTCCATAATAAAACTGGTTAACCACCCTTTACCCGACAGTAACCTACTTTTCACCCACCACTGTAGAAATCTTAAAACAACACTACCTAGAAACAACCTGCCAATGAAAAAAATACCTAGAAACAACCTATGTTCAAGAGAATTCTGTAATGAGGAATGAAAAAAATACCCCATCATCGGACTAAGAAGAGCATGACAATTCAAGCATAACTTGATCATCATCCGAATCCGATAATTAAAATTGTGTCCCCCCACAAATTTCTCCTAGTTTATCTTCTTTAGTTATGAAACAGAATTACACTTCCAAAAGCAATACACAAGAAAATAACAGAACTATAAAATCTAACATTGCATTTTTGAGTAACAGAACAGAGAAAAAAATCATTCGTACCCGTGTTTCGACCCCGTCGAAGATGCAGAGCTGTCGGCCTTGGTCTGCCCAAATAGTAAAATCCAGAATTAAAAAAAAAAAAAAAAAAAAAAAAAAAAAAAAAAAAAACAACAACCAACAACCAACAACCAACAACAGAAAAAATAGAAAATTTAACCCTAAAACTGAACAGAAACAAGAAAATGAAAGGAACGAAAGCTGGTATTTAACTGCAACGGCGTTCATAACAAGGTGATCAGCCCGGCGAGCTCTCGGGTTCGGCTTCATCTCGGATCTGACACAGACGAAGCTTGCTTTCCTCTCTGAATCAAATCAAACAATCAAAAACCCAAAAAAAAAAAAAACAAAACAAAACAAAACAAAAAAAGGGATAATCCGGGAAATGCTGAATCAAGAAAGAGATGAAATTGGGAAAAACCTGAGAGAGATCTACGAGATGGGACGAGGAACTTGGTGGAAGAGTCGAAGGAGTTGTCGGACGACAAGGCCGTCGCCGTTCCGATGCTCTGAAACAAGGTCGCCATTTTCGATCTTGGAATTGCTCAAACGCAGGAACTCAACGAAGAGAAAATGAAGCTTGAGAGGAGGAGAAATATACCGAGTTTGTGTGTATATATATATATATTATATATTAATATATATATGAGAAGAAAATTGAAGGGAAAGAAAGTTGGGCGGAGAATCTGAGGAAGAAAAATGGGAGTTTTTTTTTTTTTTTTTTTTTTTTTTTTTTTTTTGGGTTTCTTGTTTCAGGTGTGAAGTTTTTACGTTCCTAGCGTTGGGCGATTTAATTGAAGGAGCGAAATAGAATGCATTTTCTGCCACATATCACCAACAAGCTTTTTGCATTGTTTCCATCGCCTCTCTCTCTCTCTCTCCTCTTTTCTCTCTCTACTTTTTTTTTTTTTAATTTTGGATTAGGAAAAAATGGTTTTGTTCAGGTATGAGCTAATGTTGAACAAGAACGAGGGGGTTTTGCCACGTGTGTTTTCGGGGAATGATTGAGTAATTTCAAGTGTAGGTGAAATTACGGTTTGGTCTGGGGAAGATACGTGGTGGATTGTTATTGGTGGAGATAGGGTGTTAAGGTGGGGTTGTGTCGTTTGTGGGAATGGTGTCGTTGGGTTGCCTACCTGGACCAACCCTAAACAAGCAGCTCGTTAATTTCCTAACCGTCGTAGTGTGCAGAGATCGGCTGAGGTGGACTCATACTTGCATCTAATTGGTCAATGCTTGAATATCCAACAATATGCAATTTTTTTTTTCTTTTTAAATTGTTTTCAGTAGATGTATTATGTAAAAGATGTTGTGATATCCACCAATATTTATTTCTCTTAAAAGAAAATTAATGAAAATATTGAGAATCAAATAAGGGAACAAGAGAATACCAAGAGGGAAATTTTTTATGTGCCAAGAGTAAGAGAACGAGAGAATACCTAGGTTGTAAGAAAAAAGAAGAGTTGATCCAAAATGTTAAGTTAGGGCACATTAAAAAAAATTAACAAAAATAGAAGATTAACAAAACTAATTAAATATGTGAGCTAAATGTAAAAAATTCTTAAAGGTTTGAGTGGGGACACGTATTCTTACTTGTTCTCTTGTAGATTCGTTTCAACCCCAACTCATGAGGTTAATGGAGCCTATTTCATGAGAGAGTACATAGTTGGATTTTGGAGTACCTCTTAGCCTCAACATTAGAGTTCTTTATATCTAGAGTAAAATTGATTTCTCTTAATAACCATAACCATAATTCTAGAAATGAATTTCACAAGCTTGTTTTAAAGAAAGTGGGTGGAAAACTGTTTAGCTGCAAAAAAAAAATAGATCAAAAAGAAATTATTGTCATTAAGGTTTTATTTGTCTGCACTACAAAATTTGTTAACGGGTTTTATTAGGAAATTACCTCTAAAATACGACGAACCCTCGAATTCAATAAGTAGCATCTTATTGAATGTCATAACAAAAAGTGGAATCTAATTTCAGTCTAGAGTTTTATTTATAACCAAAATCATGTCTATTTATGAAAATGTTTAACTGTTACAGCAGACACAACTTTTGATCAAAATGTTAATGTAACGCCCTAGAAATTCATAAACTTGATTTTATGAATTATTATCATGGATTTCATTCATTAATGTACTTCTGATAAATTATTTTAATAAATATCAAATTTCAAGATCATGAATGATTTTACATGTATCATCCATATGATGATGTTGATACTTTAACAACGTTGAACTTCTCTTTTTTTAAATGAAAAATTAGAGACACATTAAAAATGGGTCAAATGACATATGAATTTATACAAATAATTTATTATGTCGTATTAGAGGGATAATTGTTAATTTTTTGAAAGGAACCTCAATTAGTATTAGTAGGTCAATTTGATGACCTTAGTATTTATTTTGGTCATATCAATATTTAAGTATTGAGAATATGATTGGAAAAATTAATGTGTCACAGATAAGAGATAAATGGTTAAGATTAATTAGGAGTAAATCCAATTGGAGGATTGATCAAGAATTGTGATTAGATTTAAAATCAATGATGTAGATTTTATGTGAAGGGATCCTAAATAAATCAATGGCCAAGTTTTGGATACTAAGTGACCAATGAGAGCTTAGGTCAAGGATTGGTGTAATGGAAGATCCAATGGTTGATACAAAGATGACAACCCTTGATCAACGGTTGCAGAAATTGGAAAAAAGAAAAAGAAAAAAGTGAGAGAGAGAGAGAGTGCTAGAGAGAATTGGTTTGGTGGTCAAAGAAAAGGTAGAAGGAGATTTGAATCAAGATGGAAAGGGAATGTGTACATGCATGCAAGATCAACTAAGAGCTTGTGTGGGTTGTTTTGGCAATATGGCCCAAACAAAGTACAAGTGGAAGTGACTACTTATTTTACATGTTGTAGAACAAAATTTTTACACAAACCCCTCCCTCAAGTGGTGAAAATGCAAGGTGGGAATCAGCCAATATTTTTCACTTTTACCCTTCAAAATACAGCTCTTCTTAAAGCATATATTGGCTGAACATAAGCCCCTAGCATCTCACTTTATTCACACAAAATTTTAGCTAAAAAACCTAGCCTTTTCTAGCCTCTACCGAGCCCCAAACCCCACCAACACTATCCCTTATCTCCAAAACCACTCTAACACCCTCCTCCCTCCATTTTCAAGCTCCAAGTAACCCCATTACCAAGTTCGAAGAAGTGTAAAGCGGAGATAGATGACATGTTACTAGAGGTAACCTAGTGGTTCTCTTTGTGTTTTGGTCATTTTTTAGAGAACTAAAGCATGTTATGTGGTTAGAATCTTAATATTAGACTCCTTCTTACCTAGGAAAAGGTTTTGGGAAAAACTTTGGAGGTCCGAGGTCTTAGAGGATCCACAGAGCATTTCAGTAAAATCTACGAACTTTGTTAGAGCTTGTGGGTGTTGTGATAATATGGCATGAGTTAGAAACTTTGGTATGAAAAATAAATTATATAATAAGATTCTATAGAGGATATTCTTTATTTTAAGCTTTAGAATCACTTGGTTTGCTTATGTATGTCTAAAGTTATTTGCATGTGAAATTGTGACACAAAACAAGAAAGAAAATGAACCCTTGGGGTACAGTTTAGCCACGGGTTTAATGAAATCCGACCCCTTATGCTCAAAATTTTGGATTATAAGTTATATATCTAAAAAATATTTTTTTTTTTAACTTTCCAATAAGACATCTTACGCCTCAAACGAAAAAATATGCAATTTTTGGTGAATTTTAAAGTTAAGCCTATGAATTGAGAGATATTGCTGGAACCCTGTACCAGCCACGAATTTTGTATGTTTTTTGTCAGTAAACCATAATTTTTTGTAAAAATGTTTTTGTTCCATAAACTAGACATTTTAAGCTTTTCAATGACATATATTTTACCTTATTTGGACTTGTGAGTGAATTGTTATGAGTTTTCTAAATTTAACCATAAATCTGAGTGTATAGTACATACGTGAGACCAACAGTAACAAAACCTCATTATACGGCATATAAAACTCCAAAACTTAAGAAAATAACTATATGGTTGTAAAGTAGACATCTTAAGATTTGAAATGAGCTATCATACGTTTATAATGGATAGGTACATAATCTTTAATAAATCACACAAGATTATATTGAAATGTAGAAAACTAAGATTTTACTATGTGACACTAAGAAAAACGTTCATATTAAGGTTTGAAACCCTTGAGATTTTGGAAAATAAATTATAAATGTAGAAACTAGATACTTCACGTTTTCCAACAGGTCATCAAGTATCTAAAATGAAATTATACACGAATTTAAATAAATCTTACAATTTAAGATCTCATACCGACAAAATGATTAAATATTAAAAATGTAACCTAAGGGTAAGTCATAACATGTGAACATTAAGATTGATAAAATGAGTTAGTATTAAGTGTATAATAAAATAAATGTGAAAAACTCTAATTTTATAAAGTTTAATCACAAGTTTTAGATAGGCCAAGACAAAGTAAACTTGATGATTACTATATACACGAAGAGACTACCTTAACCTAACTTAATGACCATGGCTAATGAGATTTGGCCTTACAAGTCCATTACTAAATGGAAGACAACCTACTTAGGGGTAGATACTTAGGTGACTACTTGTCACCAAGTTAATGAAGATTAATTAATTAATATGAAATAAATTAATAAACTAATAAATATATAACAAAATATATTTATGTTGAGAAGATTAATTAATAATTAATTACATTAATTAATAATAATTAATTAGTTATAAAAGCTAATAAATAATTATTAGTATTATAAGTAAGAGTATTATGTTTAGTAACTATATAATTAAAATACGTGATTAATTAGAGATTAATTAATCATTAATTATTGATAAAATTATTAATATAATTATGGATAATTAATAATAGATTAATTAAACATTAATTATTAGTATAATCTAATTATTAATAATTAATATAAGAAATAAACAATTGATATTTATTATATGAGAAATAATATTTAAGTAACATAATTAATTATTAATGATATAATAATTATTTAGTCAATTAAAATTATGTAATTTATTTATAATTATTCAAAATTAATTACTAACTATTAATTAATTAATTGATTAATTAATCAATTAAGCTAATTAAATAATAATTAATAAAAAAAATTTAACACTTAATCATTAGTATGAATTAATTATTAAAATTAATTATGATACAAGTAAATTAAGCTTATCTTGATTTATAAAAAAAAATAATAAAAAATATATATATATATATATATATAACCATGATTCGCTCTAATATCGAAGTATTGGTATATCAGGACAATTCACCAAACTTAAGTATTAGGAGGTATTACTTTGGAACAAGACAGGTAAGTACAAATCTCACCTACAACATAAAACAAAATGTTTTCCTTGTTGATATTTTATGTTTGCTATGATTTACCTTGATGGTGTAATGCATATATGCGTTATATGTATTGCTTTGATTAACATTTAACGTGCATAATTTCTCTTGCATTAATATGATTAACATGTCTCATAAATATTTATGTCATAATGATAGATGCGGCTAACAAAAATTAGGATTAAGTATCATACTAACCTCCAATTAGTGAGAGGATATGTAAGAATAAAAGTTCTAAGTTATGACTTTGGAGGTTGTTGGAGTGTTGCTCCCCCAACTCCCCATTGGTTGCACGCATATGGGTACGACATAGGGACCCATAAGTAAATAAGATATATATATATATATATATATAAAATAAAACATAATTAAACCCACATAGATCATATGTATTTTTGAACATTCATGTTATGACATGTGATGATATGATATATGAAAATATTTTGTGAGATATAGTTTGTATTTGCTGAGTGAAAGCTCACACGTGTATATTCGTGATGTAGGTAACGCAAGTAAGTAGCTCACCACATAGATTTTTTCTGGACTAGTGAAGTGGTGCGGAGGCAACGAAGGAAGGGAGTGAGATACCACCACGAATTTAATTTTTGCATTTAGAATTATTAAATTATTTTGTATCGATTATATTTGTAGCTATATTTTCATTATTTGGTACTACGAAACTAGTAGGAGTACTTTATAAAAAAAAAAAAAAAACTTTAGAGTCTTTTCTTTTAACTCACATAACGTTATAGCATTTTAAATATTATTTAAGTATGAATTTGAGTAGGATATTTATTATCTAGATATTTTCAATTTTCTCGGTTAAAAATTTTAGTATATTTAACTCTTGAATTACGAGTATGATTTTTTTTTAATTCTATATTTTTGGAACCTAACATAAATAAGTGTTAAGATTAAATACATTAAGAATAAGTAAGTTAGTTAACGGTCTGATAAGTCAGGTCGTTACAGTTAAGTATGATTGTTGGATAATAACTGATCAAATCAACAATTCAGATTAAATTTAAAAAATGCAAACAAATAAAAAAGAAAGCTCATTGGCTCCTTGTGACGATGCATTCGTGCAAAGTGCGTCCTAAACACTCATGTCATGCACGCGCTTACTGTGCATGGTAAAGGCATAGTGTCACCGACACACTAGTGATACTCCATATCACTTATTTTTTTTTAAAACTATTTGGCTTATTTGTATTTTTTTTTCAATGTGAGACTCTTCGCCTATGTTTGACATCCAGGTTTAACTCCAACTAAACTGTACTTTTTTATCTCAATTTTTATTTTTTTCCTGAGAAATCAATAAAATTTATAAATAATTTTTTAAAAGTCAACCAACTAAAACTTAAAAATTTCATCTCATCTCAAACTCAACCCAAATATCAAACGAACCCTTATTTTTTCAACTTTCAAAAGATATTACAATCTCTTAAACAGTTTGTTGTGTTAGAATATTTTTATATAGACATCCATGATCATGAAATTTACTCTAATATATAAACTATGATAATTATGAATGGATTGATATATATCATGTAATTCATATCTGACAAGGAATAAAGATCACACATCAATTTTTATTTTTTTTGGCTAAATAAAGGGATTTGCAGGTGGAATTCCTTCACTTCCCCTTATTTGAAACACCCTAAAGCAAAATAGATGGCTTAAACTTTAAGACTGCTTCTTAATGAGAGTTTAAGAAGTGAGCTCACAACCATTCCGTCCATCATTTTAACGGCAGATCACACATCAATTTAATGCAACAAACATGATGTGTTTGGTAAAAATACAGAAAACAAATTTGCTGCATTTGGTAGAAGACGAATGACAAAACCAATCCTATTTGATGTTCAATTTGCCTAATTGTCTATAAGGAAAACGCATGTGACAAGCACATTACCGTTTTTCACCCATTATGATACATTGCAAGGGTGAGTAAAATAACTGCAAAAATTGCCTAAAACACATCATTCCACACGATGTGATGTGGTTTTTATGTCTTTATGGTTTAGCTTGCGATTAATTAATACTTAAACGAGCGACGTGGTTTGCGGTTTAAATTTTCTCAAAACCATAATAACCAAATTGCACACATATTTTTCAGTAATTTAATTTTAAATATTTTAATTTTTTTTAATAAAAGTTTATATATGTCGAATTTATTTTTAGTGATTATTTGTAACAACTTGTTTTATCCTTTATGGTATATAATATGTTCGTATACAGAAAAGTCAAAATCCCTAGAAAAAAAGATCAGATTGATGATTTTTGCTTAATAAAGGAACCAAATTATTTGAGTTGTTAGAATTGGTTTAGACGGCAAATGTAAAACACAACATTAAATTGAAGTGGTTTGGTGTGGTTATTTAATTAATTTTTTTTATTGTAGTTAAAAAAATTCATTTAACCGATGCTCATCTCTAATTTTAGGGGGAGTTTGGCTTTCCCTTTCAACTTAAGTTAAAACTGTATTTTTTTTTGTTTTTTTCTGAAAAAGTTTTTTGTCTTTTCTGAAAAAATCAATAAAAATTACTATTTAAACTTAAAAATCTCAATCCAAACCATTACACCTAAACATCCTATTCATGTAACATACACAATGTGATGATGAATTCTTGGACATCTACACCACACTTTTTTTTTAAGCAAAAAAATAAAAAAAATAAATAAAATAAAATAAAAAGTCGAGGATAATTTTGAGACAAAACCTATAATCTTGTTTCGTTCCTTGTTCTTGCTTTTGTTTTTTTGTTGGTCCCCCCCTCTCGAATAACAGAAATACATAAACAAATGATAGAAAAATTAATAAAACGCCATCGGAAGGCGTGACACCAAGAGCTTAGCAAATAAGCGGCCATGGAAGCACTCTATCTATTGTGCTCAATCCTCTCCACCTTCCTCACCTCCCTCTTCCTCTCTCTCCTCATCCCTTTCCGCATCCTCCTCCTCTCCCGCCGCCGATGGCTTTCTCCGACCACCACCGCCGCCGCAGATTCCGTCTCTCTCTACGAAGGCACGGTCTGGCACGAGCGCCGGCGACCAGTCCACCACGCCTTCCGCTACTCCGTTAGGTACGCGCTCATCGACCTCGATGGCGCGTGCACTCCACTCCCCAACCACCTCTCCGCCGACGAGGCTCGCCGCGTCGCCGCCACCACCGGACCCGTGTAATCGTATCCATTCTCTCATCTCTCCTTTTATACTGTTTTTGTTTTTTATTTCTTAGTCTTTGAATTTCTTTTTTTGAATATAAGAATCTTTTTCCAATTTTGTTAATAATTTTTATTTGTTTCGAACAGTTTGCTTTTGACAATACCTGAAAGTGTTGGATACGAGCAAAATCCATTGAGTTTGTATTATTGCTATGATTTAGAAGACTCTTCTAAGCATTTGAACAAGTGTATTGCTGAGGTATGTTTTATTCTTACTATTTTTGCTCCTTTAATTTATGTAGCTTTTTTTTTTTTTTTTTTTTTTTTCAGTATTTATTTTAGAATCTGAAATGAAAGCTACAGTATGTTTGCATGAATTTTACATGGTTAGGTTTTAGTAGGAAATGTATATGGAATGTGTTCGAATTGTATTACCGGTCAATTCTACTCGCACCGTGCATTGCATTTTCTGGCGTTGAATGATGGTCGAAAACAAGCTGGACCGTTAGTTGTTTTGTTGTTGGATACCATTTGACAAAAGCATCTCGAGTTTCAATAGTCTAGATCGATTTTTTCCCATTGTCCGTTGCCTGATAAGTTGCTGGCATGGTCCGACAAGAAAAAGACTAGTGGTCCAAGAATTTTGTCGTAAGTTTGATGATCGAAAGGTATTTTTAGTTCGGCAGCTAGGAGTGACTCAACTATAACTTTGTCATTTGAGCTCAGCTGCACTGTTTTAGTATATGTTTTATACATCTCTCTCTCTCAAAAATCTTTTGCAAATTTGCTGAAATTTAGAGCATGAGAGCAGCTTATCTCTGGTAGAAGATTCATAAATTGAACATTTGATATTCGTCACTAGCAAAGTTATAGATTGGTTATGGATATACATCTGCATAATGCTAGAAACGACATTTGGTGGTTTGATTTCATTGGCTGTCAATAAGGAGTTGCCTAATGTTGTGAGGCAATTTGCTGATAGTCCGGGTGATTTTGATTTCAGGTAACCAATACTCCATGGGGTGAAAGAGTGCTATTTGTTTTCGATCCCAAGTCCGATTTAGTAGCAAAACCATTACACGTCAGTCCTTTTATGGTATGTTTAAGTTGATACTTTGCTCTGTAAGTGCAAGATGTTTTCTTGTTCAGATTCCATATTTGCGTTTGAGCTTTGATTTGATAATAAAATGTAAGCAGTGTAATTCTTTTTTCTGATTTGTGCAATTTATGCACTGCAACAAGTAGCTATATTTCTTGTGCTGAGTTTCATCTATGATCTAACAAATGGTGGGGGTGGAAAAGGACCTTTTCGTGATGCTTATGGCTGTCTGTGAGAATTTAAGTGTTTGTGTAGACATGCAAACTGGAGGGCCCTGTTTGAGTAATGACAATTGTTGCAGGATATGCTTGGTAATTGGAGTATCAAAGCAAATGCTCCAGGCGATATTCTATTCGTGGCAATTTCAGTTCAGCACCCAACACTCGGTGACTATTTCACCGCTACTCTGAGAGCCAAAAGAGTTTCCTCATCATCAGTGTCCGATCATTCACTATTCTTCTGGTTGATGCCACATAAAGTTGCATTGTGGATATACTGGCATGTAAGTATCGTTTCAAAATTCCATGTTTTCATCTTTGACTGCACAAAAGATAGATTAATCTGTTAGCAAAATGTTGAGTTGACTAACTTTTGGTTATATCAAGCGGGTAAACACTCGATCGAATTAGGGCCACAAAAAGTATTTTACAAGCCCGATTGTTTAGATGAGTTCATATGGGTTGCCAGTGAATCGGCTATTCATTTTGTTTACTTATTTTGTGTCTAGGCTCTTAAGCTATGGTGGAAAAATGTATCATTTATCCAACATCCAAGGTATACCCATCCTGAATACAGGGAGGAAGCTATGATACGCGATCAAAAACTTCGATGTTGTCCGATTACCAGAGCAAACAAAGGTGAGCACATGAGAGTAGAAGCGATGCAAGAACACATGGCTGACACTGATTCCGGGGCTCGTTTTTTCAAATGGAGAGATGCTAAGCGGCCTTGGTGTTAAATACCAAGCTTATGATCTTGTCATTTATGTGAAGGTGAGTAGAATCCTATCCTATTCCTTCTATTTCTATATCATTTATACCTGGCTATTTTGTGCCGGTCTTGAAATTGTAGTGGAAAACAATTATTCTGAAGGTTTCCGGATTAAAGTGTCACCTCAGCTTGCATTTTTCTTGATTAAATAGTTGCCCCTCGGCCCTCGGCCCTCGGCCCTCGCCCCGTTCCCCCTATTTTTCTACCAACGGTGATGGAATTCCGATAAGGTTTGCATTGGCACTTTTGACTGCGATTGTCTTTCCAAAGATGATTTTTGTTTGCAAAATAATCGGCTTAAACCAACATTTTTCTGGAATTTTTGGCTAAAGCAGTTCCTAGGACAATGTAATGCCTTTCAAAAAGAGCATTTCTATTCGACATGACCGGAACCGTACGGAGCCGTAGAGCATTTTTAAATCAAAGAAGTGTTAACACGATTAGATTACGTTTGAAGAACTTTAGTTTTTACTTTGATGATACCAAAAGTAGATGGATAGCTGAAGATGAAAGTATTGAGAGTGGTTTTTTGTTTCTTTACGCGAATATGTCTTTTTTCAGCTATTAAATTTAGACTAGTTGCAACTAAAAAGTATGGTAAAATAGCTTCTTATTTTCCATTTATGGTTTTTTAATTCCTTCAAGGTTTGAACCCTTGGTGACCACGAATGTTTTCCCGAAGAAATATTTTTATTTTTAAAAACCTCAGCTTAAACCAAGGTTTTACTGGGAATTTTGGCTAAAACATTCTTGTTGGTGATCAATGAAGCTTAATAAAAAGCAGCAGAGATGTCAACGGGCCAGTCCGGCCCATTTATTTTGAGCCATTTAGTAATTCATGCTGTGTTAAAGAATCTCTTTCTAGTTGCTCGGAACAAATAGGAGATTCTCTAGAAAAAATACGGGATTCTGCTTCTGGCGGCAACATGCTATGGGGTGGCGGTCCACCTTATGGGGTCAAATCGTTAATTTCTTCATGCTCGCTCCAAGTTCGAATTACCATTTGTACAAATAAGAATCTCTTTCGTTGCATGATTTCTTTTTCATATAGATAGATATAGGATCTATGAAGCAATTACTTAGAAGTACATTTTTTGCAACAGCCCTTCCTATTTGTTCGTACTGATCCATTTAATAAACATACCGTGCTGTGTTGTGTCCATTTTTAATCTATAACGTCAATGCCGTTTTACGACCCATTAACTAATGTACTCGTGCCCTAATTGTGTCCAACAATAAAAATTTCAAACAAAGAAGAAAAATAAGATTTGACTACAATAGAAAACATCGATTTTTAACACAAACAAATCATTTTATTATCAAAAAAAATACAACATTGAAAACTTTATAAGTAAAAAACTTTAAAGAGATGAAATCTTCATAATAAAAAGAAAAAAAAAAAAAAAAAAAAAACCCCACTATAAGTCTTGCATGAAAATTCAAAAAAGAATAATATTGTCATGTTATTTTTGTGTTCTTTATTCTGCTCGTATCCTTAACATGTTTCGTGTTTAAAAATTGTATCAAGCACGGCCCATTTAACTAAATATGCAGGATTTGACTTATTTAATAATCATATAATATCATGTCGTGTCTATTTTTTAACGTGTCGTGTCCGTTCTGATCCACGAGGTTCGGTCCATTTTGACATATCTAAGTAACTATTATGCATTGTCTAAGTAATGCCTTTGAATTATTTGGTCAGTGGTAACCCCGAAATAAGTAAATAGGAGAAAACAATTTTCTAGAATAATGTCTTCTTTTTTCACATAAAAACATGGCTTTCCATCAGTCAGAAAGAGCACTTCTATTCAGGTACCGTCAATAGTTAAGAATTAGATTCGCCTTTTAACTTTAGTTTTAAATATTATCTTATCTTATCCTAATCTCATATTCCCTCTTCTTCCTCCATGTAATGATCAACTATTTATATATTTTTTAATTATCTAGAGATCACCTTTTTTATTTTTATTTTTTATTTTTAACTTGTGCTAGGAATTTCATGTTTCTGTTGACTTCTTATCTAGCAACTCTAAAGAAAAAAAACATATAAATACACACATAAATATAGAGAAAGAGAACCATAGGCGGAGAATAAAGTAACTAATTTCCCTGTCATGATAATTCATGCATCACAAAATGTAATAGTTACAGGCAGATACATTCATGCAGCAAAAAACCACTCTCATGTACTTTTGACCTATCTAGTTATGTATCTATATGTTAGGCATCATCAAATTGAAAACTAATGTTGTTCGATGTAAATATGTAACACCTTTTCTATTGAAAAACTCGTACCAATATCTTTTCAGTTTTTTTGTTGGAAGCTCACACTAGCCTAGCCACCAACAGATGAATAGTTGATCAACCAAAATTTGTCATTACATGGTACTAGACTTTTCTGATTGGCAAATGGTATGTCACTTTTAGATGCTGACAAAAATTAAAAACGAAAGAAAGAAATTACTAAATCCTGCTTTGATTTATAAGAAAAATTTATAGACTTTCAGTAGGTAATGTTCTTTTCAATTATAATATCAATTTTTTATGTGCTGATCGATAAAATGGAAGTAGTTTTGCATGTTATAATATGAGTTTTTAAACGTCAACACTTACAAAATGAATCTGTTACAAAATTAATTTAACAGCTAAAACAACAATATCTATCGATATGGTAAAAATACAATTTATACTATAAATTTTGTCAACTGATTTAATTTCCACTACCAAAAACAAAAGAAAAACATGTTTTTGTTGTTTCTTGCAAGTTCTTATCGTTCAGGTAACTAAATGATTAAAAACTATATTTCTTAAATGGGAATTTGAGATGGTTATTCTAAATCTAATATAGGTGTATGGAGAGTTCACGACTCCACCCATGTTTTGAGTTGTGAAGATTCTAATCAAGCTCATTTCAACTTTCCTGAATAAAAAAGGAGATTGGTGATTTTTTCATGCTCATGTCCTTAGTTTATTTGAAAATTTAGTGAAACTATATGTGAAATAATATTAGAACATGATTCGTTATCTTATCATAGTTTTGATTTAGAATTATCTAGTTAGTCCACAACAAATTTATAATTTTTATAAGATATGACATTTTAACTTAAAGTAAGTGTGTGAGAATTCGAACTCTTATGTTAATTGTAAGTAATGTAGCTAGTGAATTTGTAGAATTTTTAACATAAAAAGATTCAAAGCATTTTTTCCATACACTAGTAGCAATCTTAAAGCAACAGAGGGTACTCTTTGTTATGCATATTGTAACAAGTGATAATCGAATATGAAAATTTAGTTAGTGTATTGAGAAAGATTTTATTTTATGGTTTTTGACACAGGAAATATAACGCGACCCTTTTAAATATTAAAAATCCGTAAGGACAATTGTAATTTCATAAGCAATATTGAAATTCTTGTTCTTTGTGTGTTCTTATTTTAGTTTATAATTTCTATACTTGCTGTAATAATAATACTATTAGTTTATTATACAAAACATCCTTGTAATTTTCTACCCAATTATGTAATCACAGATTCATGATATCCACCCATTTAATTCAAGTGAGGTGGCAGAATACCATCCAAGTTAAAACTTAACATGTAGTATTAAAATTAATATAAATTGAAAAGTTGAGCCAGCGATTGCTTTGCACGTGGCAACCAAAGCAGCCACATGCACAAATGCACGAGAATTAGCAAACACAAGTCACCAAATAATAATAATAATAATAATAATAAATAAATAAATAAAAAGAGTCCCCACAAGAGTTTGGCCAACGAACGAAAACAAAAAATAGACATGTGAAAGGTGAACGTTACCAAACGTTGTGGTCCAAACCAAGCCAAAAAACTTGTTTGGATCATGTGAAAATTTATGAATAGCTTTTAATTATTTTCCTGGATATTTTGCATGTGACGATGTGATATGAATGGGAGTATAAAAAAGGGCAAGCAAAATCGAAGAAAGGGGCCATGTCGATCTGCTGGTAGTTATCTGAATTTCGATCAATCAACTCATCATTTGCGCCGCGGGACTAACGTGGGAGAGATTAAGGAATCCTTCTTACTAATTTAGCTTTAAAAGATATATATATATATCTTTTTTTTTTTTTTTGTTCTTTTAATTTCTTCCACATGTTTCTTTCTTTTTGTCTTTTTTTTTTTTAATGATTAGTCTTCATATATGTATGTGTGCATATATATATATATATGTATGCATGTATCTTCGTATATGCATATATATATATATATATATTTGTATATATGCACTAAAATGATAAATGTGTTAGTCCTGAAAATATTGTGGATTGGCTCTCAGATTTGGAATCTGGGTTTAAGATATAGTTGGAACTTGGAAGGTCTAAGATTTTATCACCAAACTACTTACCAAAAAAAAAAATGATTATATCACCTAACTGCTTAAAAAAAAAAAAGATTATATCACCTAACCAAGATTTGGACAAGGCACAAGTTCATGTGTATTAGATTATAATATATACTAAGTACGAAATGTGATTTTAAATTTTCTTTTCATTGTTTTTTTGGTACATGAACTTCTCATCTTTAATTTTTTGGGGTAAATATCATAACGAATAATTCTACCATTATTGCCATTCTGTTCAAGTAGCATATGACAAGTGATTATAAAATGGTACTACTAATTGTCTTTTCCCCTTTTTTTCTCTAATAAAAAATTTTGCTTTATGAATTATTGTCTATGTTTTAAAATTTTTTTTTTTTAACAAAGAATGTAAGGTACTAATTCATAGTTACTAGTTCCTTAATTAAATATATATAGAGTCCATTTATAATGTTGTTTCTTATTAGTGAATCTTTTTTTTTTACTAGTCCTTAGATGAATCACGTTAAACTTTTGTATTCTATTATCTTTTTTCTTCTTTAATTGTTTAATTTACTATGGTATTAGAACGGTTATATTCAAGTTCTCAATCGTTCATAACTTACTCCTCTACTTTCTTCCTTACGTATAAATTTTGTAACAAAGCAATTATACTCAAACGATTCCCTGATCTACCCTACATTCCTGCTTTGTTTATTAACGATATTGTTGTTCCCCTTGCAAAGGCTTCTTTTCACGTTTACTGTCCACGTGTCTCTACGCTCCCTCTTGACAATTGTTGTCCCTGCATAATTATGCCCTCACTTGACGCATGCATGCTATCCATGTTCCCTTGCACCTCTTTTGATAGTACATCGCCATCACTGCATTTTTTTGTGTGCTCTTTCTTGATGATCGTCGTTCTTTATCCTTACACATCCTCTCTTGATGTTTGCCGCTAAAGAATCTTCTTCTCTTTGATTTTAATGCATGAACAAAATCATTTCAAACTTTTGCTTTCTATTCTCTCTTTTGTAACAACATGAAAATTTCAGCTTAATAATGTAACTCCGTATACTCCTTTACAATTCGGGTAGAATATATTAAGAAAGAGTATTAAGGACACCAATTCTAATAATAATTTTTGAGTACTAATTCACATGACAACAAGTTATCATATTTTTATTAATAAATATAATCAATTGATATGTCAATATTTTAAATGTATTCTAACAAAATAATAACATCAAACTAAAACCATACACGTCGATAGCAGCTCCTTTGAGAATGCCTAGTGCTTCAATAGTGGACACATGTATGAGTTTCATTCTATATCCGCGACTATTTTTTATTGAAATTTTAAAAAATACATATAAATAGTCGTGGATAGGTGTATAAAGGTATAATGTTATTCTCCAGAGTTTTCAATTGAAATTTGAGAGATTTTTTTATAAAAAAGGGTTAAAAAAAAAGAGAGTAAGATATATGAACGTGTCCATGTAAAGATTTTTAAATCCTTTTTAATTGAGTGTAAATATTATTAAAAACTTAATTCCGCTTCTAATTAATTAAAACATCTGCACCATGCCCGCACTCAATAAAGAGGTCGACGATAACATAATTTTAACTGATCTACTTTTTTTATTTTTTATTAGTGAAAATTCTTTTTGATTTAGCCATTAAGAGATTTTATTCATTTTAATGAAATATACATGAGCCTTTTAATTACACTCAGTTATGTGGTAGGCATTCTTTATATATGTATTTAATTACACTCGGCCACCTTTTTTTTTTTTTTTTTATCAAAAAAACACAACACATATATTTTAATACTTACTTTGTTATGATATTCAAAATAGACAGTAGGCATTCTCTATATTTAAATGCACAACATATATATAATAGTGGATGCACACAATTCATAAAGCTAATATATATCATATAATTAACGTGATATTTTAGGTAATAAGTTACAGTCATGTGCGTTGACTAATACATACTGGAATACATATAAAATCATGAGAAAGGGAAATAATTTGATAAGAAATTAAGAAAAGAAAACCAACTGTAATCAATTCACGTGTTGTTTACTTACTCAATAAAAAAATTAGAATTTAATTATTACCTACTAATTAAATAAATAAACACAGGAAACATAAGAAAGAAAACACACTCGTCACACCAAATTGAGTAAGGAATGACATCTCAATAGAGTATGTAGTGAGAATAATTTCTATATCTAACCACTTTTTTTCTGATGTTTTTCTTTTAATCTAACTTAAAGTTATTTTCACAAATAATCTCTAAATTATACATTAATTATCTTATATTGGTTCATGATTTTTAATTTTTATAAAGTCTTATTATCTCAAACTTTTCTACTGCTATGCACACGCCCTCTATCTTGAATAAAAAGAAAAACTGAAATTAAATATGTGAAATTTAATTAAGGTTAAGATCATAGTTAAACAATTTTGGGAGGGAATCTTTCCATCTAAAATATCTATATCTTTGCTAAAAGTGAAATTTACTTTCAAAATCTTTGGTAGAGGTATAACTTCATTTCATAAAATGTTTAATTATGACTTTATTTATAAATAAATCTCATAGGATCATAACGTATTTAGTTTTTGTTTATATATATAATTTTTTATAGAATATTGACAGAAAAATTATTAGAGTAATAATAAAAAATTTTAGGAGAATGTGATATATAAAATTAAAAGTTAAAATAATTAATATAAAACATGATATATAATTATTGTGTCATTAGTTTAGATAACTCCTTTTCAAGGGGTTGAATAAATAAAAAAAGAGTGATTTTTATTCAAGTTGACAAGTACACTATAAACAAACAAAAACAAACCAAAATAAAATAACGACAAGATAAAAGATAAGGCCAAGTGTGCACATGTACTGAACTGTAGAAACTGTGTACTGGAATTATATGTGCAGGTAGTACTGAAAAAGCCCCAAAAACACGTGCTTTTGGGGCACCACACTAGCAAGCTGGCTAGTTTTCAAACACAATGCAATCAAATTATTGCCGAATGGACACACCTGTCGCCTTCACGAACTAATTTAATGGCAGACAACAGGCTATATATATAAATAAATAAATAAATATATATATATATATATTAAATACATTATCACCACACGGAAAAATTCTCACTTTCTCTCTATATCTATCCCTCTTTAATTAGTTGTATCATTAATTTTCTAAATTATTTCAATCTTCTATACGAATTATATTATCTGATGAAAGATAATTCCTATATTTTATATCACTAATAATATCCAAAAGATTTTTCCTCTATAAATATACTTCAAAATTATTCATATGTTATTAAATAATTCCAAAGAATATTTTCGTTATTTTAAAGGTTATATGCATATACAAATACATACTTTATACACATATTTTATTTATACAAACATACATTAAAATAATTCATCAAGATCAGAGTCCTATATCTAAAAATAGACAATTACCAAAGAGAGAACGAAAAGAAAAACCCTCGCTTGCTTTAGAATGTTTTTCACTCCCCACCCTTTTTCAAGGATTTTTTTTTTTCCTTATCAAACTTTAAAGGATTGACAAACCATAATCTGTTGGTCCAAATTTTTTAGTTGGAGTAACAGTAATAACTATGAATTTTTTTTACAGGGTCCAAAAGAGAATTCAGTGGATTATGGTTTTATGATACCCAAATATTTTCTTTTGAGAAAAATGACTCGAAAACTGATTGTACTAAAATAGAAATTAGAGTCGATCTATAAATTTGATGTTGTGAAATCTAATTTTAATATGACGTTGAGCATTTCTAGTGCCTCTAACATTGTTATTTTCCTTTCGATTGCTTTTCTTTTCATTTAATACCATTTTTGCCCTTTTCACAATGGACCCCAAGTCGCATTAATGGCTATGATCACATATACTAATGTACAAACATCATCTTAGTACCTCCCATGGCCATGTCTATATGATCCATAATCACATAAAGGAAGAATATATTCTATACGTCATATGTTAGGCCAAAATTTGCATAATTTTGATTTGGAAATTTGCAGGTGGTTGGTTATGAGTTTTCGAACCTCAGACCAAGTCAAAAATCACATTTCTCAAATTTTGCACGAGGAACGCCACGAAAGTTCCCTCATTGCGCACGTTAACAAATAGTAATGTATGATTTGATGTCACATATAAATAAAACTTATATGAATAAAACTCATCGACATGATCATATATATATATATATATATGCTGTATTTAATAACAAATATTATATCTGAGTGAACCTATTATATCACAGTCTCTCTTTATCAAACTCTGACAATCTTTCCTTTCGGAGAGGGAATTTGCAAATCTGGAGGATCCCTTATTCTCCATTAGAATTTTTTTCCCCCCTATAGTTTCCATAGTTTTTTTTTTTTTTTTAGTTGCCTTCGTCGTCCTTTTTTTTTTTTTTTTTTTTTAATCAACGATATAATTAACTGTTTTTTTTAATCATATAGGTAAATGGCTAAGTGAGTCCCTGAATTTTTAATTTTGTACAAATTTGGTCCCTAAATTTTTTTTCATAGCTAAAAATACTTTTAAACTATTAAAATATTGCTACAATAGTCATTTGTGATAATTTTTGGATGTAATCCGTTAGCTAGCATAACTTTTTGACTAAATTACTAATAGATTCCGTCTAAAATTTAACATAATGACTATTACAGTAATATTTTAATAGTTTAAGGGCATTCCTTGTTTTTTTTTTTTCGTAACTGGAATGATCATAAACTATTAAAAATGTTGATACATTAGTTCTTTCCAATAATTTTTGGATGGAACCTGTCATTAGCACCAATTTTTGATCAAATTACTAACAAATTTCATCCAAAAAATAAAGGAAATTAGGACAATTGTAGCAACAATTTAATAATTTATGGACATTCCAGTTATCAAAAAAAATTCAGGGACCAAAGTTACACAAGATTAAAAGTTTAGGAACTAAATGATCAATTTAACCTAATCATATTGAAATTGTTGATATTGGTATTTTCTCAAGATTATTTTCTCAAGATCTATAATAGTAATATCTAATTTCCGTTGAATGAAAACATCATCTTTATTCCAAAAAAAAAAAAAAACCTTATAGAAATGAACTTCTCTCAACGTAAGATAATATAAGAGTAGTTCTCTTTAAACTTTATTTCATGTCTTGTTTATCCTTTTATTAGTAAATTACTAAAAATAACAGTTAAATGATAACGTGACATCATCAAAAAAGTCTCAGATATATAAAATTAAGCGTTCATTGCAACGTCAAGAGCCCGTTTGGAGGTTTCGTCTCTGGACAGTATTTTTTTGTCTTAATTTTAAAACTCCCAAATTAATAACTCATTTTTTCTCTCTTATATTTTAAAATATTTAAATTTTTAAAGTTCATAACTTTCTTATTTCAAATTAAAATGAGATTATTTTTGTGTCAAAATGATCATAATGACGAGGAAACAATATCCATTTTGTGTATATATATATATATATATATATATTTTTTTAGAATATCTATTAAGATTTTGTATTATTTTTTATATCACAATTTATTTTCAATTCATATTTCAACTAAACACATATTTCCAAACTAACCTCTAAAATTTTGTCTCTAAAAGTTATATGTAGACATTTATGTATATACATATATATATATATATGTATATAATAAAGTAAACCATGTTTTAGGGCATGCGATAAGGAAGAGGATATGAAACGGCGTCCGATGTTTGGTAGCGTGTACGTGCCTTGATGATTGAATTAAGGCGCTAACTCCGGCCTTTGTCCTTTTTAATTTTTTTTTTTTTTTTTTTCTGATGTTGAATTATTCTACAAATTAACTGTCGTTCTTCCTTTTTCTTGTTTTGTTTTATATCATTGGCATGTTTTAAAGATGTGGCGGAGACGTCACAATAATTTTTTTTTTTTTTTTTTAAAAGGGACGTCACAATAATTTGTGGTTTGCTATAGCCTACATTTTGAATTATTATAAATGAAATTGCTTTTGAAGTGAAAATAGTTTAAATGATGAAAGAGTACAAACCAATTAAAACATATAGTTATCTGAATACAGAAAAATATGATAATGATAGCAGGATAGCTGTACTGGTTTTACTAGTAAACCCGTGAATGAAATGCATATGAGAATATAATATAAATCGGGCTACATAAGTAGAAAACACCATAAAGATACACCAAATTTATCTAACTTACAAATGGCTCTAAACAAATTCTTAACAATAATTGATCGAATATTTTGATCAATTCAATAATATCAAGACCACACAGAAAAACTACAAAATAGTTTATGCTCGCGGATGGAGAACCCAACCAAACCCCAAAGTAAACTGTGGAATAACCATTGTTATTACAAAAGAAAAATAGAAAAATTTGCAAATTCAAACATTAAAGCACCAAGGAGAGCAACCGACGACAACCCAACCCCTTCCATAGCTCCCTGATCTGGTAGTCCGTCTTTATTAAGTTGTGGAGTGCTCCTAATTAATTCCTTACGAAAAAATATGCAAAGACAACACATGGTTTTCCTTAAGCAAAGACCCTTGAAAGGTCTATAGTATTTGCATATTGTTTCATTAAGTGTATTTTGAGGATTTCGTATGGAATTTGGTTTGCCCTTGTTTTTGTTTCTAAATACGGGGCGCTGTCATTGGGGTTAAATATGAGAGGTTAGAGAAAAATGGAAAGAGTGTGAGGGTGTGACTTTATATTTTGAAAACTTCTTGATTATCATAATGAATTAGCTGAAAAATGATGCAGTCTTACATTGATGCGAACCTATATAAAAATTTACATGCTTTGTGATTGTTTATTTACTTTACAATTTTGATGCTCTCGGAGAAATAGAATCAGCGAGCTAATTTTTAACAGTCTCCATTTTATAGAAAATTAAATAAGAAAATAATAAAGTAAAAAAAAAAAAAAAGGAGAAAAGAATACAAAGATATTTAATGTTGATGTATTTACATCCACGGACTAAAAATAATGAATTTATTAGTGAGGAATACTATGAATAGGCTCCCATATAAATACAAATGACAGGTATACAGACTGGAATAAGTTACCTAATACTTACAAATCTACTGAAAGATAAAACTATTTTAAATTACAATATTACAAATAAATCAAAAGTTTGTAATAAGGATAATAATCTACAAAATAGTAACTTTCCCCAATACTAATACTATATTTCCTAATACAGATTACACGAACCCTATTCTTAAATTCAGTATTAGATTACAAACTTAAGTAGACAGAGTGCATCGTCAAGCGTCCAGCCAAAAACACTCTTCTTTATCTCTCTCACCCACTCTCTCTCTCCCTCTCGCTTTTTCTAGGGGGCTTATTTTCGTTTTAGTGCCAAATTTTAAACATTATAAGTAATGTTTCAAAATATAATCTTCTGATCTTTAGTAAGAATATTAATTTTATTGTAACTTTAGTTTTGGTTCTGATAAATAGCACATTACTTCATTTACATATACATAGAATAAAAAATCTAACACTACCTCTAATTCATTGTACTATTCCATATGAATTTGGGGAATCATATTATTTTTTATTCCTTAATCCAATAGGTTCCCAAAAATTTAAATAAAATAAAATAAAAAAAGAAGAAGAAGAAGAAGTTCGTAACTCAATGTCCAGAATTTTCCTTTGGCTAGGAATTAAGCACAAAACCCATGTACTAAAAAGTAAATAAAATAGTAACCGGAGCTGTAACTAATATTTATCATAATTAAACACATGTATTTGGTATGACCAGATTCAATCCTTGAAAAAAAAAGTATTATTTTGCCTTAGTACTACTTTATGTAAATATTTTTTGCACTAAGAGTTGTTGATTTTGACCATATAGAAAAAGTATTATAAAGCCATTAAATTTGAAGAGAATATTCTCGAAAACAAGAGAAAAAAAATATATATATACATATTTTTATAGTCAACGTCAGCTAAGTGTAGTTATGCACAATAACAACTCAGAATAATATATAATGTGTCTGCGGGTTCAAAGTACATACTAAGGCCGACACATGTTGCCTATTCTAGTAGTTTTTTTTCCAATTTTGTATTTTGTTACTTTCCCTTTGGTCAATTTAATGTTAAAAAAAAAACAAAAAATCAATTTATTAAGGCACGAAAAGTTATTAGAACTAGTAGATTGGGTGCCGACTTATGCACGTGTTTTTTTAAATATTTCTCAAAAAGCAGTAGAAAACGCAATATGTGGGCAAAAATTTAAAAAAATTAAAAAAAGAAAAAAAAGAAAGAGAACATCACAGCAGAAGAAGACTATAGTTGGCGGTTTTGTTGGACGTGGGGTCTACTAATATAGATTTTAAAAAAAGTTAAAAAATCACTATTTAAATCGTGTTGCACGTGATTAAAAGAAAAAAAACTTTGGTTGTAAACAGAGTTGGGTTATTGTGTGCTGTACGTGTTTGGCAAGTCGTTTAAACAAAGCTTTTGTGGGACCCCTCCTATTACAGCACAAAATACAACTTGTTCTGTCTCTCTCTTTCTTTCCTCTTTCTCTCTCCTCTTTATATTAATGTATAAAATCAAATGTGTTAGGCCAACAAGCTCTTCATATCTCTCAAAGTTATTTGTCAAAAAAACAAAAAAAACAAAAAGAAAGAACTCTTTCAAGAAGAAGAAGAAGAAGAAGAAGAAGAAGGAAGATTATAACAATTGAAAATTCAGACAGTATGAGGAGGAACTGCAACTTGGAACTCCGCCTTCTACCGGCTTATCTTTCGCCTTCCGACACCAATTCCGACGACCGGAGGACCGAAAAGACTACTAATGAAAGTCCTGAAACACGTGAAGATCATCCTCAACCTCTTACCATCTTCTACAATGGTCAGATTTGTGTCTGTGATGTCACTGAGTTTCAGGTAATTTTAATTTGCATATCATAATTTTTCTTCATCTTAATTTACCCTTCCCAAAAAAAAAAAAAAAAAAAAAAAAAAAAAAGAGAAGGAACGAAGAAAAAGGTTTTCTAGCTAAGTTCTTTTTAAAATTTATGAGGTTAATCTCTTAATTTTAACATTACAATATATGCCTTAATTTATGTTTAATTTATTTATCAATAATAACTATTTTATAGCAACGCTATTCCCTCAATTATTAGGGTCAATAATTGTTAATTTTGCAGTTGGTTTGAAATTTTAATGAGATTGGCAAAATTGGGCAATTAAATTGAAAATGTATGCTCATTTTGGTGCAGGCTAGAGCCATAATTTGGCTTGCAAGCAGAGAAAAGGAGGAAAGAGTAAAGACGCCGACGGCGGGGTCCGGGCAGTGTTCGCCGAGCGTGCAATCATCGCCGTATAGCCCAACCGCCGCTCTTTCGATGAAGAAGTCGCTCCAAAGGTTTCTACAGACGAGAAAGCACCGCGCTCAGGCGATGTCTCCGTACTATCGTTGATTAGTTTTGGAAACTGTTTTCTTTAATTACTCTGTCTTTTAATATTTTTTTGTTTGAGGAAAAATATTGGTCTCTGTTAACATTTTCTAGCTAGGAATATTTCTTGATACATACAACTCTAAATCGGCTTGTAAAGTATATGAAGCATAATTTCATGGTTTAGATTTCTCCATTTGCTGTTGATCAATTTTGCCTCGAGTACTTCATTTATTACAATTTTTTATTCTAATTTTCAAAAAATATTATTATTGATTTTGGAGTTTTATTTATTTATTTTTTTTTAAGATGGGAGGTACCCGCTGTTAAATAATAATAGAAATTTATAGCTAAATAGTTTTTTTTTTTTTTTTGTAAATTTTTTTTTTAATAAATGACCGAAGTTTTTAAAAATTAGTTAAAATGTCATTTTTCCTAAAATGGTTAATCAATTTTCTTAAATGGTCAATCAGTTATTGATCACATAATAGTCAATTAGTGATTGACTTAGAGTCAATCAGTGACTGATTAACCATAATGTAAATTATTAAATTTTATAATCAATCACCAATTTTCATAGTGAGTCACTGATTGACTAAATCTGAAAAATGACAAATGTCTATTTTTCTATAAGTAATTAACCCAGATAATCTCTGAATTCTTTAAAAGGTGACGGTTTGGTCCATATTTTATTTTTTATTTTTTTTTGTCGAGATGACTATGAACTCTAAAAATATTGGTCATTTTAGTCATTTCCGTCCAATTCGTTAATTTATAACAGAATGAGAGGATATTTTAGTAATTTACTAATAATTAATTAAAAAATTTATATTTTTCTCTTCTCGAATCAAAAGTGAGGCCAAGATCAAAACCGGGGCCAGGTCAAGCTCTTATCCTTCTCCATCTCCCTCCCTCTCTCTTCATTTTCTCATATCCGTGGATTGGGGGCGAGTGGCTTTGGATTTGGTAGGGGGTTTCGGGGGTCGGGGGTCCTAGCTCGGCGACAAGGGAGGCCGGCGGTGCTGGGTTTGGTTCGGGGATTAGGTCTTGGTTTGGTTGGGTTGGGGGGGCTGCGTTTGGTCTAGGGTTTGGTTCGATTGGGGGGCCAGGTTGGGGTATGGTCCCGCGCATGGGGGGGAGGGGGGGTGGCACTGGGTTTAGTCCGGGGTTTGGGTCTAGGTTTGGTTCGGTTGGGGGGCAAGATCGGTTTGGTCGTGGGGGAAGGGAGGGGGCCTAGATCGTATCGGGGTTTTTGGGGTCGGGGTGGGGGGGCTCATCGTTAGAGTTGGGGGCGCCTAGGTTGTCGGAGTTTTGGGGGGGGGGGGGGGGGGGGGGGGGGGGGGGGGGGAGGGTTGAGGTGGGAGCGCAACTGCGTCAGCGTGGGGGGGGGGGGGGAGTTATGAGAGGGAGGGGGCGAGAGGAAGAGAGAGAGTGTGGGGGAAGGGGCATTTTGGTCTTTTTACTATAAAAATTGATCACTTCAGCAAGATTCTGTTAGAAATTTAACGGAATTGAACGGAAATGACTAAAATGACCAACATTTCGAAAGTTTAGGTCCATCTCAGTTAAAAAAAATAAAATAGAGACCAAACTATCACCTTTTAATGAATTCAGAAACTATCTGGGCCATTACTCTTTTTCTAAATAAATAAAGTCGGATCATCTATCAGATTAGGTGATTAAAAATGGCCACCCAGTCTAATTTTTCATAATAATAAGTAAAATGTGATAAAACAATGATCAGATGGAAATTTTGCTGTTGGTTACGTTTTCAGGCAAATAACAATATTTTAACACTGCATTTATACATGTGTTGACGGTAGAATTTCGATAACATTTCGAAAGTTTAGGTCCATCTCAGTTAAAAAAAATAAAATATAGACCAAACTATCACCTTTTAATGAATTCAGAAACTATCTGGGCCATTACTCTTTTTCTAAATAAAATAAAGTCGGATCATCTATCAGATTAGGTGATTAAAAATGGCCACCCAGTCTAATTTTTCATAATAATAAGTAAAATGTGATAAAACAATGATCAGATGGAAATTTTGCTGTTGGTTACGTTTTCAGGCAAATAACAATATTTTAACACTGCATTTATACATGTGTTGACGGTAGAATTTCGATAACATTTCGAAAGTTTAGGTCCATCTCAGTTAAAAAAAATAAAATATAGACCAAACTATCACCTTTTAATGAATTCAGAAACTATCTGGGCCATTACTCTTTTTCTAAATAAAATAAAGTCGGATCATCTATCAGATTAGGTGATTAAAAATGGTCACCCAGTCTAATTTTCCATAATAATAAGTAAAATGTGATAAAACAATGATCAGATGGCAATTTTGCTGTTGGTTACGTTTTCAGGCATATTACAATATTTTAATACTGCATTTATACATTTGTTGACGGTAGAAATTCGATAATTGGAAGCTCCCCTCGATTTTTGAAATTCCTTTTTGACCCCTGGATTATAAAATATTTTTACAATTTCATCCTTCATTTGCTCCCACCCCCGACCACTTTTAATTATTATATTTGCAAAAAAATTTAAAATCCTTTTAATTTTATTCTAAGTTTTTATTTGTAAGTACTCGTATTTAAAATTTTGATATATTGAATAAATCAAAATTTAACAATACGATAAAATAAGTTTACAATATTTTGAACCGTAAAATTTTAAGTTAAATGAAATTTTAATTTAAGCTTCGTTCATTTAGAAAAAAAAAAAAATCAAAGATATAAATAGATAAACAAGGATAAAAAATATTGGTTTAATACTCGCTTTCCTTAAATAAATTAAAAAAAAAAAAAATCGTGATCCCGTCCAGTACTCTAGTGTCTATGTCATCTCAACAATGCACAAGCCTAACATCTCTCTCTAGAAAATAGTTTGTATTTAGATCCGTAACATTTTTTCTATGATAAATACAATATACACACGCTTTTTTAGTAAAAACTATTTATATATACGCATATCATTTCAAATTTAAGTGGGGATCAAGTAAGGAATGATGCCATAGTTTTCAAGATTTTCCACCAAGTTTGTGTCATCATGTGTTGTTATTTGACGTTATCCAGATTCTAGATATAGTTTTTCCCCCCCCCCCCCCCCCCCCCCCCCCTTTTTTTTTTTTTTGGGTATTATGTTTCTCCAATTTTAACATAGGTGCAAGAACGGCGACTAACTTTAGCAATTATATAATCTCATACTAAAACTGCACAACTATACGTTTGACATATACGTAGATGAGCTGCGCTATCTGGCACTCTTACAAAACAACATTTGTAACTTATTTTGTGAAATATTGTAACAATTACTTCCAATATAATTTTTTTATTGATATTTATATTTTATACCAATATTTAAATAGACCATATTATAAGATTCTAAATAAAAAGTTGCATGTGAATCAACTAGTTATTATAAATTTTTAAATAAAAAATTACAATTATCGGATGTATCTGCTAAACCAGATAAAAGATTTTTCTTATATATATATATATATATATATATATAGTGTTTGGTTTTCATGGCCGGTTTTGAAATTTGCACATTTTTCATATCACTGCCGTAGAAGTTGGGATACTACTCATTACAATAGATTTAAAATCGTTGAAATTGTTGCTAAATGAAAGCAACCAGTTATTGTTGACATGATTTCTGGTCCATTGAGAACCCAAGTTCTTGTCAATGTATTTGCCGTACGAAAAAAATGGGAAAATTATTCGCGTATCTTGAGAAAATCTTAACCGTTAGAATTAGGTAATATTTTAGGTTAATATACTAAAAGAAGGTAAACTTTTACTGTTCAGTAAACAGTACGCTACAATGATTTTTTTTCGATTTTGCTACAGTACCGCATGGTATCTACAGTACCTAAACAGTGAACTATACAATAAAATGACACTTTCGCCTTTCAAATTTCCCTGCTTTTTACCGGATGCACAGTGATTTACATGTTTTGTCTTTTTAGCATTATCCGGTCATTAGAGAGAGAGAGAGTGAGAGAAATCCGGTCATTAGAGAGAGAAAGTAAAAGATATCTATATCCACATTAATATAAATTTTAAAAAAATAAAGATAGAAAAAAAATCATAAGATAAAAAATTATAATTTCCAATTATAAAAAATAAAATTATATACGTTAAATAATATTTGAAAATTTTAAATTAGTGAATTAATAAAAATTTAACGAAAAAAAATAGAATAATACATTTAAAGAATAAATTAATACAATTAAATTATAATATTCAAAATAAACAAACAAACTAAAAAATTTAAAATTAAATAATAATTTACATAAATTCCAAAATATAAAAAAGTCTATAAAATTATAATAAAATAAAAAATCAATAAATAATTTTTCTATTGTAATGAAACGTAAATATCAAAAATATATATTTATAATTATTATAGCTAAATTATTATTTATGTCATATATTAATATTATTATTTAAATTTTAAATTTTTTTAAAAATATTTAATCCATTTCTAGGTTTATTTATTCATTTATTTAATTTTGTTTAAATTTAATAAATTTACTTAAGTTATTAATTTTTTTTTACTATTTAAGTTTAAAAGTTTTTAATTTTATTTATTCTTTCTGATTTTTTAATAACAATATATTATTATATTTTATTCTATTAACAACAATTCTTACACTTAATATTTTATTTTAATATCTGATATTTTTTTTTTCTTTGACTTCTTTTATTTTTTTTTCTTCTCTTTTTTAAACAAAATGTTCAATAAGTTTATTTTATATTTATATCTATAATCTTTAGAAATAAAATTTTTATTCATTTTTACGTTTATTTGTTAATTTAATTGGTTTTTTTAAATTAAATTTACCCTGTAATTTTGTTATTCCTTTGATATTTCAATTTTTTTTAATTTTATTTACTATTTGAACTTTTTTATTTCAAGAAAATTAATCTTATAAATATGAATGTATGTACTTTAATATTATAATAGTAAATACTAAAAAATATATACTTATTGTAATTATAATCTATATCTTACTTAGCTGTTTTTATTATATAAAACTCAATTTTTTTTATTTTTGTTTTTTCTTCCTTCCCCGTATAATCTATATCTTAATTAACTGCTTTTATTATATATACTCAATTTTTTTTTATTTTTTCTTCCTTCCCGTGCAACGCATCGGTATTAAACTCATATCAACTAAAAAATTGTAATATCTAGTTTGGTACAATAATATTAGCCAAGGATATTGCCAAATGTTAGCGTAAAAGTCAGAATATGCTAATTTCTTTATAATAAGCATTCATATACTTATATGTTGAAAAGTTTGTATTTATCTCTCTCAAGAAAATAGTTTGTATTAAGATCCGGAGTAAATTTTTTCTATGATATATATAATATACACACGTTTTTCTTTAGCAAAAACTATTCATATACACGCATATCATTTCAAATTTAAGTGGTGAAGTGACGAATAATGCCATAGTTTTCAAAAATTTCCACCAAGTTTTGTGTCATCAAATATTTATTAAGTTACTACACGACTTTCTAAATATTTATCAGTTAAAAAAAAAAAAAAAAAAAAACTTTCAGTTATTTTTCTAGAATTTGGAGTTCTTATATTTTGAACTTAACCTAATATATATATATATATAGATATATATTTATTTTAATCTCTGTTACAAATCATCATTCATTATCAAATTTTTGACGTCAAAATTCGTCAACCTCGGAGTAACCAAATTTCTAAACTTAGATCCAACTAAGACAGATCAAACAACTGCAAACAAGTAAAATGGAAATTCAATGAATATCTCAGTAACCATATATAATAGGACATTGTAGGTAATGCTGAGCGGAAAGACTATAAATTTTCATGTTATATATATATATATATATATATTTTGACTGGATTCTCATTTTACTTGTTCGTGTTTATTTGATATTTTTTAATCGGATCATAATCTAGAAATTCGATTCCTGATCCGAAGTTGACGTCAACTACCAAAATTGAGCATTAATCACAAATTAACCTGTAGATCATTTTCATTGGAGAGGGAAAGACTTTTACCTAATTAGATCCCATCTGCCCCCACACGTTTTTCTTCTTCTTCTTCTTTTTCTTTCTTTTTTTTTTAATTCTATTTTTTTTTTTTTTTTCTTTTGGCTTCAAAATGTTCTACACGAGCTAAACGAAATTCGAAATGTGTAGGAAAGTCCGAGGAAAGCCACAAGAGGAAAAGGGCGCCTCACTAATTGAAAATGAAACTAATGTCAAATTGGCAATTTGTTAAAACTTCACTCATAAAGGAAAGGAAATTTATTTAAGCCCTTTGGCCACCTTTGTAATTATCCCACTTCTCTTTAGATCTGGAAAAATTTAGGAAGGCTGCCTCTATAGTCTAGGTCTTCCTATTTTGCAATATCAGTATAAATTGTTTTCTAACTGGTGGATTAATTTTTAAACGGTATGATTTTACATGTATTTACGTTTAAATTTGTAACTCGCAGTACAAAATCACTCTAGTTATAAATCAGGTCGTTAAAAAATTACGGTATAATTTTCATCCAAGAAAGTAAACCAGAAAATGGCCTTTGATATTTTTAAGGTAACAACAATAGAAATACGTAGAAAAATAACTGAAAATTCATGTACAACATGTATGATGAATATCTGAGTCGTGCGTTTGAAGCAGATAATTACAAGTAAACTTGTTTGTGACGTTAGCAAACCACTACACCCACCCATAAATATGACAATCAAAATTAAGTGAAAGTCACGACACATAATTATAAAAAAAAAAAAAAAAAAAACATGTTTAGAAATCTAAACATTTTTTTTTTCTCTTTCTTTCTTTTTTGTCTTACCTTATTTATTTCATTTGGTTGTAATTTTGGTACGTCCTTCTTGAACCGTCAATTTCCTAATGCTTTATATCACGTGTTGATAACGTGACTGATCGATGAGGGGGATTTTATTTAATTGGTTTAATTATGTACATGGCCTTTCTGACAAACACACATGATTAAAACTATTAAAAATTTGACGTTTTAGTGACAGAAATACAAAAATTACAGCTAATAAAAAAATCAAAAGAAGAAGGGAGGGGGAATATTTGTTTCATTTTAAGTTGTAGGGGATATAATGTAAAATGAAACAATTAAGTGGTCAAATTTGAACTTAATCCTATTTTAACTTTAGGCCAAACAAGGGTTGGGATGTGAAATTATTTTTAAGGTGTAAGAGATTTGAGAAAGGTGAATTTTTGGTCCCACATATAGACTATCCCAAGCAAAAAAGACAAAAGAAAAAATTGTCAATTTCATAGGCTCGTATTTAGAAGTACTGCCATTGTAAAAAATAAAAATGAAAAATAAAAACTCGAGACAGAACTTCTAATAGTGTGAATTCGTTTTAGTAATTTAGACCATTAAGATAGATATTGTAAAATCAAAAGTTCTAACTAACATTTTATTTATAGATATAACGTGAATTCTTAATTACGTGAATGTCAATCCTATTAAGCAGTTTAAAAGAAAGAAAGAAAGAAAGAAAAAAACACGTTTTAAGTATTGATACATGCACTTTGTACATAATTAAATCCCCGTGATATTATACTGATGTCACTAATTAGTGACTTTAACAAAAAGTGAAGAATACTGATTGGATGATCACTATTATTCCATAATTTCTCCTTTATTTTTTGACCTCTTCTTTTCTATAATTATCTTTTCCCTGTTTTTAGACTTCTATAATACGCTATGTTATTGCTTACTATCAAAGTTTTTTTTTATTTTTATTTTTTTGGTTTAACTGCTCAAGTCTTCACCAAACCGTTTTCGTTACTCTTCCCAACGGCGTTTGTGTATATATCACAAAACCAAAAAATATATAAATAAAGGGTAGAAATTGAATGTTTTCCTAACCATAAGTAATGTTAATTTTATGAAGTAGCTTTTCAGTAATTTGATTTATAAGTATTTACGTTAAAAGTTAATTATACCGTGACACGTAAAATTATTTTTAGTCATATATCATACTGTTAAAAAGTTGATTCAATAACTACGATTATAGTATTTAATTGGTAAATGTTTTATTTTTTTTTTCCTCAAAAAACAGTGATATTTATAATTTTTTGTTGAATACGGATTTAAAATGAAATTTTTAGGTTGAAATTTATTGACTTTTCAAAAACTAGTTATAACTTTTGTTGACTTTTCAAAAAAAAAAAAACTAAGATGAAAAACTTAGGTTTAAACCTTCAATTAAACGCATGCTTATATAACAACAGTTACAATTCATTAAATCAATTAGGCTTTATTTGACATTTAAGTTTAACTCAAACTAAACTGTATTTTTTTATCTTAATTTTTATCTTTTTATAAAAATCAACAAAATTTATAACTAGATTTTAAAAAATCAATAAACTTTAATTTAAAATTTTCATCTTTAATTGATAAACCAAATACAAGCTTAGTTTAGATACTATAAAGTGCGGCATCATGATCATAGATAAGTACCTATTTTCTTTCGGAAGTTAAAAAATTATTTACTAGTACTTGTCATGAAACTGGAAATTATTCTCTAAAATAACCCCGTCTTTTGAAAATCAGTTTTTTATTATTATTATTATTATATTTTTTTTATAATTTGGATTAAGGGATTCAAACGTAATTATCACCAGACTCTTCCAAATTGAATTAATATAAATTAATGGAGATAATTGAAATCTAGTTTTTTATTTTATTTACTTATTTATTATTATTATTATTATTATTATTATTTTACAAATGGTATGTTTATTATTGAAAAATAACAGAAAACAAAGATAGGTTGTTGTTTATTAAAGTTTTCAAATAACTCGTTTAGACCCAAAACAAAACCAGTAGTCCATGTTTTATCTGCAATTACAGCTAAATCACATTAACATCCTCTCAACTTTATTTATTTATTTTTATTGACTAAAAGATTCAGTGGTGGTTCCGTGATGCCGTCATTTTTCATTTTTAAGACTCTATACAGACATAGATAATTTATCTGAATTAATATAGGATTTGAATCTCCGATTTCACATTTAATAAGATTCTTACAATTGAATCCCACATCAACCCATCTACCCTGGGCCCTCAACTTTTATTTTTTTTTCTTTGTTTTGTGTTTCTCAAATTTGAAAACTTTGGCAAACAATAAAATTATCTTGGTTTGTGATTGTTTTAAGGAGAATTTGGTATTTTGCCCCCAAAAAATATTTCCACATATACTTATTTAGAAGTTTTTAAAACACTTATAAATATACCAGTGATGCAAAGTTATTTAAAACAAAAAAAAAAGTAAAAACAAAAAACTGATTTTAGTAATTTTCTGTGTGAAATTTGAACTTTAAATAATACTATACTGCGAGTGACGTGACCTCTTCTTCACCACATGCTACATATCAAATTTCAAAATCTCAATAGTAGGAAAATGATTTGTATGGTCAACAAGATGACACCACTCTGCAGATAAAAAAAAAAAAAAAAAAAGATGACACCACTCCTGCTTTAACCTTTTCTTAGGAGGGCAAAAAAAAAAAAAAAAAAAAGAAAAAAAAAAGAAAAGAAAAGTACCATATATAATGATTTACATGAGAGAATCCTATCGATAACGTATTTGTTTAGCTTTTATGATAAAAATGTTTTTTGGGGGAATTTTTACGTCAGATAGTGTCCTTTTTTACTATGGTAAGTAGGAACTGAGTTCTTTTTCATAGAGGAAATTTTTTTTTCCCTTTGTATTAATTTGTTCATATATCTAAAACTACCGAGTATGGATTTCCAATTTTTACCTTCTCTGAATATTGGCAACTTTTTATATATAGATATAAGGAGGGATTACGGTAAAGATCATTCTATCATACGTTATTTATTACGTGACTCGTGTTATATTATAACAACAAGTAATGACGGATCTAAAATTTTTTTTTAATATGAACACATAAGAGAATTCAATTTTATATTTAAAAAAACCAACGACTTATATGTTTTTCTCAGTACAAACACATAAGAGGATATGATTTTTTATGTTTAAAAAACTATAAGTTTATATGAATAGAGAGTTTGATAAAAAAAATTTTTAATTTTTATCAACATGTTATAATTTTTAGGCACAACTCATATTTTGGAAGCATTTCAAAATTTGTTCTTGAACTTTATCTCAAATGTCAAACTTTTGATTAAAAAAAAAGAAAAAAAAAGGAGAGTTTTTAGCCTAGAATGTGTTATAAAATATTTTCATTTTTTACTAAAATTAAGTTTCACTTTTATTTATTTCACACCAATATTTATTTAAGATGAATACTCTTTCCAATAAATAAAAAATTATACACTTCAATATTCTAGATGTTGATAATTATATAGTCAATGTCATTAAAAATTAAGAAATTAAAAAAAGAAAAAGAAAAAACAGAATGTAAATAAACGAATTGGGAGAATCAATAACAACCCAATGTTGGTTATGGTACTAGAACGTCAAAGATAATGAGCCCGTTTGGCATTATTTTTGGAAGGTGCTTTTAGATTATTAAATAATTTACAATAAGTTAGGAGTATTTGGTAAACCCTACTTTTACTCAGTAGATTCTAAAAACTACTTCGTTGCAGTAGAATTTGAGAAGCACATCAGGGGTTACTTCTACACAGCTGTTTTTGTTGTCACTCTACAAATTTACTTAAATATCCTGAACTATAAATAATAATTCCAAATCATCCAATTTATTCATCTCCATACCTAATAATAAAACTTATTATTTAAAATTTATATTATTATTTTCCTCTTAGATATAATTTCAAATTGTAAATTTTACCTTTATTTTATTAGTATATTTTGTTAAAAATATTTATTATAAATTATACTTAATTTTACATCGATATACAATTTATTGTCTTAAGTAAATATAATTTTACTTACTTTTTATACTTAATTTTACATTGATGTATAATTTATTGTCTTGAATAAATATAATTTTACTTACTTATTATCATAAAATAAAAATTGTATATTCTATAAATTGGTGTAAAGTTTTAAAACGTTAGACATTAAATATGTATACTAGAATATTTATTAGACAAAAATATAGTATGTCATCTTTAGTCATTATACGTCTGTATAATAATTTTATTTATAATTTATCAAACACATATAACTCTGCTTCTATTACTCACAACAACTTTGGAAAAAATTTTTACCAAACGCCTACCTGCTAATAGTCACAGTAACTTTGGACTAACATCACAGTTACAACAAAAAAATTTCACAGCATAGTAATGCCAAACTAGCCCAATATAGTTTAGTTATGGTATCAAAACATGAAATATAATTTAAATATTAACTTTGGGTATATTTAAAAATTAAAAAAAAAACTTTTGAGTAGGGGCACATTATAACTACATAGAGAAATATTGGGATTTTTTGAAATTTAAAAAACTTGAGGAGGGGTATGTGCCCTTCTGACCCCCTCTTGAAATAATAAGGTGATTCAAATATAACCTTTTTTCATTCATATTTGTCCTTCTAATATCAATGTCTGAATAATGTCATGTAACAAAATTCTAAATAATATTGAGTATTTATATATTAATTAACCAGTTGTTATAAGTTATTAAACAAAAAGTTAAAAATATCGTATAATATGCTGCATGTATAAAAGGCTTTTTATTAATATATATATATATATATGAGTTAAATTCTTTCTTTCAGAAGAATGTAAACAAATTTGGTCGCGGAAATCGTGGCATATGAATCAGAATGATTTCGACGTGGTTTCGTGGAAACTTCTTAATGATGTACAACTTTTAATGTTTAAAACATGAAGTTTTATATGTGAATGTGTGCGTGTGTGTGTGTATGTATAAACTGCAGTTCATGAGCGAAGCCACCTAGCGTCCTAGCGGCGCTAATCATTGATTAGCTGTGTTTTAACGTTCAAATTAGCCCACTTTCTACTGATGCATGTGTTTTGAAAATGCATGGAAAATACGTTTTGAGGCACAAATTTGAAGATCATCATCAAAGATGTTTTTATATATATAATTCAATTTGGTAAGGTCCAAGGAGGAAATTTCATCAGAAACTTCCTGGGAATCTAATTTTATTTATTAATTTTAAAATTATTTATTTATTTATTTATTTTTGTGGCAACCAGCGACTTGAGAGTGTGAACATATCTGTACGTCTGATTAGTATCGGCTTTTCAGCGAGTAACATAAAAATTGAATCTTCCCAGGAAAAAAACAAATGTCGGCATAAAATGTTCTAAATAATGACAATATATTGACAAATTATTAAATATTTTTTTTTTTGCCAAATTATTGACAAATTATTGAATAGTTGATGTATATGTTTAGAGGATATGTTGGGTGGATATTCAAGTTTTGAAGATTTCATAAAAAGTTTTGATAACGTTAATTGCTTATTCAAGTAATCAAGAAAAATATATGATATTTTAGTTGTGGGGGTTGTGTGATTTATCACAAGAGCTTTATTTGAAGTTGATTTTCGAATTTATCTTGTCGGAAAACTTAAATTTTGTGTTTATATGATAAAAATTTTGTGCTTAAATTTGTGAGGAGTGACGAATTTGATTAGTTGATTCCCAATCGAATGTGAACTAGGTTTCTGAGTTTCTGGTTTGATATTGCAAATTATATTAATTATGTTGATTATTCAAATTCTTGAGTTAGTCCGTTTCAAGCATACACTTCAACTGAAGTTTTTCAAATGTTTTTGTTTTAGTTTTTGTTTTAGTTTTTTTTTTAATATTTTTCTTTAAAATATCCATATTACTATTTTTTTCCGAACACATTTTATGTTTTTACATTTTTTAACTATTACGGATCATTTTTTATCGAATTAAAAAATAATCTCATTTCGATTAATAATAAGAAAGTTATGGATTTTTAAATCATTTAACTAATAAATTTGTTATCTATTGCTATTTACTCCAATTATTTTAAAGACCTCAATTTACCTTAATTATTTTTTGAAAACTGTTATTTATTTTTTTCATCCTTGAACTAATTGTTAAGCTAAGCCTTTTAATTAAGTGTCAATTCTTTTCACCATTTTTGTCTAGTAGTTTATCTGATAAAATTAGGTTATTATTGTGTTTGTTGGTGGCTTGGTGCCGATGTTATGAACTTTTGGGTACTTTTTAAGTCTAAAATGGAACTACAAATTCAAATAAGGTATTTAAGAGAGAAAAATACGAACGTTATTTGAATTCTGAAAAGGAAATCTTTTTCGATAATTCAATTCAAAACTGTATCATACATTAAATATTAGAGAAGAGAACATTGGGAAAGATAAGGGGTGGAGAAAAACTACTAACTAGTCAAGAACATGTCCAGAGATGTCTTATCATAAAAATAAAATAAAAATAAAAATAAAAACAAAAAAAGAAAAGAAAAAGATGTCAAAAGAATTGAGTGGGAAGAGAATTTTTTCCGCATAGCGTTAATGGCGCAAGGATAAAGTTAGTAAAGTTCAACTATTTGGGTTTCAGCATGCTTTACACATGAAGAATACGAAAATAAAGTATTTCAAGGTCATATTTTGATGCCACATTCAATTCTTTCGTCACTGGTAAAGTCAAGCTCTACAAAATATCTTTATAAAAAATCACGATGAAAAGGTCAAAAAGAAATTTTCTATCCAAAGGAGAAAAAAATAAAATAAAATAAAATAAAAGAAGTAGAAAATTGTAATTTTTATTTCCCCCACCCAAAAAAAAAAAAAAAAAAAACTTTTTATCTAACCTCCATTTGATAAAGGTGAAGTCGATTGAGCCTACTTTTTCGTTTAGAGAAAAACGATGACAATATACATATAAATATATATGAGCAGTCTCAAATCTGAATTGCTTATATTCAGGTGATATCTGAGGGATGCTCGTGGGTCGTCCGATTGGAAGTCAAGGATGAGATGCGTTGTGTCGGATGGTTGAAGGCAAACTATAAAGATGTACTGATATACTCTGCACAATTAACTATAAAAGCACAGTACATGTAGTAAGAATATTTTATTAAAAAAAAAAAAAGTTAAACAAAGGGGAAAAAAAAGACGAAAGGATAAAAGAAAATAAAAGTTGAAGAAAGTGAAAAGGGTTCTGGCCTCTGAGTTTCCTTTTCTCTCAGTTTTTTCTCTGGAAAAGGAGTCGGTTCTGGAAAGAACACAAGCAGTGTTTTATTTTTTATTTTTTATTTTTTTTTATTTTTATCAGTGTCTAGTTTAACAAGGGGAAAACAAAAGGATGTGGTGGGAATTTTTTGTTTTGTTTTGTTTTGTTCGGTTTTTCTATTGTAGAGGAGTTGGGTGTCATATAGGGGAATGGACTGATTGTCCATCTTGATTAAACTTTGCTTCACATTCCCTTTAACGTTCGATTACAATTCTATCATCTTTCACAGACATTCAAATTTTCTCACTCAGCACATTGTATTTTGCCATGCCATATATGCTAATGCAATTTCAAACATTCACATTATTACATAGCTACAATTCACATTTATTTTCACATTTGTTTACAGTTCTACGTCATTTCACCACATTCATGACCGAGTTTATATTAAAATACATCCTCATATTTTTTATTAACGTTGAAGTTACCTTTATGCCCTCATTTTGGTTAAACAATGCATTAAACTTCTAACTACACAGTATACAACTATTGTTTACACAGTAAATATACTCGGAAATTATCTGAATTCACTAACACAGTCCACTCTTATCTTCACATTTGTCAAACGTTCATCACTGGTAGACCTTCACCTCGTCACCGCTTCCCGTGTGCCACCGGATGTGTGGGTGTGTGTGTGTGTGTCTATATATATAGAAGTTGGCTAATAAAAACTACTACAGTTTTGGGTTAATCCCAGGCATAATCTCCACTAACACAATGAGAAGCCCCATATGAAATTAAAATATTCTAAGGGCAACTGTATCACAAATAACCTTAATTAACATATTTGTTTATGACACGTTTTGATCATATATTACATTTGAAAATTTCTTCAAATTAAATCTTTTCATTTAAATACAATATTTAAATTATACATTCAAATTAAATGGGTATTTGGATAATTTTTATTACAAATAGTATTTAAATAGTGTAAAAAAAAGTAACAGACAAACAAAATAAAACAAAATAAAATAGATGTGATACATTTTTTTAAAAGTGTTCTTGGCATTAATATGTTTGAAATTAATATTAATGGATTTTTTAAAGATTGATTATTGTGTTTTTAGTTTTTTTTTAACTAATAAATTTAAGGAATGAGAGTCCGACTAATCTAACGGAATCTGATTATGCGCATCATGTCTTCAAAAGTTAACCTATGATAAAACGCTATTGTTTACTCCAACGGAAATAATCATTAGAGAATGCACCTAAAATGATTCGACCATCCACCGAGATCCCAAGATCTCGAACCACTTGTACTCCTCCTAGGATTTACCAACACTTAAAAGAAAAGAATATGTCGTTTTCTATTTTCTCATACTTGTTGGCAAGACTTTATTCTTGTATAGAAAGCTCTTAGGAAAGATTATTTTCATATATGTGTCTTGATTTTTAGAGTTATTTTCATTTTTACTTATTGAACTTTAAAAGTTTCTACTTTACCTTTATAAACATTGAATTGAACCCTACTTTATCCATTTTATCAGAATTTCAACTAAAAACAAATGAGGAAAAAAAAAAATAGTCTTATTAAGCACATCCTATCTCTGCTAAATACACACAAAAAAAAAAAAATCATATGACTATACTTAAGTCACTTTTTCTGTTTGCTTTGAACTGAAATTCTGATAAGAGGGTAAAGTAGAATTAAATTCAAAGTTCTTGTGACAAATTGATATTTTTTAAAGTTCATGGAGCAAAGTTTAAGTGACCTTAAGTTCATAGGACATAGATGCAAATAATCCAAATAGGAATATAATGTGATTGCACAGCTTTTCAGTGTATTTTTCTTTCTTTCTTTTTCGCCTTTTTTTAAAAGAGGGGATTGTTTTCAAACTAAACAAGACATATAAACACCAATCATTATGTATGGTCCTGTAATACGCGAAACAAAACTCTCAGCTGAGATCGGTTCTATGAATAAAATCTGATGAAACTCAAGGAGAAAGACGTGCAATGAAACCTGGCAATAAGAAAGTATTCTAACACACCAATAATCAAGTACACATGATAAGTCTCTTTATGAAAAATCCTCTATAATTGATGGAATCTTCCTATCGATTAAGAGTCAGTATTCTGTTGCACTGAAGCCACCACTAACTACACATACACACAAATCTAGAGGAACTAAAACACCATCAAGACACAGATCTAGCAGACCACAAACAAACTCAGAAGGTGATAAATGCATAAAAACACATTTTTGTTCATATAATTTATTAGATAATTTATGTTTTAAATGTGTATTTCCATAATTTTAATTCATAATATTTTATTTTAAAAGTATTTAATATTTTATTTATTTTGATTGATTTTATTTTATTTTCCTTTCTTTTCCTCTCCTTTCTTCCGCAGGTATCGCCAGCTGTGGCTCAACCCTGCGCGCACCACTCCAGCCCACGTGAAACCAGCCCTTAACTCCAGCCCCAGCTGCCAGTCAGGCCCGCGTGATCCAAGCTCGCGCGAAATTCCCTTCAGCTGCCAGCCCAGCTTCTCCTCCAGCTGGCCCAGCGCAAGTTTCGGGCCGTGACTCCAGCCCATCCCACGTGAAGCAGTCAACTCCAGCTGCAGCTCCACTTCAGGCCGTGACTCCAGCAGATCTCTCTCCCTCTGTTTGTGTAAAATAAGCCCAGATGTGAGCTTTGGGCCAACTCCAACCACACAAATCTTGGCTCGCAATCATTGCCCATATTCCCAGCTAATTGTCGAGTGTGGTCCAGCCAATAGTCAATCATTTGAGGCTGATTTTGTGGGCTGAAATCTCTCCATTGCCACTGGACATTACAGCCTATAAAACCAAGTCTTTGCAGCAAGCTTGGACATTTTTTTATCAACATTTTTTTGGCTGAGTTTGTAGTAGTGTTTTTTTTCTCTTATTCTTGCAATTTTCATCTCATGTTTTCTTGTTAGAATTTTGCGAGATGAATTGCAAGTTAGGCTAGAGTTCTTGGGTGAGACTAGAGATGATCTTATATGCGTAGTGAACTTATTTGGGTTTTGATTCTCCAATGGTTTGTAATGTTCATACATTTGAGTAAATAATTTTTCTTCCATCTTATTTCTCTTTCATATCAATATATTTTGTTGTCAACTTTTATATAAATTTAGTCAAGCTCTTTTTATGTAATTGTTGCACGATATGGTATATTGATAGCATTATTTTATAAGTAGTCTTTTACTGCAATATTGCTTATGGTATATTGTCGCTTTTGGATTTCTTATAAGATAAGTTTTGTTAGTTCTTCATGTAAGAATTTTATTTACTCAAATGAATTTTAATTCACAAGTTTCTCAAATCTTTATTTTCCGATTGATTGTTTGGGATGTGAAACTTTCAATTGAGTTATTTTACGAATTAAAATCCAAATAGGTAAACGAAACATATAGGGGATTCTCGATGTCTTACCACTTTTGATTATTGAATTTTTCTCCATTTTGAATTACGTTGTCTTTAAAATTGCTTCAAAATCACAAAATACTTCTTCATTTTCTCTCTTTGTTTACTTATTTCTCTGAAGCTTCTGTTCCACTAATCTTTTCTTGTTTGTTTTTATCACCTCCTCGTGGGATCGACCGTCCTAATTGTGCTGCAATCGACCGCTTGTTTTTGTACACATTTGGGCGTAACCAAATTTTGGCGCCGTTGCCGGGGAGGTGCCAATGAGCAAGATTGATCGGTAGATATTTTGCCAAGAGGTAAGTAATTTTATTTTATATATTTTTTTATTGTGGTCTTTTATTATTATTATTATTATTATTATTATTTTCACGTTTAAAAAAAAAAATTTTGTTTACGTTTGTGTAGTTTACTGGTTCTTTTGGTTATTAGTCAGATTGCATTAGGTTACGTTTTTCTTTATAGATTAGGTTGTGTTAGTGTGTGTATATATATTTATTTTATTTATTTATTTATTTATTTTTAGTTTTCATTTCCAGTAAGTTTGAATTGTTTGTTTGTCTTTTTCTTCCTTTTTTAGATTACGATTATTTATTTTGCCGTTTTGTTTGTCTTCATTTAAAATTTAAAATAAAAAAAAATAAAAAACTTACTGTTAGTGTTTTCATTAGTTTCCATTTTTATTCTTTTTACGTATAATTTTTTTAACTGTTCATTGTTTTTATTTTTGACCATTTGTCAGTTTTAAAAAAAAATTAAGTAAATTTTTGTTATCATTCCGTTAGTGTCGATTGCATTAGGTTTATCTTTTGTTTATTTTATTTTATTTTATTTATTATTATTATTGTAATTATTATTATTATTATTTTTTTCAATTTCATTTGTTTTTAATATTGGTTTTGTTTTGAAAATATAGCTTTTGTTCTTTCTATTTCAGTTAATAGATTTAATTACTTCCTTGTTGTTATTCGTAGGTTATATATTAGGACTTTAATTTTATACTTTCAGTTTGTTTATCATTTATCATTTTTTTTTTCTTTATTGTTTAGAAATGTCTAATTAATTTTACATTCATAATCTGTATTAATTTTTTTTAGGTTTTAACATTTTTTTGTTACTAATTTAGTGTTAATAAATTAGGGCTCATAATTTGTGTAATCTTAGGTTTTAGTTTAGCATTATCTTAGGATACTAATTTCTAATATCTAACATTTCATAAAATACGCCATAAAATTTAATAAATTTTTGCAAGCAATTGTGTGGAAACGTTGAAAAGTACAAACTAAGGGAGTTCTGTCTAGGAAATTAGTTTCTGTTAGCGTTCTACGCCACTAATCTTTCCTGGGAACGTTGCTCTGTCTAGGAGGTTGGTTTTTAAGGAGGCCTCGCCCCACCAACCTCTCCTGGGAGCACTCTTAGGGGTTGCGATTTGCGAATCTACATAATTGTTCTTTTTGTAAAATAATTTTCTTTCAAAAAAAAAAAATATCGCTCGAGGTGAATGAATCGTTATAGAAACGAACTAGGGAGATTCGCAAGAAGACCTGAAGACCCTAGTGAAGTTTCTTCTTCTACGTCTAGCCTTCCTCCATCTTCAAACGCTTTAGCAATTCCAAATCCTTTTGCGATGGCTCAAAACGAGGAGGTCCAACAAAAGACGTTGAACGACTACCTTCACCCTACGCGTACGGCCACACCATCATGCATAATGTTTCCACCTAATCTGCCAAATTTGGATTTCAAGCCGGGTATGATTCAACTTTTGCCAACCTTTCAGGGGTTAGAAAGCGAAAATCCGTACGTGCATATTAGGGAGTTTGACGAGGTGGTGGCCACTTTCCACAACCGAGCTGAGGCTGCAGATTCTGTGCGATTAAAATTTTTCCCCTTCTCTCTGAAGGACAAAGCCAAAAGCTGGTTGTATTCTTTGCGACCTAGGTCTATTAGAACATGGGAAGAGATGACAACTGCATTCTTCAACAAGTATTTCCCACACCATAAGACTAATGGTCTTAAACGACAGATCTCGACCTTTACTCAGAAGGACAATGAAACTCTCTATCAAGTCTGGGAGCGGTTTTAAAGATCTGTTGAATCAATGTCCCCACCATGGTTACGAGAGTTGGCGCCTCGTCAGTTATTTCTACGAAGGACTCACAATCCGAGAGCGTCAATTTGTGGAGATGATGTGCAATGGTGAGTTTCTCCAGAAGGATCCCGAAGAGGCTTTCGAGTATCTCAACGAGCTAGCCGAGAAAGCCCACACATGGACTGGACCAAGTGCTACTGACAGCACTAGTCGTTCCCGACCTGCTGGAGTCTACCAACTAAGGGAAGAGGATAACCTCAAGGCCCAAATCGAGTCTTTGACACGACAGATTGAGGCCCTCAAAACCAAGGAAGGAAGAGGAATCCACATGGTCGCAAGGGCAGAGTCACAAGAGCCATGCTTAGTTTGTGGAGGGGTGGAACATTTAGCTAAGGATTGCCTTGTTTATAGTGAAATGAGAGGGAGTTACGAGGAGCAATGTAATGCCTTATGGGCATACAACAAGCCTTTCTCTAACACGTACAATCCTGGCTGGAGGAACCATCCGAACTTCAGTTGGAGAGATTCCAATCAAACTCAACCATCAGATGGACAATGGAGAACGGAGCAACAGCCACAACCACCAAAGGCAAATTCTGCACCTCAGTATCATGCACAACCGCTGAGGAATTCTCTCGAGAATACCTTGCAATCTTTCATGGAGGCACAGACTAGGATGAACCAAAAGTTCGAATCACTTTTCACGCAAATGGTGGAAGAAAGTAAAGAGATGAAGAGCCAGATCACAAAGCTGACTGGTGCCTTGACTGTTCAAGAACGAGGAAAGTTTCCTTCCCAAGCCCAATCCAACCTCACGGGGCAACACATGGCACAAACCTCCAACTCTGAAGGGCGAAACATCAAGGAGGTCAATGCCATCATCACTCGTAGTGGCAAGATTTGGGATGAACCATCAAGAACTACTGTCACTTCAAGTAGTCGAGAAGTCACCCCCAAGAAAGATGAACCAACTGAACTTCCAGTAAAGGTGCCTTTCCCCCAAGCTCTGCAATCTGCTGGAAAAGTGCTAGACAGTCAAAGTGAGATCCTAGAGCATTTGACTCAAGTGAAGATTAATCTTCCTTTGCTTCATGTGATCAAACAAGTGCCGGCTTATGCCAAAGTCATCAAGGATCTGTGCACCGTCAAAAGGAAGCACCACGTTAAGAAGACCGCCTTCTTGACAGAACAAGTGAGTGCGGTGATCGAGCAGAAGGCGCCGTCCAAGTACAAAGATCCTGGTTGTCCCACCATCTCGTGCCAAATTGGGACTCAGGAATTCGGCCAAGCTTTGCTCAACCTTGGAGCGAGTGTTAATCTCGTGCCTTACTTTATCTACTCGCAACTTGGTCTAGGAGAGATTAAGCCCACATCTGTGGTTTTGCAACTGGCCGATCGTTCGATCAAGAAGCCTCGGGGTATAGTTGAGGATGTTCTGGTTCAAGTTGAGAAATTTTATTACCCCGTTGATTTCCTTGTCATAGATACCCAATCTGTGGTGAGCACGGAATCCAAGATTCCCATCATCCTCGGTAGACCTTTCCTTGCTACAGCCAATGCTTTGATCAACTGTAGGAATGGTCTCATGAAGATATCTTTCGGGAACATGACTTTGGAGGTAAATGTTTTCCACATTGGCAGCCACACGATGATGACGAGTATCACTAAACATTTCTGATCGACATACTCGTCTCGGAGGAGATTCAACTGCAAAGCGATTCCGATAATCTTGATGATCTCCTCCACAATTCTGACTCTGAGAGTTCCGGTCCTTGTGAGTTGGCCAACAACGCTACCATCTATAAAGACTCACAAGGCAGAGGAACCATGTTTTGGCAACCACGTTTCGAAGAGCTTCCTCGAGAGAAAGAAAAGCCAAAACCATCCACCGAAGAGATCCCAACACTTAAGCTGGCGCAATTACCTGAGGGTCTGAAACGTGTCTTCCTGGGAGCTGTGATACCTTTCCTGTTATCATTTCATCTAAACTTGACACATCACAAGAGCAGCGGTTAGTCGACATGCTGCGAGAACACAAGGCTGCGTTAGGTTGGACGATTGCTGACATTAAGGGTATTAGCCCCTTAGTTTGCTCCCATCACATCAAATTGGAAGACGGGGCCATTACACGAAGGGATCCCCAAAGGAGACTGAACCCAACGATGAAAGAAGTTGTGAAGAATGAGGTCTTGAAGCTTTTGGATGCAAGTATCATCTATCCAATCGCTGATAGCAAGTGGGTCAATCCAACTCAGGTAATGCCCAAGAAATCGGGGGTGACAGTGGTGGAGAACGAGAAAGGGGCTTTGGTCCCCACAAGGACTGTTACGGGTTGGCGCATGTGTATCGATTACCGAAAGCTGAACGGCGCCACCCGCAAGGATCATTTTCCGCTTCCGTTCATCGACCAAATCTTAGAACGCGTGGCTGGTCATCCTTTCTACTACTTTCTTGATGGTTACTCAGGTTATTATCAGATCGAGATTGCATTGGAGGATCAAGAGAAGACTACTTTTACTTGTCCTTTTGGTACTTATGCCTTTCGGCGCATGCCATTTGGACTGTGTAATGCGCCGGCCACCTTTCAGAGATGCATGATGAGCATTTTCAGCTACATGGTCGAGAAATATATGAAAGTGTTCATGGATGACTTGACCGTCTTCGGCGACTCCTTTGATTCGTGCCTTCTCAACTTGGAAGCTGTTCTGACAAGATGTGAACAGAAAGGTCTCGTGCTCAATTGGGAGAAGTGCCATTTCATGGTACCATCTGGCATAGTTTTGGGGCATGTTGTTTCTGAGAAAGGGATTGAGGTCGATCAGTCTAAGATTGAACTTATCTCTAAATTGCCCACCCCCAAGTCAGTGAAAGAAGTTCGGTCATTTCTCGGGCATGCTGGTTTCTATAGGAGGTTCATACAGAATTTTTCTGCAATTTCTCGTCCGTTATGTACTCTCCTAGCCAAAGATGCCGTTTTTGAGTGGACGCAAGAGTGTGAAGATGCTTTCCGAACGCTTGTGGTGAAGTTGACTTCTGCCCCCATCATTCAGTCACCGGATTGGAGCTTACCTTTCGAGATTATGTGTGACGCAAGTAACCATGCTGTTGGGGCAGTCCTTGGTCAAAGAAGAGAGGGAAAGTCCTTTGTAGTGTATTATACAAGCCGCACTCTGAATAGTGCTCAATTGAACTACTCAACCACTGAGAAAGAGTTGCTCGCTGTTGTGTTTGCACTTGATAAGTTCCGTGCATATTTGATTGGTTCACCCATCACAATCTTCACAGATCATGCAGCCCTTAAGTATCTCCTTTCCAAAAAGGATGCCAAGGCGCGATTGATTAGGTGGATCCTCTTGTTGTAGGAATTTGACATCACCATCAAGGACAAGAAAGGAGTCGAAAACGTTGTGGCGGACCACCTATCTCGACTCGAATTTAGTGACCCCACCGACGGTCCTGCCATCCGAGACGATTTCCCCGATGAACATCTGTTCGCTATCACCAATATACCTTGGTACGCTCACATCGTCAATTATTTGGTGACCGGCGAACTTCCTGCTGATTGGAGTGCTCAAGATAAGCGTAAATTTTTGGTTGAGGTGCGTAATTTCTATTGGGACGATCCGTACCTGTTCAAGTACTGCCCTGACCAAATCCTGAGGCGATGCATTCCCGATGACGAGATTCATAGTGTTCTGAACTTTTGTCATAATGATGCTTGTGGTGGTCACTTCTCCGTGAAGAAGACTGCTACAAAAATCTTGCAGTGTGGTCTTTATTGGCCCACTTTGTTTAAAGACACTAATGAGTTTTGTCGCTCTTGTCCTAGGTGCTAAAAGTTAGGTGCTTTGTCTCGTCGCCAAATGATGCCCTTGAACCCAATTATTGTGATAGAGATATTTGATTGTTGGGGGATAGATTTTATGGGACCGTTTCCATCTTCTTTTGGTTACCTCTACATTCACCTCGCTGTGGATTACGTTTCTAAATGGGTAGAAGCCGTGCCGTGTCGAACCAATGATAATGCAACAGTTGTGAAGTTCTTGAAAGAGAATGTGTTATCTCGGTTTGGTACGCCTCGCGCTATCATCAGTGATCAAGGCACACATTTCTGCAATCATTCTTTCGAGGCCTTGATGCGCAAATACGGGGTGATCCACAAAGTTTCAACCGCTTATCACCCACAAACAAACGGCCAAGCTAAGCTAGCAAACCGGGAGATTAAGCAAATCTTGGAGAAAACGGTAAACCCTGATCGCAAAGATTGGTCTTTACGCCTTTCCGATGCACTTTGGGCATATCGCACTGCTTACAAAACCACCCTTGGAATGTCTCCTTATCGGCTTGTCTTTGGAAAAGCCTGTCATTTACCTGTAGAGCTTGAACATAAGGCTTATTGGGCTATCAAAGCCCTTAACTTTGATCTCAGTGCTGCAGGAATGCATCGCAAGCTCCAGCTGTCGGAAATTGAGGAGTTGAGAAATGATGCATATAATAACTCCAAGATTTACAAGGCTAGAATGAAGGTGGCTCATGACAAGCAGATTTTGAGGAAGAACTTCGAGCCAAATCAGAGGGTGCATCTTTATGACTCCCGTCTTCATCTCCACCTAGGTAAGTTGAGGTCGCGGTGGACTGGTCCATTTGTGGTAAAACAAGTCTTTCCCAACGGTGCTGTCGAGATCAAGGACCCAAACGATGGGAGAATTTTCAGAGTCAATGGTCAGAGACTGAAGCATTACATTGAACGAGTGAGCGAGGCTGAAGAAACCATTCTTGAGGCCCCGGTTTATGAGTAGTTTGCTTCCAACCCTTCTTGTATCATATTTTTGTTTTCGTGTGTTTTGTGTGCTTTATTTTCAGTTTGTTATTATGTAATTTCTTTGTGTGTTTTGGAGCTTCAGATCAGGTAGCCCATCTATGTTCCCACCGTCATCATCCAGGTGTTCTCCTTCCTTTTTTCCCCACATTTGTACATATTATTAGACATTGAGGACACTGTCTGATTTTTGGTTGGGGGTGGTGAGCATATTCATGCGTAAGTTTAATTTTTGTCATTTTGGAATTTGGATCAAAATTTTTGCAAAGTTACCTAAGTGTGATCTCAAAATGTTTAGTTTGAGTCAGTTTTTGTTATCTTGACTATTAAGAAATGATTTCCAGAGTTTCTTTTGTGCACATACTAAACCTTGTGGTAAGATGGTTGTTAACAGATTTAGTTGAGAAAAAATTCTCGAGTTCAAGTGTTTCATTTTTGGTGAGTTGTGAGAGTTGAGAAAACAGCTTTTTGAACTTTTATTGATATTTTGAGTTGGTAAAATCACTATTTGGAACGTCACTACTTAACTTGTACTTTTGCTTGAGGGATGATTTTTGATTAGATAGAATTGATTTTTTGTAATAGAGCCTTATCCTTTTGTATTGTTCAAAAAAAAAAAAAGAAGAAGAAGAAGAAGAAGAAGAAGAAGATAAGGCAAGAGCATTCATTTCATCATCAATATTCATGTAGTTTAGTTATAATCTCATATGGTAGTCAAAAGAATCCCTTACTACATTTGTTCTATTAAGCGTAATGTCTCTTGTTAAAAAAAAAAAAGTGTTGTATATTTATTTGTTTGTATTTTACGACTCTTTGTTTATGTAATTTTCTATTTGATCCGAATGAAATCCCAAAAGCTGGTTTATGGTAAATAGTGCAACGTTCCGAATATTTGATTGGCCTATCATTTGATCAATTGTTGTTTATTAGCTTGTCCTTAAATTGCCTCTCTCATTTGAGCGTTGACCGATTTATTTCCAACTCCATGAGTGAAACCCTTTGCACTAAAATATTTCCAACACCCGTGAGATAATGGAGTTGAGACTTTTTCTTTGTGAATTTTTCGATGTTATTTGTGTTACGGACTGTGGTAAGAAGGATATGGTTTGGTGACACACACACACAACTCTGGAGTAATGACTGAAGTAGTTTTGATAGCATTTTATGATTTCTTGCTGATATTTTGTTTGAGTGCTTAGATGATTTTACAGGTTTCGATTTGAAATTTCAGCTTGACTTGATTTTTCTTACGCTTGAATTGCTAGAGACTAGCAATAAGCTGGTTGGGGGTTGTGATAATGCACAAAAACACATTTTTGTTCATATAATTTATTAGATAATTTATGTTTTAAATGTGTATTTCCATAATTTTAATTCATAATATTTTATTTTAAAAGTATTTAATATTTTATTTATTTTGATTGATTTTATTTTATTTTCCTTTCTTTTCCTCTCCTTTCTTCCGCAGGTATCGCCAGCTGTGGCTCAACCCTGCGCGCACCACTTCAGCCCACGTGAAACCAGCCCTTAACTCCAGCCCCAACTGCCAGTCAGGCCCGCGTGATCCAAGCCCGCGTGAAATTCCCTTCAGCTGCCAGCCCAGCTCCTCCTCCAGCTGGCCCAGCGCAAGTTTCGGGCCGTGACTCCAGCCCATCCCACGTGAAGCAGTCAACTCCAGCTGCAGCTCCACTTCAGGCCGTGACTCCAGCAGATCTCTCTCCCTCTGTTTGCGTAAAATAAGCCCAGATGTGAGCTTTGGGCCAACTCCAACCACACAAATCTTGGCCCGCAATCATTACCCATATTCCCAGCTAATTGTCGAGTGTGGTCCAGCCAATAGTCAATCATTTGAGGCTGATTTTGTGGGCTGAAATCTCTCCATTGCCACTGGACATTACAGCCTATAAAACCAAGTCTTTGCAGCAAGCTTGGACGTTTTTTTATCAATATTTTTTTGGCTGAGTTTGTAGTAGTGTTTTTTTTTTTCTCTTATTCTTGCAATTTTCATCTCATGTTTCTTGTTAGAATTTTGTGAGATGAATTGCAAGTTAGGCTAGAGTTCTTGGGTGAGACTAGAGATGATCTTATATGTGTAGTGAACTTATTTGGGTTTTGATTCTCCAATGGTTTGTAATGTTCATACATTTGAGTAAATAATTTTTCTTCCATCTTATTTCTCTTTCATATCAATATATTTTGTTATCAACTTTTATATAAATTTAGTCAAGCTCTTTTTATGTAATTGTTGCACGATATGGTATATTGATAGCATTATTTTATAAGTAGTCTTTTACTGCAATATTACTTATGGTATATTATCGCTTTTGGATTTCTTATAAGATAAGTTTTGTTAGTTCTTCATGTAAGAATTTTATTTACACAAATGAATTTTAATTCACAAGTTTCTCAAATCTTTATTTTCCAATTGATTGTTTGGGATGTGAAACTTTCAATTGAGTTATTTTACGAATTAAAATCCAAATAGGTAAACGAAACATATAGGGGATTCTCGATGTCTTAGCACTTTTGATTATTGAATTTTTCTCCATTTTGAATTACGTTGTCTTTAAAATTGCTTCAAAATCACAAAAATACTTCTTCATTTTCTCTCTTTGTTTACTTATTTCTTTGACGCTTCTGTTCCACTAATCTTTTCTTGTTTGTTTTTATCACCTCCTCGTGGGATCGACCGTCCTAATTGTGCTGAAATCGACCGCTTGTTTTTGTACACATTTGGGCGTAATCAGAAGGTGGGAAAGCCATCTATGTTATTAGTGACCTAAAAAAACAAACACCACAACAAAATTCACAGTTTACTTGGTGAGAACATCGCCATTATCAAATACAAACAGTAACCTTAAAAAACAATTATAGTTCCATTAGTTGAGGAGAAACCCCAGTAGCTAGATCTAGCTGCACAATTAGAAAATCTAGATTAGATAGAGCACCAAAATGAGAACACACGCCGATGAGCACACTACTGATCCTTCTTCCATCGCCGATCACTCAACCAAGCTGCGATCTTGTCTCCATCTCTACCTCGACGAGGGGATCAAAACCCTAGAATAGCTGAGGTCTCCTCACTAAACACTAGCTTCTCTGGCCACATCACCAATCTAGCCTAGACTCCAACCCCATCTCTACGGTAGAGAGACCATGAGGCAGCTGAGAGCCGCTGCTGGATTCCGGCCCTAAGGGTGAAAGTCAACAAAACCCTAGCTGATCTCCTGTTGATCTGTATATTCAATTTTTTTTTTTTTTTTTGGTTTTAGAAAATGAATAGGTGTACTATACAATTGGATTTACTTGATTGGAGTCTTGTAATTGTTTGTTTTTACTATTAATGTAGTGACGTTCTGTCTTTTTTTTTTTTTTTTTAATCACACCAATAAAATTTATCTCCTTCAAGAGGAGCATTCAATTATAGGAAAAAGTTGGTAAGTGCAAGATGTTAAAAAAAAAAAAAAATTTCACCCAACAAACTTAGATAAGAGAAAATCATGTTTGTTATAAAGCATTTGGGAAAGAATATACAGAAGAAAGAGAAAAGCTAGTAGAAGTAGCCATTTATAGAACATAGTACACTCTCAATACAGAAGTTTACTTTCTTCAATATGATTTTGAAGCAAGGATTAGAAACACAAGTATATCATTCTGCTGATTTCAACCTGCTTGGACAGCTTGACACCCTACAATCTTGGAGCGACACGAGGACGGTCCCATTCGGCGACAATGTGGTCGCGAGTAATCTCCTTGAGAGAGCGGCAGCCACTTAGCGCCATGGTTAGCTCGAACTCCTCACGGAGCATTTGAAGTACTTTCCTCACTCCAGCCTCTCCTTCAGCAGCCAATGAGAACACCACTGGTCTTCCAATCTGACATAATTAGGACATAAAAGGATAACAAATTAGCAAGTTAATTAGCAAGTTAATACTTATATTAACACCTCTATGACAATGTTTTGTGAAAAGAATGCACAAACTAAAGTAAAAGTTTAAAATTCTTTACTCACAAAGATGCCAGATGCTCCGAGAGCTAATGCTTTAAAGACATCGGTTCCTCGCCGAACGCCACCATCCAGAAAAACGGGAACTCTGCCTTGTGCAGCTTTGACCACCTGAAAGATCACCTCAATAGCAAAAACATTAGAAGCTACATATATATAACAGGCTCAAAAGAAATTAGTATGCCAACCAAATCTGATGTTACCTCTTCCAAAGCTGAAATAGTTGCAGGGACGTAGTCAAGTTGGCGAGCGCCGTGGTTAGAGACGATAATTCCTGCAGCTCCAGCTTGAATGGCTATCCTCGCTGCATTGTTGCAACAAGATTTTTGAAGAAATTTGTTATGAGATTGTTGGAAATTTTCAAATAAATCAAAACAACCAGAAAGATGAAGGAAAAAAACAGGGCGGCTCGTATGTATTTTCTTACTGTCTTCGGCAGTAATGACACCCTTCACAAGAATAGGCAGGTTGGTAATTGTCTGAAGCCACTGCACATCCTGTTAATTGATACAAGAGGCTTAGGATTTTTTTTAAGTTTTTTATGCGTTTGAAAGATGTTCTACTTTTACTTATAGCGAAAAGAGAATTAGAAAACAAAAGTTAAAAAATCCTAGATTCTCAAAGTTAACATAAAAGTGAATTGGTGTTTGTGTAAAGTACTTTTGGACACTTTTATCAGACACACTGCTTTCATCGTACTATGTTTTAATGACTTTCGAGACCTCCAAAAGTAATACCAAATTGGTTCTTAATACAACAGCTTCAGATTCTCGTCCGAAAAAGTACTTTACAGAAACAAATGCCTTACCTTCCAGCTGAGAGTCCTGTCAATTTGTCCAGCAACATAGGATGCCAATCCAGAGTCATCGGCCTGTGACATTTATGAGAAAATAAATCAAACCTCGGATTAAAAATTATAAAGGATGTTATTATTGCCATTGCAGTGTAAAAGGTACAAGGTTACTGACCTCATCCATTTTTCCAAGATCCAAACCTTCAAAGTTTTTCAATGTCAAAAACGGTGGCAGAGTGAATCTGCAGAAGAACCACAAACACTTTTGACTTCCTCATCATATCGTCGAACTTGCAATTCGTTAATAAATAAGCAAGTTAGTACCTGTTCTTGATGTCGGCTTCCCTGCGACCAAGCCTTGGAGTGTCGACAGTTAGGGCAATTGCCTTGAAACCAGCTCTCTCGGCTCTTCTCACAAGTTGTGCAACCACATTCCTGTCCTTGTACACCTGACCAACAACAAGAGAGAGTTGATAAAAGAAGCAAAATTGTACAAGTTCCTTGTGTTTGACATCATTATAAGGCTCTGAACGAGATGTTAATTCCAAATTCATGAATTCAAACACGTAATTTTCGAGAGAATAATTACATTGATTCAGTATTACATCTCTTAGAAGAGTTCGATTTCACTACAGTAATATATAAAACAAGCAGAATTCTCAAGCAAAAAAAAAAAAAAAACAGAAAAATGTTTCGAAACATACATAGAGTTGAAAGAACCGAATCCCGGGTCCAGTTGAAGCAACCTCTTCGACGCTGGAAGTAGCCCACGAAGATAGAGTCTAAAATAACGAATATTACAGAAATTGAATGAACTAGACATTCAAATAATAATTCAACCATCACAAGAAAGAAACATTAGCAAAAAGAACTAACCATAATTGTGCCGGCTGCTGATGCCGCTCGTGCTGTTGCATACTCGCCTGCATAGGAGCATCACATTCTAGTATAAGCAATGGATGAAAAGATTGAATGTCTAAGCAGGTGTTCTTCAAAAGAAATGAACACATTGATGAACGACGGAGATAAGAACATTCGGGTTTATACCCTCGGGGTGAGCCATCTTCTGCATGGCAGTAGGAGCAATCATGATTGGCATTGAGATTTTGAAGCCCAGGACAGTTGCGCTCATGTCTATCTTGCTCACATCAATCAGAATGCGAGGTCGGAACCTGTTTAGATGATAAGAGAAAAGTTATATGTTGACAAAAGAGAAGCCTAAAACACACTTCAGAGTGTACAAAACAGAACATATTTTTTAATCAGCTAAGAAGGAAAAGGGAAAAAGTGCATACAAAATTCTTGAAAATGCATTTCGGTTTTCTTGGAGAGTCCACTGGTCCTCGGCACCAGAGGCATAGTAGTCATAAACCATCTTGGGCAATTTTCTGCTTTGCAATTGCCTCATACTCGCTCACGTTAGTTATTTCCATCTTCACAACTTCTTTATTCTATTATCTGGATTTTCTGCATAGTGAAAAAACAAAAGATGAGTTTATGTTAGATTGTTTAAGCATTTAAAAAGCGAAAAAACATGCGAAATTTACCACTATCTTGCAAGAAGTATAGAGTCACTTGCACATACAAATAATTAAGAAAAGATTTTGTTGATCATAAAATAACTTGATCAAGTCCTATTCAATACGATGATAAAGCATACTTGTGTCGGACGTGTGGAGCTTAATAATCGCCCTAACACAGAAGCATAAGGTGCGTGATTTCCCTTGTAAGTTTCTTTTTGATCATACTGAAAACATACCGCGGTTGAAAGTGAACGTAACTCTCATGTATTGTACGTTTTGTTCATGTGCTTGCTTGCCATATTATTGCTCTCGTAAGTAAAGGATTAGTAATATGTAACAAATTGCCTCGTTACTTGCTATTTAGAGCAATTCAATTCAAGAACGGGAAAGAGAGAGAGTAGAAAATTCTCGAAGGCGACTAAAGTTTACAAATAAGCAGAGAAAAGACACAGGAGTCTCAAAAAGCTCGAAGGTTTTGCCACATTTAAACTACTAAAGACTCTACAAAGAAGCTCATCAACAAGAGATTTTAGATTATATGATTAAATCACTATACATCTTAAGCTTAAATCTATCAGGTGAGCGCGTTTAAGGACATTAAAAAAATCCATTTTATGGGAAGTCAGAACACTGAAAAAATAAAAACCATTTTCAGTCCCCGAGTCATGCATATAATGGTGATAAAAATCATGTCAAAACAAAGTCATGTAATGGACATAAACATAAAAGAGTGAAAACCCAATTGCAAAACTGTTGAAGCTGAATCAATGGTGAAGCAAAGAGCAGACCTTGTGGCTCTCTCACTGTGGAGGAGAGAGAATGAGGAGCTAGAGAGAGAGAGAGAGAGATAGAGAGAGAGAATGAAGTCTCTCAACTCAACAAGTATGAAAGATTAAAACAAACAACAGTGAAAAGAGAGGGAAGAATTGAGAAGAAATATTGAAGTAAGGAACAAAAAGGTAAGAAGGAGATAGGGAGTCTCCTAAGTGGATTGGTTTTTTCAAGGTGAGCATTTGAGACCATATCTGTTTCCTGGAAAATTTTTTTTTGTGGAGATCATTTTGTTGATATTCCCTTCCCTTATTTGGCTGCCAAAAATAATTTATGAAATTTTAAGAGATAAAAGGAAAAAATATATATATATAGAAAACTAGTATTTATATATGACCACAAATTGGTCATGATGTGGCATTTTTTTTCTTTCTTTCTTGGCTGAATTACATGCGGCATTGTTTTTTGTGGTCTATTGTTGATAATATATTGATACATACCAGATTGAAAAGATAAGCTTAAATCTGCGATATTTATACAATGTATATATATATATATATATATAATATATATAAGGGAATAATGAAAATATATAACATATTAAGGACTTAGTAGCACAAGTTTTTGTACTTAATAAGAGAGGAAATTTTTTTAGGTATTACGTTCCTTAAAAGTATTGTGCATTTTTAAAACGTCAAATTAATTTATAGGGCTTTTCTGGTATAACTTTCTATAAGTTGTTTTAAGACGAGTAATTTTTTGGACGAGTTGAAAATTAAAAAATATAAATTAAAAAAGTTACTTTGTTCCCTTCCAAAAAGAGAAAGAAAAAGAAAAAAAAAAAAAAACTGAACTTCAACAAAATCTTAGAAACTTGTTTCAAACATCTTTATGGCTTATTAGTATATCTATTTTTTTTTCCCCATTAAACTCTTAAAAGAGGATGGTTCTTTATGTCATTCTTAATGAGAATACCCTTTAATTTTCCTTTAAAAAATGTTGCTTTCATATGCCAACGTACCAATACTAATACTTACCGGGGGGAAAAAAAAAAAGAAGAAGAAGAAGTCCCACTACTAATTATAAGCCCTAATTCTTAAATTAAAAAAAAAAAGAAAAAAAAAAAAGAGTTAAATTAACTGCATACTTGAATATTAGACAGGAAATAGCATGGTGGCTATAGACATAATCCTACTTAACTTTATATTGGATTTCCTCATAATATGTTGAGTTTAAATCGAATATATTCGAGTTCCAAATTATATATATAAAAAAAAAAAGGGTTAAGATAAGAAGTAACCCATAGGTTTACTAAAATTGAGAAACGCACCCAAGAAAAATCGCGAAAATGATATTTGACTAGGTGAATCAGACAATCAGATAGCGAGGAGTGAGAGAGAGTTGACTAATAGTTTACCTACTCATCATAGAAGAAAAATCTTGTCAGAATCCAGGTATCCAAAACTATAGGCAAAACTCATACAATTTAGAACAACCAACTTTTGTTTTTGTTTTTGTTTTTGTTTTGTTTTTATTTACCTTAATAAAAAAGTATATAAGAGAAATTATCCCAAAAAATAGGTGATGGTAACCAAATACTGCATAGGACATTGTGCCCTCATATAGTTTTGTTGTAACGCCCATCACTTTCTAAATCATTTTTTTTTCTTTTTTCAAACAATAAATAAGACGTATAACCCCTCCAAAAAAAAAAAAAAAAAAAAAAAAAAAAAAGCGTATAACCTTCAAAACCACTTTTGGGAGAGTCTCTGAACACCACCACCAACCTTAGTTGTGTGCTCATTTATTGGTTCTGCTTGTCATACTTTATTGCGAGTGGATCATGTAACGGTTAGCCGCCATGTGATTCCAACCTCACGAATTTCAATACAAATAATTTTAATTCCAACCTTAATGCAAATATAGTCACTTAATTGATTATTTGGTGGACTGATTGATCACGAATGGTCAATCATTTAGTGACCAATTATAAATTGAATAATGTTTAATTAGTCAATCAGTGATTTATCAGTTCATCATTAACGGATTTAATGGTCAATCACTGATAGACCATTCTCAAACACATCAATTATTTTAACAGTCATTGATCATTTTACCGATAAAAGATGTCTGATCATTTAAAAAAAAAAAGGTTAAAACTAACCTCTTCACTTAATTTCTCTTGTAAGTTCATGTTTTTCTAATTGATTGCAACTTTATCAGTGAATCCAAGTACTCATAGTCATAGTAACACACTTTAAATGGGATGTGAAAAATTCGGTCTAAGGATTTTAAACATGTTAAATTTTAACCTCATTTCAGACGACCACTCTATTATTAATTTATTACTCATCCCTTTAATAATGTCTTATTTTTAGATTAGATATTGTATTATAATTCAACTGTTACTTGAGTATGGAAATATATTATGAAAATTAAATATGAAGCATCATAACAAGCCGGTAAACTTGAACCTTGTTCCAACATGACCTGATCAATTCGATTTGAATTCGATTTGATTATTTTCATTGGTTAACTCTTTGACAACATGAAAAAAATACTATAATATTTCTTAATTTAAACTCTTATATAATTTAAATAAATAGTATATTTTTCCTTTTTTTTTTTTAACTTAAAAATCTTACATAATATAAATTGAATACTATAATTTCTTTCCAATATAAAGCCTCATATAAGGATGTTATTTATTTAATCAAATTATAAAATAAAAATAATTAATCGGATAAATAAAGTATCAGCGAGTACCCAAACTGTAAATGAGGAAACCTGTCCTTTCAATCTAAATGGATTAAGGGCATAATGCTGAGAATTGTTTTTCTTCGCAGGACGTGTTAAGGGCATAATGCTGAGAATTGTTTTTCTTCGCAGGACGTGTTAATGAGAAGACCAACCCGTTCGCAGGACGTGTTAACGAGAAGACCAACCTGCTCCAAACCTGTCCCACTACCATCCATCTTATTATACAATGTATCCAAACAAGAGTGCTAAAATTCAAAACGTTTTCATTTACTTGGAAATTATGTTCCCTTTTGCTCCACTCTAAACTTCCAAGTGGAACATTGAATCAATCCGAGCAGACGATGATGTATACCAATCAAAACTTAGAACAACCTTATTGAAAGAAAGAACTGCACTGAAAAAGTAGCCATGTATAGAATATGGTAAAACTCTCAATACAGAAGTTTATTATTAAGTTCTTCAATATGTTTTTGAAGCAAGAATTAGAGACGTGTATCTTCCCTGCTGATCCCAGGCTCTTGAAAACTTCTCTCTTCCCAATGCAGAGCTAGGAAGGATTAACATCTTACAATCTGGGAGCAGGGGCAATTCGAGGGCGGTCCCATTCGGTGACAATGTGGTTGCGAGTGATCTCCTTAAGCGAGCGGCAGCCACTAAGCGCCATGGTTAGCTCGAACTCCTCTCGAAGCATTTGAAGCACTTTCCTCACTCCAGCCTCTCCTTCAGCAGCCAGTGAGAACACCACTGGTCTTCCGATCTGACATAAACGAAACGGGGATAGTTAATGAGCATGTCGAGCAAAACAATATAATCAACTTTTTCTTCTAATTCATAAATTCCAGAATCCGTTGCACCAAGGAGCTCGAGAATAAGCAATTATATAAGCCTTATTATAAAGTTATAGATAACGTTTTCTATAATGGTCATGTTTCACTTTCTGTACTTTTCAGCAAAAATGAAAACAAATAAAATAAAAATAGACATTCGCTACATACAAATATGCCAGATGCTCCAAGAGCCAATGCCTTAAAGACATCTGTTCCTCGCCGAACACCACCATCCAGGAAAACCGGAACTCGGCCTTGTGCAGCTTTGACCACCTAAAAAGTCACCCCAATAGGAAAACATATTAGAAAAATTCCAAAAAGATAATGATAAGAAGTTTTCTTATAAGATCAAGAAGAAATATTTGCAGCATATCTCTTACAAGAACTGAGTTATGCAACACTGGCAAACAATTCCTTAAAATGGCTAGAAGTGAACAATTTAGCATGGGAATCAAATCTGATGTACCTCTTCCAAAGCCATAATAGTTGCAGGGACGTAGTCAAGTTGGCGAGCACCGTGGTTGGAGACAATAATACCCGTAGCGCCAGCTTGTATGGCTAGCCTTGCTGCATTGTTGCAGCAAACATTTTGAACAAATATCTTGTGAGATTGTTGGAAATTTCAAACAGATCATAACAGTAAGATAGAGATGATGGCAAGAAAGACGGCTGGAATATAATTTGCTTACTGTCTTCAGCAGTAATGACACCCTTCACAAGAATTGGTAGGCTGGTGATTGTCTGAAGCCACTTCACATCCTGTGCATATATCCAAACTAATAGAATTAGTATTACTACTTCAGATTCTCGTTCGAGAAGTACTTTAGAAAAACAAATGCCTTACCTTCCAGCTGAGAGTCCTGTCAACTTGTCCAGCAACATATGATGCCAGTCCAGAGTCATCGGCCTGCAACATTCATGAGAAAATATATCGAATGTCAGATTACAGATTACAAATGATGTTCTTGTTATTGCAGAGAAAAGTTATATAGCTACTCGCCTTATCCATTTTTCCAAGATCCAAACCTTCAAAGTTTTTCAATGTCAAAATGGTGGCAGAGTGAATCTGCAGGAAAACCACAAACACTTTTGAGATTCTCGTTACATCATCAAACTCGCAATTTGTATATAAATAAACAATCTACTACCTGTTCTTGATGTCGGCTTCCCTGCGGCCAAGCCTTGGAGTGTCGACAGTCAGGGCAATTGCCTTGAAACCAGCCCTCTCAGCTCTTCTCACAAGTTGTGCAACCACATTCCGGTCCTTGTACACCTGACCAACAAGAGGACAAGGTGGATAACACAAAACTCTTTCAAATCTTAACAAACATTTGAGTAGGCATTTGATTTCAAATCTAGTACTAGCAGGCTGTTCCTTGAAAAATTTAGCGAGAATAGCCACAAGGCCACCCCATTGTATGTCCAAGCAAAAACTTTTTCAAACTTACATAGAGTTGAAAAAACCGAATGCCAGGTCCTGTTGAAGCAACTTCTTCAACACTGGAAGTAGCCCATGAGGATAGAGTCTAAAACCATCAATATTGCAGGAATTAAACAAGTCGGACATGTAAACATTAATTCAATCATCACAAGAAATAAACATTGGTGAGGGATCAAACCATAATTGTGCCAGCCGCTGATGCTGCTCTTGCCGTTGCATACTCCCCTGCACAAACATCATATATAGCATTAGCTATAAGAATCCTTGTTTCTTTTCTTGTGTCATAAAACGAAGCACGTTTCAACCGGGACTTGCATAAACTTTCCCACAGAATCCATGTTAACTGTTTTTACCATTCAAATTACTATTTACATTTTTGGGAATCAAGCACCTGTTTCATGGCGTGATATATATATATATATAATATAACATAAAAGAACAACTAAAAAATGTTCTGTAAAAACAAACATAGAAAAGATCATCCGGGCTTATACCATCAGGGTGAGCCATCTTCTGCATAGCAGTAGGAGCAATCATGATTGGCATGGAAATCTTGAAGCCCAGAACGGTTGTGGTCATGTCTATCTTGCTCACATCGATCAGAATGCGAGGTCGAAACCTGTTTAAATTTAACGGAAAAGTGAATGCTTAACACACTTGGGACTAACCAAAACAGACTCAGATAACAATCTGCTTTCATTTTCCAGGAAAGACTTTTTTTTTTAATTATTATTTTTTTTATACTGGGAAGTAGTTTTGATTTTGTCAAATGGGAAAATCAGATGACAAGAGAAAAAGGCATACAGAATCCTTGAAAAGGCATTTCGGTTTTCTTGGAGGGTCCACTGGTCCTCAGCACCAGAGGCATAGTAGTCATAAACCATCTTGGGCAATTTCTGCTTTGCAATTGCCTCATACTCGCTCACGTTAGTTATTTCCATCTTCACAACTTCTGTATCCTATTCCCACAAAATTCTGCTCAGTAAACCCCAAAAAAAAAAAAAAAAAAAAAAAAAATCAGTTTAAAGTCAAATTCTTTTAGAAAATCAAAAGATGTAATTCTTTAAAACTTAAAAATCAAATCAAAATCCAAACTTTATCGAAAATCTGACTAAAAACAATGGTACCAGAAAGAGTACAACATAAATTAAATACTGAAGTCTTGAAAGCGACTAAAGTTTACAAATTTTACAAAAATATTCCAGCGACATACACATAAAACTTGGACCAACAATAAACAGAACAGTAACCAGCTTTTATCTGTTCCTAGGAATTGCCGCTCAAAATTCAGCTTTTACGTCACTCTACACCAAGACAATCACTTTCATTTTAATTCACAAGCAATTCCTTCTTGTAACTGCAGATTATGTGAGCCGCACTAAACCAAAAATTTCAAAAACTCAACCCTTTTGTTACAATCAAATAATAAGATTAAAACCATTCCAGACTGGTAAATCTGAAAAATCTACTACAGCTATAAAAAAAAAAAAAAAAAAAAAAAAAAAGATACCAAGCAAAGAAAAGAAAAAACCATATTAAACCCATTTCAATATGGGAAAAACTAAGTCAGACACTGTATTAAACATGTAATTGTCATGAAACCCCAGGTGGGAATTTTGGTCAAAAAAATGGAAGTAAACATAAATATAGTGAAAACCCAAGTGAAGAATTGAATCAAATACCAGACCTTTGTGTCTCTCCCACTGTGAAGGACAAAGAATGAGGAGAAGGCTATGGAAGAGGAAGAAGAAGGTGGTGGATAATAGAAAAGAGAGAAGAGAAAATGATGTCTCAAGTATTCCAAGACTCTCTCAACTTTTAACAACGTGATATATACAAACAGAAAACAGAGAAAAGAAGAAAGTTTTTCCTCAAAGGAAAATATTGAAAGGGCCTTTAAGGAAAGGACAAAAATTGTATGCGTCAGATAAGAGAGAGAGAGAGAGAGATAGAGGAGAGAGAGTGGATTGGTTTTTCAAGGTGTGCATTTTTGCTGGATTTTCAAGGTGAGCATTGAAAACCAAATCCCTTGAAAAATAGTTTGAGATTTTTTTTCCCCCCCTTTTATATGTGGAGAGTATTCTTTTTGGTTGATCATCACATTCTCTTATAAAAGAGGCAAAAAAAAAAAAAAAAAAAAAAAGCATTATGGATGACCATAAGTTGCTCTTGATTTGGCATTTTTCGTTTTTTTTTTTTATGAATTTTTTTTTTGTTGGAATTTTTTTGGATGAATTTAAATGTGGCTTGGTTATGGCAGTTCATGATTGATCATAGGCTTGTGTTATTCTAACTTCAATATTGCATATGCAACAAAAACTTACAATATGAACTATATTTTATTTTAATACACTATATTGTTTTAATCTTTTGATTAATTTTAAATGATTTAATATATTAATATATATGTTACAAAATTTACAACACCACACATATAATCGTTTATAGTCATATATCAATTCAATTGAACCAATTTCCAACCATAAATTTTGCTTAATTGTTTTGGTATTCTAATAAAATACATTGTAAACAAAATCAAAGACTTTTCGTGCACATGACAACAGTAAAAACCTTAATAAATGTCCCCGAGGCAAAGACTTTCCTCTTCCAACTCAAAAAAGAAATGTTCATATGACATTTTTTTCTGTTTCAATTCATCAACTTAGGAATTTTTTTTATTTAAATTTCCAACATGGTAATTTTCTATTACACTACCGAAATTTTTTTCACATCCGACTCTATCAAAAACATAATCATCATTCTCAATTTAAAAAAAAATTAAAATGAAAAATTACGTGCCTAAAAAATTTATAATTTTGTTAAATGTAACGCCCTCTTCTATCGTGTAATGCATTAAGTGTATCCTCGTAATATGATAAATACAAGAATTTCTCTTAATTTTTCTCATGTTTTTTTTCCCTGAAATCTTCTACACCTATGTTGGAGAGTGTAGTACACCGTACTGGCTAGTGGTTATCTATTTGATGATTGGGACGTGTGTACCACGTGCTTCATTGAGAGTGGTAATCATAGTAGGGAGAATCCAACATCACAAACTCCAATGTTTATTCTAAGAATAAAATAAATATTGAAATTCACAATTTTTGATGAAGATAAATTTGAAAGTGCTAGTCCCAATTTTTGCTAGAAAAAGTGAGTTCCAATTCAAGGGCTCTAAGATCACACCAAACCTTCGCAAAGGAAAGAAAATGGGAGGGGAAATAAAATTATTAAGAAAAAAAGAATTCTTTTAGTTGTTTGGTACAAGGATATATGAAGTAAATATTTTATCTTTTTTATTTGGTATGATAAGATTATTATTATTTTATTATATTATTATTAATCATATTTTTGTTGGAATTTTGAAAGGCAAAAAGATAATTATGTAATTTTAAATATCAAACTTTGTTTTCAGTCTCTCACAAAATCCTTCTATATTTAGAAAAATTAGTTTTGGTGGGACTTATCTTCCAATTCTTCTATCCACTTTTCTTTTCCATCCATTTCTATCCTACCAAACACTCTAAATTACTAATTTTCATCATAAAATCCATTGTATATTTTTTTTTACCTTCCAGTATTCACTTGTACCAAACGCAGCATTAGGCTTGAGCTTATCAAATTTGGTCATCTCCAATCATTTGTTTGTATTCCTAGTCAAAACATTATATTCAATTCAATCCTGCTGGCTTTTACAAGCAACATTCACCTCTTTTGTAATTTTCCAACTCAAGAATTTTATGCCAAGATTATGAAATAATATTTGATTATAGAGTACAATTCTGAGTTGTAAAGTTATTATCAAATTTTGTGACGAAATTTCTACGTGAGGAGTGTTAGTTTTTATTTTATTTTATTTTTTTGCCATTTCCAATGGTAAAGGCTTTTTTCATTAGTTACTTATTTTAAGAATCAAATTTATGAACGTTTTATGTTTAAAATAAATATCATATGATATAAAAATATCCCCACTCATAATTCATTCCGCCTAAATATTTATTCAGCAATTAAAAGTGTCTTTATTATCGACATTGAGAAATTTTCAATTTAATTATAATAATTTTTAATCATAGATAATCTTGTTTCCTATCAATAAAATATTTTTTCATAACTTAATTCTTATCATTTTTTTTCAAATATAGAGGTCATTTTTTTATCCGATATCTTATCAATAAAATATTTTGTAAGTACCCTTATGAGGAAAAGAGTTCATCTTGAACTCTTCATTGACGTTTACAGCAGTTGGCGTGTACAAATTTACTTTTTCAATGGTAGTACTCTTTTGTGTTGAAACGATAAGAATGTTATTCTAAGATTAACTTTTTTAATCTTCTTTGTACCTTATACTTCAATTAGCATTTCTATAAATTTATCCCAAAAAAAAAAAAAAAAAGCATTTTCTATAAGGATGTCAAAAATTCAGCGCGTCCTTGCTTGTCTAAGTATTTACTAGAGAATGTGTTTTAGCACTTCCTACTAAATATGTTTGCTCTCAAGTTCATATATATGTATATATATATATACACATATATATACAAAAACATGTATTTTTTTTATAGATATATATACATGTGTTTTTGTATACATATTAAAGAGTGACACAAGTTATTTTTCAGTTAATAATTATCTAGAAATTATAATTTAATGGAGACTACTACATTTTTTCTTTTGAAGTCTTTGGGGTCGATCTATCACGTGAAAAAAAAAAAAAAAACTATCTCTTACTCTTTAGTGTGTGTGTGTGTATATATATATATATATATATATGTATATGCATGTGTTTGTTCATTAGAAAGAAATCCAACTAAATTTGTTTATTATTAAAAAAAGAAAAAAGAAAATGAAAAAGAAAAACTTCCTACTAAATATGTTGTTTGTTAAGTTTTCACGCAAAAGTCAAGGAATCTTATCAATGTATCATGGTATCATGCAAAAGTCATCTACAAGTTATTTGGAAGAGGCACATGCCTATAATTTTGTTAAATTAACTTGAATTATAAGTTATTAGAAATGAATAAAGAAGAAGTATAATATAATAATAAAATTCACATTTTATCTTATTATAACATATATAGTTGGAATTCTGCATTTCAAGTTTAAGCATATGTTTGGTTCTTCATCTCTAAAGCAAAAATTTCAACTTAACTTTTTGTCTTTTTTAAAAGGCCAAAATTTTAACTAGTTTTTAAAAAATTAACCAACTCCAATTTTAAATTTTAAATTTTAAATTGAGATAATGGCAATGCACTTGCAAGTAGCTACCTAAACCATAAATCAAACCAAGTCCAATAGAAATTAATAATTTTCTGACAGTGATATAAATTTTAATATGCATTAAGTGAAGGATATTAAAACACAAAAAAAAGCATTTGATAAGATGTTGCCAACGAAAAAGGCGTATAATGAAGACACTAATTAGACATTATTTAGCCAATAGAAGACAATACTTGTGAGATCCCTTGTCTACTAATTTATTATTTAGAATATTTGTCTTATTGAAATGGAATACAAAATTAGGTATAGGTTAATTTATACCATAATATGTACTATGTTTGGATCCAATTACGTTAAATTCATGTACTGTGACGTTACTTTTTTTTTTTTTTTTTTTTAATTTGAAGTGGGGGCTTACACCTTTATGATACATCTTTATGGGTGTCATTTTCAAAATAAAAAATAAAAAAATAAGATGTAAAATTATTGCTAGACTAGGTATACAAACTATTACTTTTGATGGGATTTCTGAAAGTAATTGGGTTGAGGCAGTTTGGGCTTTCATTTTGGCCCACCATGAGGCCTCAGAATGATGAAAATTGGACCCAAATATTATTTTGAAAAGGGTTATTCACAGAGATATCTAAATTAGAGGTATTGATTTGAAAAATGTCTATTTTTCTTTATTCATATAAACATCTAAAAGAGTAATTATAAAGATAATTTTACCCTTCGTAAAGAATGTAGAATTAACAAATAAAGAAATTACAAAAAAGGAAAAAAAAAAAAAAAGGAATCTAAGATGTTTACCAAATAAGACTAAAGTTGTTTTAATGAAATTGCAAAAATAATTGATAGAAAAGAAAATATGGAAGTTTTTTTTTTTTGGATTTATTGTATAGAAGGTGTAAATATTCATAATGAACCAAAAAAGAAAATATTTTCTCAAAATTAGATTTCACATTGATGAGAACAAACTAAATAAAGAAAAAGAAAAATCTTTAAAAAAATAATTCGTATAATGATTCTGTCTTTATCATAAAGATATGTCCGATTTCATTTCTATTAATTTATATAAATAATAGTATTTTTTTCATAATAAATTTGATTCCATTTATTGTGTTATTCTTCAATTTGTTTGGTTAAGACATAAATGACAACCCTTTAATTTATAGTAGATTACATAAACAAATAAATTTTTTCATAAAGAATTCATTGGTTTTTTATATAAAAATAATGATATTCATCAATTTTTATCGTTTATATTTTGTGTTGTGTTTATTATTTTATATGAATCATCATTTTTATAGTAAATATTTATATTTATTATAATTACTTTGATGTTTATAACTAATTTTGGTTTATTAAAGGTAATTTACATTTATCAACAAAAAAAAAAAAAATACTCAACATTAAAATCAAAAAACAAGAAAAGAAAAATACAAAATTCTATATAAAAATTAAATGATGTCAATTATAATAAAATAGATAAATAGGTATTACATATATTTATTTCTTAAAAAATAGACATATCCATGATATTGTTGAAAAATTGACATATTTCAAAAGGGGACTCTAAAATTAGACCTTTTGCGTAATTATTGCTTTTAAAAAACCTTAGGGGTGAAAGAGATAAACAGAATGTTTATAGAAGTTAAAAAAAGTAAAGAGCTTATTTATGAGTAAATATGTTTTTTTATTAGGAGTAAATAGATTTTTTTAATCGAGTAAATAAGTTTATTTACTAATAAATATACTATTAAAATTTGACAGTTGCATAATATACGTTATTTACCTATTTTAATTTCCGTAGATATGGTGTTTGACTATTTTAACTTGCGTAAATCTGCTATTTACTATCTATTCCGAAAACCTTAACTAACCAGTGTCAAGTGCTTGGTTGGATTGGGACAATTTGGAATGGGTTATCAGGTTGGCCTGGGTTATGTGGTTGGGTTTTCATTTTATAAATTGTCTCAATATACTTTGGGGAAAATTAAATAAATAGCATTTTTACAGTACATAATTTTATGTAAATAGCTGATTTTGAAAATATTTACTGTAAATAGTAAATTTATTATGTAAATGATTAATTTGCTTATAGTAAATTTATTATTTACATAATAAATTTGTCATTTACTGCTATTTAGTTTAAATATTCAAAATCATGCTATTTAATTTCTGTAATTAGTTTCGTCAAAATGTTATATGCTACAATTTCTGTTTACGTTTATTGAATGGCCTGAAAGCCGCAACTCTATTGGGACACAAATAATCAAAACTTAAAACTATTTTTATAGGCACAAAAATGAAAGCTAGTTAAGCGGGCAGATTTTCAAATTTTCTCTAAACATAAATAATCAAAACATTGTAGCAACACAAGAAACTAGAAGATAAGAAAGAGAAAATTTAAGGCGGCCAACGTTAAAGTAAGCTGTGATGTTGGAATAACAGGAAATGCAGGAATGACTCAAAGGGAGGGATTAAGGTGCCACAAAGAAACTTGAGAGTGAAAAAATTCAAGTTAGATTGCAATCATCAAATTTCGAGCACTAAACCCATTCTACCTACAAACTTAGATCGAAATGGAGAAATTTTGTAGGTCGAGTGTAAAAATGTTTATGCTCGGGTATTAAATTCAATGTGGGTTCGGTTTGAGACGACCGGGTTCATTGGTTCAATGGATTGGACGGGTTCGTGCACATGCCTAACAGAAAAGAAATTATTTTTAAAGAGGAATTTACACAAAGGTCACAATTACTATTCTTAATTTAATTTTTGAGAGGGAAAAAAAAAAAAAACTTTTGTAGAAAATAACACACTTGTGAATTTGGAGTACCAAAACTACCTCTGAGAATATCATGCCAAATTACTCGGGGTAGCCAACTAGCGACCTTTGCGCTAGTTGTAGTCTACCGTTCTACTGATGGAAACCTACTGTGATACTATGGGTAGTCCGCCGGCCTAGAGAAAGTACCATCCTGTATTACTGAAACTTCAAGAAAATATCGTGCTGCTAACAATAGTCTACCACACTACCCGTGGCATTCCATGGTGCTATCAACGGTAGGTTGCTGTGCTACTGCGGCGGTATTACCAACTTGATCGTAAATAGTCATTGTACATATCATCATTTTGTCTGGCTCAATCTTCTTAGTTCTTTTCAATATATATAATAGTTGACAAGCATACGTTACATGTATTCGTAATAAACAAACATAGCAAAATGTATATATTCACGTGACATTAACGTGGCCATCGTGTGAGAGAAGGGAGACGGATTGAAGTATGGTATAGATGTATATTAAAAAGCTATATCTTTCTGTCAAACTTATTGATATATAGGATACAAGGTGAAGTGTAGTACTACTCGAGCAATCCAAAAGGAAAAAAGTAGTTTGTACAGTAAGAATTGTCATTTTTCATTAGTAAAGATAAAAACTATAGTTTTAGTTGCTGGATTTATTTTTAAACAATTTGATCTATAATTGTCCACATTTAAAATTTTTAGCGCAAGGCACAAAATTACTATCATTTATAAATCAGACCGTTAAAAAATTAATTTGATGATTTAAATTACAATTCCACGAAAATCTTGTTAAGATTAGGTGTTTTTAAAAGTTATTCAATGTAATTTTCTTTTCAATATTAAGCATTATTCATAGATAAAGTTTGTGCAATTTTAAATCTAAAATTATATATAATTAAAAAATAGAGTAGTGCTATGGATATCAACTCTAATCTCAACTTTTTAAGTACTAACTTATGTGTCATATTTTTATTGGTAAATACAATTAATTAATATAGAAATGCTTTAAGCATTTACTAATAAAAAAAACGACAACTCATATGCCACATAGATTGGTATTCAATAGTTGTAATTGGAGTTAGTGTTTCTAGCATTTTTCTTAAAAATATTACCCTAAACTTGACCGAGATTGTTTTTTAAAATCTTTTCTGTAGACAAATTAAATACATGAATTTTTTTAATATTTTAAAAAATGAAATTCAAGATTCTTTAAAGAGGTCTTATGTCTTGTTTTTTTTGGTCCAAAAGTATCTTTTATTAACTATTCATGAGTAAAGAAAGATAAATTAAGAAATATTTAAAACTGATAAATATAATTCCCTAATTAACCCAATAAAATAACTACCTATCAAAGTGTTAAATTACAATTGGAGAATTCATCCAAAAAAAAAAAAAAAAAAAAAATACAATTCGAGAAAATTGCACTACATAATTAAAAAGATGACACATGGCCTCACCCAACAATACGGGCGCGCGTAACACTCTTTGGGCACTGGAATTGGACGAATTTTAACAGCTTGACGAAATGAGATTTTACCCTTCCTTTTTTTTTAGTTAAATCCTAATGCTTGAAAAATAGCTAATGCAGGGGTGTTTGGCATCTAAGTTCCACTTTAACTAAATTGTACTTTTTCATCTTAATTTTTGTCTTTTTCTGAAAAGTCAACAAAATTTATAATTATTTTTTAAAAAGTTAATTCTATTTAAACTTAAAAATTTCAACTCAACTCATTCACCAAACACCCATTAAATCTCTACTAAGGTAAGATATTTTGAACCTCCATCAAGATTTCATGCATTAAGGTAGCCATCAGTCAAGAAAGATTGGAGGGAGAACCTACGTCCAAAAAAATTCACTGGTTCCCACAACGAGTTGATTCTCAAAGAGAAGAATAACTTGGAAGATTGAAAAATCGATAAGCTTTTCTATGACAAGGACATTTGTAGTTAACTGAAGACTAAAGAATCAATAAATTATTACTGACAGTATTAATATTTACGCTGAATTAGTAATCCACATAACAATATTAGTATTTTGTTAGTTTTAGAAAAACTTTAAATCTTTCCACTCTGTTCTACGTTATTTAATTATTTTCTAAACCAATAACAAGTCTAAAAGCCAAACGTAAAAGCCTCTAGATTTCAATGCCAATAACATTTAAAAAAAATAAAATAAAACCTCACCATTGATATATATATATATATATATATATGTATGTATGTATATATGTGCTGGTAAAATTTTTCCCCCTCTATCGACCAAAAAACGACAAATTAAAACTGGCTAATTTCCAGTCCTCAAACACATTAACAGAGACAACCAATATTCACAGTTTCCATGAATTAAATTACCGCACGTTACACTCCTACCATCTAATGTAATAACGGTACTCTATCACAAGTATGTCACTATATTTTACCATTCCTACATTTATGGTATATATATCATTTCTCTAGAGTAATTAATGATATCACTGAAATTCTTATTGTATTTTACAATTTGAACGTTTAAATTAGCAAATATATTTTGATATTGGTGTCGAATTTCTTGTTCAGACGTAATAGAATAATTTAAAAAGAAAAAAAAAAGACTTTTAGAAAACTCTCAGGTTGGCAAAGTCTCACTCTCACACATTAGAAATATGAAGTGATATTATAAGCTTTTAGAATGTAACAAATATTAGCATCCTTGTGACACCTTGACTATATATATACACACACACTAATGCAAATTCTATACATTTTCTGAACTCTTAAGAGAACCACTAGAAGCCACATTTTTTTTATTATTTGTTGTAATATGAGAGAAAAAAATGATTTGAATTTAAAATCACAATATAGAAGAAGCGAATAAATGATTAAAATCAAACGAAACGCACAAACGGCACTAAAGTCACTATTTTAACTAGTGTTTAAATCATTCGTACATGACAAACGTACGTATGAACAAACACAATAATGAAATTACAAGTCCATTGACTATTATATATATATATATATATATATATTCTAATATAAAAAAGGTTTTTAAAACAAGAGTTGGAAAAAAAAAAAACACAATCAGTAGGATTTATTTTTGGTTCTTAAATCTGTACATGGAACTATTTGTTCTAGACATATATTTATTTTGATTTAATTTTAATCAGAAACGTGTATTATAGTTTGAGACCCTACATTCAAATGAGGTAAAAAAAAAAGAAAAAGAAAAAAGAAAAAGAGTCTACTACTTGTAATGATACGACACATATAATCTTTTCGTCTTTTGTTGAAGAAGTGACCATTGATGTACTACTATCTCAAATTCCACCATTTGTAATAAATATATTGATACTTATCAATATAACGGAAATGATATGATTTAGCTCTATTTCATGAGCTTAGTTTCACTTCAATCACTGCAATTAATCAATTGATCATCGTGGGAAGAAAATAAGTAAAGACAACTAATCGTTGCACGCCCTTATGGGTGGTCTTGCAACTTTTTTTTTTTTTTTTTTTGGGCAATGTAGGATTTGACATTCTACAATAGAGAATACCATAACAAAACTTTAGATCATATACTAATCAAATCACAAATTCCTATGATAGGACCTCGACTTATAAATAAAAACTGTAATTTTAATTATTGAATTAATTTTTAAATGGTTTAGTCTATAGGACTGAAATAATAAAAGGTAAAACATCCTATGGTAGAAGCTCCAAAACCTCCTTTTCTTTTTAAGGACCTGTTTGGTGTAGTAGTTGAGTTTGAGTTGAGTTGAAATTTTTAAATTTGAATAGTAATTTTTGTTGACTTTTTCAGAAAAGATAAAATTTTTTTTTTCAAAAAAAACAAAAATCATGATAAAAAAATACAATTTAATTTAAAATGAGTTAAAAAAACAGACAGGTCCTAAATTTTTTAAGTTTCTTATTTTCCCTGTAAAAAGGCAAGTGGTGAAAGGTGATGTTTGTTGGGGAAGACAATAGAAGAGGAGGATTGTGTAATTGGCCAAGCTGAGTAGCCAGGGACTGCAAATGCTGATACCACTGCAGATGTTGTTCAGCTCACACAGACTGTGAGAGTACTCCTTTTCCAGTACAGGCAGGCACAAGACACAGATTGGCATTTGAAAAACGCAAACACATTCACAAACCACCATTAATTATTACCTACTGTCGCAAGGCATTTAAAGGGATTTTTTTTTTATAAATTTTTTTGAAGTTTTCTTTTCTTTTCTTTTTTTTTAAATGCCAAGAAGATGAGACAAGGCCTGTTATGATTCTCTATATCTGTGTGTGGCTCAATCAATACTAGAATCTTTCAGCTGCCAATATAACATGATCTGATCTGATGTGATCCAATCTTCCCACGTATTAGACCCTTCACTGCTATGTATCTATTTGTGTGTGTGTGTGTATATATATATATATAGATATAATCTTCTCTTCTCTCTTACCGTCAAAAGCCTGCCTCGGACAAACTTCACTCATTGTCATTGATTAGACATGAGAGTTTTATCATCTCAGCTTTTTTCATTTTCAGATTTGCGTGGACTCTTTTCCACGAATTTTTATTTTATTTAATTTTTCTAGGACAGTCATGTTTGTTTCTAACCATTGGATATCATAGCATGATGGTCGGTTACCCGGTAAGAGTGTTTGGTGAATGATTTTGAGTTGATATTTATAAATTTAAATAGTGATTTTGGTTGATTTTTTCAGAAAAGATAAAAAACTTAAAAAAAAAAAGACAAAAATTAAGTTGATGGTGATGAGTTTAAATCATCACCCAAACTTATGTGATCTTATTTATGTGAATACTATAAAAATTTTTTAACATAATGGTAAAAAATATCTTATTTGAGACCTTCATGCCTATAAGATTATAAATTTAAGTCTTTATATGGCATAGACTACGCTTCCGAACAGTCTTTTAAAGCCCATGACCTGTTAGTTAGTGAAAGTCCGGGGATCATGATTCTTTTTTATTCTATTAGTGGTCCTAGTAGTTAATATATCAAAATCACATTAATATTAAAATAAAACACACAAGTTTTGTAAGTTCCAATTTAGGTGATTTAAAAAAAAAAAAAAAAAAAAAGGTTAGAGTTGAAAGCCTAAAAAAATAAATATTTTTACTTTGTTCTGAATTGGTATTTGATGTGCAATTAAATTGTCATTTTGAAAATAGATAAAATTTGAACTGGTTTTGGATACAAGTTGAAAACTAATAAAACCTAATAAAACTTTAATGCCCATGGCATGTTGAAAACTAAAAGAGGATTTGTTCATCTCTTAGTTCCAAATGCATTGAAAAAAGAATCGTTTTAATTTGAGATGGAATGAAAAAATAACAACATTTTAAAACTTGAATTAGAAAAGAGAAATTTTTGAGATAAGAAATGTTAATCTATAAAACAAGTATGAAATGATTAATATTCGGGAAGTAAATTATGAAATCGACCCGATTTTCATTTACAGAATGAGTTTTAACTCTACATCTTTGATATCGAATACAGTTTTAAAACATGATTTCATTATGAAATGATCCAATGAGTATAAACCTACAAAATAAACAAGAAGCTTATGTCTTACTATAAAATTACGAAAAAAAAAAACCTTTAGATTTGTAATTATGAGTTTATAACTTCATAATTTTATAGTTTGACTTTATAATCCTATAGTAAGTAGAGCGCGCATATATACCTTAGATTTGCTAATATTTATATATGAGGGCTTTTGAATCCGGCAATGCCGGACTCTCTCTCGGGTTGTACCGTGTGTCACTTGGGTTGTGCCGCTCTCTTTCTTGGGTTTTATCGCCAGACCGAACTGTCGCTGGATAAGTTAGTTTACCTATATATATTATATATATACACACACAAAACTCAAAACTTGGTAAAAATCGAACATCCCTTGTAAAAATAGTACAGTTGGTTGGGTATTTTTTTTACCTTACCGAAAAATTCTCAACCTTGTAAGTTGTAAGTTCTAACTTCTAAGTGAAACCCACTGTTAAAAAAATGTTCTTTGAGTTTTTAACCTTTTGATTTCCAATCCAATTGCATACTCCCTGGTAGAACATTGCGGGAACAGTTTGCACTTTTCACTTTCCACTTTCCAGGCTGCAGAGTGCCTTTAATTCACCAGTATCAATATCATTTATGTTGCTCAGAAAAAAAAAAAAAAAAAAAAAAAAAAAAAAGGAAAGAAAAAAGATAAAAGAAAAAGATCCTTCAAAAAGAGAGAGAGAGAGAGAGAAGAGATACGGTTATATGATGCTTTCTGTTAAATAATTGTTAGTAGTAATTGTTTGGTAGAAAAAGAGAAAAATGCAATTGAAATTAAATATAAAAGTAATGTAAAAAAGGATGGAAGGAAATTTTATTTAATTTTTTTACCTTCATTTGTTTGGTAGAGGAATAATATTTTTTTTTGTAAAAAATAATAAAAATAATCTATTATAACCAAAAAGGGTATCAGGAAAAAGAAAGAAAAGAAAAGAAAAGAAAGAAAGTCGAGAGGTGAAAATGTGATTGTTCAAGTAAAATGAACAATATACTTTCTTTTTCATTATCTGTCTATATTTGAGAAGATAAGTAAATGAGGTGGCCTTACAACTTAAAAATCTCGTCTTTTAAAAAAAAAAAAAATACTATTCTTTCATTTCTGCCAACGATCATAAAAGATTTTCTCTCGCATTTTCTCTCCATCTTTTTCTTTACTCCCAATAATCCATCATACAAAATGAATCATTAGTTCACCTTCGAAACTGCTGGTTCATGACAATGTGTGATTAGACAATAAATAGATTTAGATTGAACTGGACAGTAAAAAGACAATAAATAGATTGAACTACAAAATATTTTAACATTTTTTAAATGTTAGTTGTTAAATGATTAAAAAATATGAAAAGAATTTTGAATAGTCAAAGAAAATTTGATATTGAGATATGTAAGTTACACAATGTTTCTTATGTAAAATTTATGTATTTATATATATATTTTTAATATTTGTGCTACCTTAAAATTCTCTCAAATTCATTCTAAATTTTCATTTATCTTGATAATATCTCTTAATTTTTTATAAAACTAGAGTAATGATATTTTTATTGATATAGGTGTTTTCATCTTTGGATGTAATATTAGTTTACTCATATAAATTTTCACCTTTACGTGTTATCTATTTTAGTGTCTTTTGTCCTTGCCTCCCATGTTGTCACGTGACGGATCATTTAAATAAAAATAATAATTTTAAAAATTAAAAAATTAAAAAATTTTAATTAATTTTTTATTTTGTTTTATTTATGTATTTTGCACGTATTCTAAACCTGTAACATGGCAATTTCAAATAAAAAATTATTTTTTTTTCAATATTTTGTTTTGTTTAACTTTGTTGCAAAGCACGAATATTTCAACTAGTTCCTTTAAAAAGAAAGGTACCAATTTTTAGAGGGCTTGTTCTGCTGTCTTAACGAACGATTTTATTTATTTATTTTGTAACATAATAATAATAATAATAATAATAATAATAATAATAGAAAAAGCTGTACGATCTCTAAACTAAACTAACTTTTTTTCCTTCTAAAAAGTCTTTTAAACTAACTTTATTTCAATGTAAATATTTTAAACTTTACTTACAGTTCAGACACGATTTGAAAACAAAAAATTACGGACATGACAAAATGCCCATGTAATGTTTGATCTAAGAACTCATCTGGAGGTAAGTTAGTCAAAAATTTCTTATGTTTTGTTTTGCTCAAAAAAAAAAAAAAAAAGAAAAAAACCTCAATGAATTGGGTATGGATGAAAAACAAGAAACAATTCCCTTAAATTAATTTTTTACATACATGACATAGAGAAGAAAATTGAGTAAAAATACAACAAACACAAAATGATTAAAAGATTTGGCTTCAACCATGAAACCCCACCACCAGCTGAGCTCTCCTTAATCCTGTTCTTATCAGACGGCTCCGTTCTGTCGGACTCATAATCTGGTTTCTTCCAAGCCAAAGTCTCACCGCTTCTTGGCGGTTCAACTTCACCACTTGCATTATTCAAACAAACAGAAACATTCTTCTGATACACATTTCTAGTACACAAACCACTATTTCCCCTTATATCAAGCCTCTTCCCAAGCCTCTCAACGAAATCCTCTGAAAGTAAAACCTCCCCACTTAGCAGATTGTGGCTCAAATTCAGAAGATCCAAGTTTTGGAGTGTCCCTAAACTTGGAGGGATTGTCCCAGTGAGGCTGTTATTGTCTAGAGAGAGAGAGGAGAGATGTTGGAGGAGAGAGAAAGAAGTGGGCAATTTTCCTACCAATCCACAGCTTGAGAGGCTCATTGTTTGGAGCTTCTTGAGATGTCCTAGAAAATTTGGTATCTCTGTGTTCAAAGGGTTGTGGTCTAGTATAAAGTACTCCAAATGGTCCAAATCCAAAAGGGTTTCCGGGATTTGGCCAGAGAGTAAATTGTTGCTCAAATCGAGTAATACCAAGCTCTTGAGCTTCCCAAGTTGTGGTGGGATTTTTCCCATGATTTTGTTTGAGCTGAGATCAATTTTCTGGAGGAAATGGAGTTGACCCAGAGAAGAAGGGAGTTGACCCTCTAGAGAGTTCCAACTCAGGTCCAAAATGGTCAACTTTTCCATGCCACCAATTGCCTCAGGGACTTCACCACTCAAGTTGTTGTAACTCAAGTCAAGTTGCTCCAACATGACAATTTCACCAATCTCCTTTGGTATCTCTCCATTTAGGCTGTTTTGGGAGAGGCTGAGGACTCTTAGGCTAGCGAGATTGGCCAAACTTTTCGGGATTTCTCCGGTGAGGGCCGGGTTGGAGTCAAGAGCTAGGTGCTCCAAGGAAGAGAGAGAGCCGAAAAGAGAAGGAGAGAGAGAGACTTCAGAGGTCAAAAAACAGTTGAAGATTGAGAGGGTCTTTAGGTAAGGTAACTTGAGCAAGGAATTTGAGAAAGTGGCAGAGTTTTTGCAAGGAGGAGGGTTGAGAATATCGGGGCCAATATGGATTTTTGTGACATGAAAAAGTGGAGTCTCTTCTTGACCAATCTCACACTCAACACCTGGCCACGGGGTCTCACTACATGGCTGAGGGTGGTCTTTGGCCCAATCTGAGTCACCAAGAAGAGCATCAAAAACATCAAAAAGACCCAAAAGTTCCACCTTTTCCATATCCAATATCTCAAACTCATCCCCTGAGTTTCTCTGTGCTAAATTCACTTCACAAGCCAAAACAAGTAACCCAACAAGGAAATAGGACAGAAAAGAAGTAGCCATGAGAAGAAGAAGAGAAAGAGAAGAGAATAGAGAGAAGAGAAGAGCAAACTTTCACACAGAGCAAACAAAACCCACTGTTCTCAGACTCGTTATGAAGAGAATGTACAACAAGACATGACCACAAAAAGTTCCTCTCCTTTTTCTTTTTTCTTTTTGAAATGAAAATAAAGAGAGTAACTTTGGAAACCCATTTTTTGCTTCCAATATATGTGTATATTTTTGTGTCAGTCAATAATAAGGCTGCATTTTGATTTGAATCCTAAGCTTGTCGCCTGTGTTCTACTCTCTACCACACCCCACAGTTTTTTTTTTTTTTGGTGAATGTGACAGTCTTGTAGTTTGCATGGAAAAGAGAGTGACAAGAGGAAAAGAGAGTTTAATATAAGTAGGAACAATTTGTCAGAATGGCCATTATAGTTTCCCGTAGATATGGTTACATGATGGGACTTTGGCTACTATTTTATTTTTTATTTTTTATTTTTCTTTTTTGGTTATGGTCTTGGCTATTCTTTAGCACTGTCGGAATCTGTTCTTTCATTTCATGCATGAAGACACCAGTCAATTATTTCACTATTCTTGATTGGTTGGATTTGGAGTTCGGATTCCACCGGACAACTTTTATTCTATCCTTGGCCTTTTGAGAAATACATGCCGGCACCATGGTTACTAAGCATCACAATTTATAAAAATGAACCTCACGACTTTGTTTGGTGATTAGGTTTATCTCAAATTAAAATTTACTTTTTTATCTTAATTTTTATCTTTTTTTGAAAAATTTTTTTGTCTTTTTTTCAAAAAGTTTTTGTCTTTTCTGAAAAATCAACAAAAATTTTCAACTCAAACTTAAAATTTTCAACTCAAACTCATTCACCAAACGGACCCCATGTGCTAATTTTATATTGTGATACTCAAATTTTTTTATTAGTGTGTAATATTAAATACCAAATACGTCTTTTTTTTTTTTTGGGAGATTTTTATGCAGGAACTGAAAAATATTCATCCCTAAGGTTATGTTTTTTGACTGTGAAGTCAGTACTAAAGTGTCTCTTATGCGCACTATTATTTTGTTATGGTTTTAACCAAGTCGAATAGTCATAAATGTACATAAGCAGTAGGCACTACCGTACAACCTGTCTCTTGTCACTATAAGGTTGTGTTTTTCGGCCGTCAATTCTACACTAAATTGTTTCTTGTGCATACTTATTTATCATTATTATTATTTTGTTTAGAGAGAATTTGTAAGAAAGAATATCAAAGTATCTAAGGTTTCATAGCGGACCGTGTAAGACACGGCATGAAAACACGATTGTGCCTAATTAAATGGGTCGTTCCCTACGCAGCACGACTTATTAGTCAACTCTAAAGACATTGAATGAGGCTTAAAAATAATCTCATCTGCTATGTTTATTAGCTATCGACTAAGAACTTTTTTCAATGAATCAAATATTTTTTTTCCTTCGTCAAACCACTTTAGGGAAAAGTTGTACGAGTGAATAACTAGACATCAAGGGCAGACTGTGGCTCCATATGTCAAATGTTTTAGATTTACCCATAATTTTTCTTTTTCAAAACACTGTGCGAGTTCAAATTGAATATGTAGTTATTGAAATAATTGTTGGAGACTCAAATGGTGGATATGGAAGCATGATAACTTATATGCTTTTCCATATCTCCATGAATCTAAGATCTTTAACTTGCATTGTATCATTTGGTCTACATACCAGAACTAATAATATTTGAGATTATGTAGGGTTATGGGTGCATGGCTGTAGGAGCTAAGAAGCACTTTTTGTTTTTCTTTTTTGTTTTTTTTTTTTTTCAAAATTTAATTTAGACCGTTGATTCAATCAGTTTTAATCTAATAGATGATTTTAGATTTACTATGAATCGTTGATCAAATAAATACAATCTAACAATCAAAATTAAACGACTGTTGTCTAAGAGTTGTAAATATTGACTAACAGATTTGTATGACAAAAAAATTAAAACATTTTTAAGAAAATACACCTTGTGACCAAAGATTGTGTCTGTTGTAACAATTAAATCGTTTTATATATATATATATATATATGTATGTGTACATATATATACATTTTTTTTTACTATGAATAAAACTCTAAATCAAGATCAGATATCATTCTCATTCTAGGAATTCACTAAGATTGTTACTTAACAAAATCATGAGTTTTTTGTATCTTAAAGCCAATTTGTCACATAAATCCGTAAGCAAACTTTACAGTGGGGTGAATAAAACCTTAAGGATAATTCCTATGGCTCAAACAGAGAGAAAGACAGTGTGAGTGAGTGACTCTTTCACGAAGAATAAGACTACTAAATTCACATGTCTACATAATACCAATGAAAAACGGCACTTTCTGAAAACCCAACCTTTTAAAGCCTCTCATATGATCATAACATTTGTTCTTTGTTCTTTGCGTGTGTGTGTGTGTTTTTTTTTACATGTTTTTTTTTTTTTGGTTTTGTTTTTTTTCTAATTAATATCTTATCACGATAACTATAATTGAGAATGCAATACATTTACTTTTGTTTTGATTTTTAAAAAAGATATTTTCATCTATGTAATCAGGTTCTCTATTCATTCGATTTCGTCAAGAATTTGAATAACAATGCGTAATTCAATATAATTGATTAGCATTTCAAGTATTTTTCTTCATAGAACTAAAATTTTAAATTTAGATACTAGGACACAACATTATAGGAGGATATAATTAATGAGACATGAAATTCATGACAACAGTTGATCTCAACTTGGGATTTCTGTATGATTTGTTTCACCCTTCTCTGTTGAAGGTATAGCTATCCGCAAAGGCCTTCTCATTGCAAGAAGAGTGGTCTCATATTGAAATTTGAAAGTGACTCATTTGAGCAAGTAAGAGCAGTTATTAATCAAAATTCCAAATTTGCTACAACAGATTCTATTTTTAGAGGTGGTAGCTCCTTCGGCTATAATCCTAGTCAGGATAATCTATGAAGATTGCTTTCGGTCAGAAGATTTTCCAAATTGTATTTAGGGCTAGTTTGATAATGCTTTTGTAGACTTTAAAAGTCCTTTGCACAAATTACGATGCAAATATTGTGTTTAGTAAAAGTATTCAAAGTCAATTGTAAAAAAAACCAATGCATTTTAATAATTATTTGGAGAAGTTAAGATTTGTAACTTTTACTTTTAGCTTTTACTTCTCCTTTTGCTAGAAGTAAAGTTGAAATTATGTCAAAAGCACAACAATCCCAAACTAACTCTTAATCTTTTGTAATTGCCCATATGATTATTGAGATTAATTAATGCAACCCTTTTCACTTAAAAAGTACATATAAAATATTTTTTGAGATCTTATAAACTACATTTTTAAAACCATGATGTTATGCCTCATATTTTCTTCTGTCTTTTTCATACAATACAAAATTGAACATGTGTCCTTTCAAACTCAAATCTCAGTGCCACCTTACCTCATATAGCTTGATCACCAGGTAGTCACTTGTCATTGGCTAAATCTTTAGCCTCTTTCTTAATAGGACACAATTGAACTCAGGCTCATTGAAGATAGGGGAAAACACATAAATGATATATAAATATATATATATATATATATATTTAAACATCATAACATGAACAAATTTGACACAGGATCAATATGACACAAAAATAAAACTGAAGTTTATATCATATTGGTCAAGCGGAAAAATTTGTATCATTTTCGTCAATGAATGTAAAAAAAGTGACTATTTTGATAATTTTCTCTTCAAAATACCACTCATCAATATCTTTGGAAGAGTTTAACTATCTAAAATGACTAACATATGATCCTACCTTTTATTTACTTGGCATACAAGTGGTTCACTTTTAGTATACCAATGGTTTATTTATTATACATTTATCTAAAAAATAAAATTTAAGTTTTATAGTATACCAGAAATCAATTCTTAGTGCATTGGATAACTTCTTGGTACACCAATGGCTTACTTTCGATAAACCGACTGTTATTTTTCACTCTTGTCTCTCTATACCAACACGGCCATGGCTCAAACGACACACGCTCGTTGGAATAAGCTCGGCCTTGTGTAGTCACGAGAGAGAAGGAGAGTTTGAGGCGATATTTTTTGTCGTCGTCGTCGTCGTTTTTTGTTTTTGGTTTTTTGATTTTAATTTATCTATATATTTTTTATAGTTTTTAAGTTTTGTTCTAGTTGATTACTATTTCCATCATGAGACACATACAATATTAATAGTTTACTTCGTGTAAATAGGTGTAATGCATATAATTAAAGGTTATTATGCATCCATTTTATATGCATTAGTAATCATATATAATCAATTATAACAAATATCACAAAAGCACCTCTATAGGGAGAAATTATGCAACGGACTGGATTTACCACGTCATCATGCTTATTTGGTATACCCATCTAACTAAAAATTAACATTTGGACAATTTGTTTATGTCAACCTTTTGTAATTACGTTTCTCTTTTCTAGTGTGTGTCGCATTAATTTGTTGAGTCAAAATTTCTTTAAAAAACTATGAAGTTAAAAAAAAAAATATATATATATATATATATATATACTCACATCTTTCAAAAAAAAAAAATATATATATATATATATATATACAAATCTACTCTTACATTAAATTGATTTAAGAAAAACTCTCTATTGATTAATTAACTTTAAAGTTTAAACATTATATTGTACATTAAATATTATAAAACATTATATCTTAAATTCAAATATAAAGGATTGCGTTCTTTATTTTATTTTATATATTTTTTCTCTTTATACAAGTATATAAGTAAAAACGAAAAGCGGAAGTGTTGTTGGATAGAACAAAGGTAGGAAATACATATTATGGAGAAAATTAAAAGAATTATTTAAATATAATATATATTAGTATATATAATTAAATTTTCATGTTCTTTCCAAATTGAGATTGCTTTTCTTATACGGATATATCATCGAAACATATATTGTCTTTACCTAATAATAATATGATTTCCCGAAGTATAACTTTTCAGTTATTAAAGAAGGAGAAGGAGGAGAAGCGTTTGTTTCGTTCCCAAATAAATTCAATTGTTAAAGTTTTTGAGTAATTACGAAATGATATACTTAATGTTGATTAATAAATTCATATGTATAAAAATGTTTTGTTAATTAAAAATTATAATTCAATTTTAACTAATTTTTTTGTTGGTTAGTTTTAACAAATTAAAATAATAGAAAAGAATGTTATATGGGAATTTTAAATTAGCAATTAATGTGATATACATTTAGAAAGAGAAACATAATTACAAAAAGGTTGACATAAACAAATCATCCAAATGTCAATTTTTGGTTGGATGGGTGTTCCACGTAAGCATGATGATGTGGTACACCCGGTCTACTAAATAATTTCTCAGGTGCTTAATTCAACTATAGCCAAATATATATCAAACATATCCAGTACTTAAATATTTGTAATCTTCATAGAATTCTTTTGTTTTTCTAATTACATGCCTATCAGTCTTTCCTTGTGTGCCTTTTTAGACACCTTTTTTTCTTCAGATATGTTGGTCTTTCCTATTATGTGCCTTTTTTAAACACCCTTTTTCTTAGTTTTTTCTATTTCATTTGTTCTTGCCCAAATAATTCTATATGCATGCTAAAAACTCATGTACCTACAACTAATAAATGCATAAACTGCATATAAGTAATTTACAAGCATCACCGAGTATGGCAACCTAATGATAAAGAATTACTAAGTTTGTTGGGACGTCGGTGATTTAAGGTTTGAGTGTCTTTTTTGAGTTCTTCAAATATGAAAGTTTACTTCTATAACTTAATACCGATTTAATAATATATTTAAAATTAGATACGCCCCTTCGTATTATGATTGCTGATGCATTAACATATTCGGTGGAGCATCTGGATACTCCTTCGTAAGGCCCTACATAAGACATAATTCCCGTTTTATCGTTACGATATTATGACTAGAATGAGGCGCAATTTGGTCTCACCACAACTTTAATCATAAACTATATGGTCATACCATTCTTCATAAATCATGGAAGATATGTATTTGTAAGTTAGCATCAACAATTACAAAAGAAAGACCCCAAGTTTGTAAAGTCGTCTAAGAAAAATACGTAGAGCATAAATCATGGCTTTTATTCCGTAATCAAAGTTGTATTATTATTTTTAATTATTAGCCAAAAACACTCAAAACTCGCTTTTATCTTGCTGTCTTTGGAGTGTTCCTCTTGTTATTTACAAAATCCTATTAAGATAAACATTAATCAACGTTTTAGTTGGTTAATAATTCCAACGTAGATACGATTACGCCATAGAGAAATAGGTGTCAACCAATCACCATTCGCCAACTTCAACTTCAACTTCAATCTTCAACATTCCACATCTCCCCCCATGAATTTTTGTTTCCCAAGCTATGTAAAAAATAATGGAGATTTTTACTTTAGGACATGCCGAAATAGATTGATGTATGAAAGGATGCGCGGGTAATCTTTTTTAAAGAAGTTTTTTAATAAATGATTGAAGTTCTATAAATTTATAAAAATAATTATTTTTTTAAATGGTCAATTATTGATTTTTTTCTTTTGGTAAATCAATTAGTGATCGACTAATTGAACATGGTTAATTAAAGATTGACCAATGCAAATATGTCTTTTGAAGTAATTGATTATGGTTAGTCAATCACGGTAATTTTTCTAAATAAACAAAATATCGATCATTTATTTAAATAAATATTTACAATTTTATATTTACTTAAATTTCCCATGTGTTAATTAGGATTTTGTTTTTTAACTATTAGATCGGTATTAGAACCTACATGTTTTATTATATTTTTTTTAGAGTAATTGGTCTAAATGGTCCATGAACTTTTAAAGAAGTGATCCATGTTCTTTTTTTTTTTTTTTTTTTTTTTGTCATGCTGACGTTAAACTCTCTAAAAGGTGATGGTTTGGTCATTTTCATCTGATTCCGTTAACGCAAACTCACAAAATGATCATATAAAAAGTATATTTTATGTTTTTTTGAAGGAAAATACCTTCAAAAAAAAAAAAAAAAAAGAGTGAGTTTTTTGAGTTCGCATGCAATAGAGGGTGACAAGAGGAAAAGAGAGTTTAGTATAAGCAGGAACAATTCGTCAGAAGGGCCATTATTGTTTCCCGTAGAAATGGTTACATGATGGAACTTTGGCTACTATTTTTATTTTTATTTTTTCTTTTTCTTTTTTGGTTATGGTCTTGGCTATTCTTTAGCACTGTGGGAATCTTTTCTTTCATTTCATGCATGAAGATACCAGCCAATTATTTCTTGATTGTGGATTTGGTGTTGATCGGATTCCAGATAACTTTATTCTATCCTTAGCCTTTTGAAAAGTACATGCGGGGGCAACCTATAAGAAGTAAACCTCGTACGTGAGTCTATTTTGTGATACTTAATTTTTATTTAATTAGGGTGTAATATTAAACACTAAAAACGTCTCTTATTTTTATTTGGAGAGTTTTATAATATGAATTGAAAAAATACTCATCACTAAGGTTATGTTTTTTTGCCATCAAGGTCTGTACTATAGTATCTCTCATGCGCACTTTTATTTTTATTATGGTTTTGACCAGATCGAACAGTAAAAAATGCACATAATCAGTATTAAGGCACTACAATACAACCTGTCTCTTGTCAGGTTATGTTTTTCAGCCGTCAATTCTGTACACTTAACTGTCTCTTTTGCATTTTTTTATTATTATGTTACGATTTTGATCGGATCGAACAATTTAAAATGTACATTATCAGTACAAGGCACCACGGTAAGAAAGATCATTTTTTTTTCTCTGTAAGAAGGGAAGAAAGCACGCGCTTCCTCTACGTGGACATCCTTTTCACCAAAACTGTTCCTGCTGTCTGTCACTTATATTTCCTGCAGCTTGGAATCAAGCCAAAGTCTTTTTTTTTTTTTGGTGAAAAAAATATAAAAAAAAATTATTATATAGTTGTAATTTTGGGTATGCTATTTCTATATAAGTTTCTCCTTATTGCAAGTTACATATGAAGCCCTATATATATATAGCTTCTAAGTCATTGGTGCAGATATCACAAAGCCATTAGTGTGGCCATAGAATTTTCCCAAGATTGTGTCTGAATGTCTATGAGATATTGTAGTAGAAAGAATTTGTAAGAAAGAATATTATAGTATCAAGTAAGGTTTCATAGCAGGCTTTTCACACAGCATGATTGTTGGTGCTTGATTTCGTCCTCCAATCGATTCCCTCCACATGTCAAACATTACATCATCAAGAGATCATGCATATCAATAAAAAGGTCATGACAATAAGGAAATTATCTATTATAGAGTGAAAGATCAACTCCCAATGCATTTAGGAAAGTGGGTTTAACCTTAATAACTCCAGTAGTGGATTTAATTAACTTTATAAATAGGACATCAAGTTCATAAAAAAAAAAAAAAAAAAAAGGAGAAACATAGCATTCTTATCCCCTCCATATTCTCTTGTACTCACCATTATATTTACTTGCATACATTGTGAAAAACTTCAGACACATAGGACTAGCTCATTTTAAAGCAAACCTATTTTGGTGTTGTTATTTATTTTCATCATTATTTTTAAATTCGTTTATGATGATTAGGCTTGACGTAGATTTCTATTAACGGTGATCAACGGTCCTAATTTTTACGATCAATTATTATTTTTCAGTTATTAACTTGAAATTTTTGCGAGCCTAAATTTCCACTACCATAATGATAAACACGATTGTGCCTAATTAAATGGGTCATCTCAAACACGGCACAACTTATCAGTCAACTCTAAAGATCTGCTATTGAATGTGGCTTAAAAATAATCTCACACCATCCGCTGTGTTTATTGGTTATCAACTAAGGACTTTTTTCAACAAATCAAATAATTTTTTTTCTTCGCCAAATAACGCACTTAGAGAAAGTAGTAAGAGTGAATAACTAGACATCAAGGGCAGATTGTGGCTCCATTTGTCAAATGTTTTAGATTTACCCATAATTAAAAAAAAAAAAAAAAGCACCGCGCGCTATTGGGCGCAAAGTTGCAGTTGCTAAGAAGCTCTCTTTTAATTTGCTTGTGTTTTTCAAATTTAATCTAAATTGTTCATACGATCCGTTATAATCTAATAGTTAGAATTTAATAATTTTATATTTAAGCTGAATTGCTAATTAAATAAGTATCATCTAACGGTCAAAATTAAACAGCTATTGTCTAAGAGTTGTATATGTTAACTAACAGATATGTTTGACATAAAAATTAAAACTTTTAAGAAAATACAACTTGTGATCATAGATTGTGCTTGTTGTAAGTTTGTTGTATCTTAAAGGTAATTTGTTATAAATTTATTAGCAAACTTTATAGCGGAGCTAATATAAAACCTAAGAATTATAAATTCCTAGGGCTCAAATTAACTGAGAGAAAGAGAGAGACCATAACTTATAATTCGGCTCTTTATTTATTTATTATTATTTTTTCTTTGGACATGTTTTTTTGGGTCTAAATAGTATCTTATCACTATAACTATAATTAAGAATGCATTACAATTACTTTGTCTTGATTTTTAAGAAGACTTTTTGACTGATATTAATAATAAAATTAATAGTCCTCAGGTCTCTACTCATTCAATTTCACATCAAAAATTTAAATAGCGATACGTAATTTAATATAATATTCATTAGCATTCAAGTATTTTCTCTATGCGATTTGTAGAAAGATGGAAGAAAAAGGACTGTATTTTCTTCTTATTTCATCAAGCGGAAAGGCTGAGAATAAATACACACTAGGCCTGCTAGTAGGCAGCCTCAAATCTCGGTAATTATTAACTGATTACCGAGATTAAATGAAAAATAGAAAAAGGAGAGAAATCCGAGATTAATTACTGGATTCTCATTATTATAAAATACACTAAATAAGGAAACTAACTAAACAGCAATCCCTTGATCCTAGGACTGACTTTATTCGAAATTCTACACTCCCCTCAAGTTGGGTTGTAGATGTTCAACATACCCAACTTGTTGGACAGATGCTCAAAGTTAGTCCTAGGCAGAGCCTTAGTGAGTATATCCGCCGTTTGTGAACCAGTTGGAACATAGATCAGCTGTACTATCTCCTTCTCTATCTTCTCTGAGATGAAGTGGCGATCTATTTCAATGTGTTTCGTCCTGTCATGGTGAACTGGGTTCTTGGCGATGCTTATTGCAGCTTGGTTATCACAACACATCTTGATTGAGTTATCAACTGTAAACTTCAATTCGCTTAGTAACCTTCTCAACCACATCCCTTCACAAATTCCGAGTGCCAATGCTCTAAATTCTGCCTCCGCACTACTTCTTGAAACCACTGATTGCTTCTTGCTTCTCCATGTCACAAGATTTCCCCACACATAAGTGCAATAACCGGACGTAGATCTTCGATTTGATATTTCTCCAGCCCAATCAGCATCCGAGTAAACTTCAATGTCGTTTCTTGAGGTTTTCTTGTAGAGCAAGCCTCTTCCAGGTGTCATCTTTAGGTACCTCAGAATTCGAGTGACTGCTTCCATGTGTTCTTCAGTTGGATTATTCATGTACTGACTCACAACACTTACAGAGAAACTGATATCTGGTCGAGTGTGTGAGAGATAAATTAGTTTTCCCACAAGTCGTTGGTATCTCCCCCTCTCAACTGGTGCGCTGTCTTTGGAAACTCCAATCTTCTTCACTGGATCCATTGGAGTATCTGCAGGTTTACACCCAAGCATCCCTGTTTCCTGTAGTAAATCAAGGATATATTTGCGTTGGGAAATAAATATACCTTGTCGTGATCGTGCTACCTCCATTCCCAAAAAATACCGCAAATTTCCCAAATCCTTTACTTCGAATTCCTTGGCTAGGAATTTTTTCAAGCTCGTTAATTCCTCCTCGAAATCACCTGTTAGTATGATGTCGTCTACATACACAATCAAGATTGCCCTCTTTCCTTTAGGTGATTGTTTGATAAATAGAGTGTGATCTGCTTGGCACTGGACGTACCCGTGCTTGGTCACTGATTTTGAGAACCTGCCAAACCAAGCTCGAGGGGATTGTTTTAGACCATAGAGTGACTTCTTGAGTCTACAAACCTTGTTTGTATTATTTTGATTCTCGAAGCCAGGTGGGACCTCCATGTATACTTCCTCCTCCAAATCTCCGTTGAGGAAAGCATTCTTGATGTCGAGTTGGTGAAGTGGCCAATTTAGATTGACTGCTAAGGACAGAAGAACTCGAATAGTGTTGAGTTTAGCAACTGGAGCAAAAGTCTCCTGATAGTCAATCCCATAGGATTGTGTGTATCCTTTGGCAACAAGTATAGCCTTGAACCGGTCTATGCTCCCATTTGCTTTGTATTTGATAGTGAAGATCCATTTGCAGCCGACTGCCCTCTTTCCTGAAGGAAGTTCAGAAAGTTCCCATGTTTCATTTTTCTCCAATGCTTGGATTTCTTCTAACACGGCTTTCTTCCATTCCGGGACTTTGAGTGCTTCTTGTATGTTGTTTGGAACCTGTGCCTTATCAAGACAAGTAACAAATGCTCGAAAAGTAGGAGACAGTCCCTTGTATGAAATGAAATTATAAATTGGGTGCTTAGTAGTACAAGATCGCACTCCTTTTCGTAGTGCAATAGGCCACTGCAGATCATTACTTGTTACATCAAAATTCTCCGAAGTATTTTCACCTGAGTGATTTTCAATTGGCATAGGGTTCGGATTAGATTCTTGGAGTTGCTCTGGCGGATTTGGTTGCTCTATTTCTTGATTGTTTCTTCCTTCCCTTGAGAAAACATGAAGCTCATCTTGCACAAGTTGTGAAGGCTGAGGACTCGAACCTGGATGATGTAAAGGAGTGGGTAGTGGAGATGGATTGAGGTCTGGTAGTGATGGATTAGAGTCCAAACCAGGATTTTTAGAGGTAACCGGATGATTTAGATATGGTATTATTTGGAAGGCCGACTCTTGGTGTGGAAAATGATGATCGGTGGTTGTGGCTGACTCTTGGTGTGGAGAATGATGATCGGTGGTAGTGTCCCAAAGCTGGAATTCTTGTATATTCTCCCCCTGAATTGCAGGTTTGGGGTAATATGCATTATGCTCAAAAAAGGTGACATCCATGGAGTTGTAAACCTTTTTTGTGATAGGTGAATAGCACTTATACCCCTTTTGATTTGGAGAATATCCAATGAAGATGCACTTGATGGCTTTGGGCTCTAACTTGCTACGTTGATGGGGATGGATATGTACGAAAGTTGAACAACCAAAGATTTTTGTGGGAAGAGAGGAAATGACTCTAGTGTTTGGAAAGGACCGAAGAAGGACTTGACATGGAGTGTGAAATTTGAGTATTCTTGATGGCATCCTATTGATAAGGTAGGTGGCAGTGAGGACAGCCTCGCCCCAAAAATGTTTCGGGACATTTGTGGAGAACATCAGTGATCGGGCTACTTCAAGAATGTGTCTATTTTTCCTTTCGGCAATCCCATTCTGTTGTGGGGTATCGACACAGGAACTTTGATGGATTATTCCCTGACTCAAGAGGTAAGTTCCTAAGGTGGACTCAAAATATTCTTTGGCATTATCGGTTTTTAACACTTGGATTTTTGACTGAAATTGAGTGTGAATCATGGTGTTAAAATTTCGAAATATTTGGCCAGCCTCTGACTTTGTTTTCATCAGGAAGACCCACGTAAGTCGTGTGTGATCATCGATAAAGGAGATAAACCTTCTAGTACCTGTTAGGTTTTTTACTTTTGATGGGCCCCAAACATCACTATGTACTAATGCAAATGGTTGTGATGGTTTGTAAGAATGATTAGGGTAAGAACTACGGGAATGTTTGGCAACTTGACATATCTCACAATGAAAAAACTTTGGATTTTTATTGATGAATAAATTGGGAAACAATTTTTCTAGGTACACAAAGTTTGGATGACCTAGTCGATAGTGCCATAGCATCACCTCACTATCGTTATTGAAATTACTAGACTGACTTGAATTTTTATTGGACTGACTCGACAATGGTGCACAACTTGCTGTTTTGGCTTGTTTTCCAAGAGAAGAATTGCCGTGTAGAAGATAGAGCCCCGAACACGCCTCAGCACTGCCAATCGTCCTCCCCGAGCCCAATACCTGAAATTCACACATATTAGAAGAGAATTTAGCAATGCAATTCAGGTCACGGGTAAGTTTACTAATTGATAGTAAATTGCAGTCAAGGTTCGGAACAAGAAGCACTGAGTTGAGAGTTAGGTCCTTGGAGAGCACCACTGAACCGATTCCCATCACCTTTGAGAGTGATCCATCAGCAATACGAACATTATAGTTTTCATAACATGGGCTATATTTATGAAAAATAGTTGAGTCTCCTGTCATGTGGTCTGAAGCTCCTGAGTCAACGATCCATGTGCATGGTTTCCGTGTATTTACTGTTAGAGCATCCAGAAATTTACCTTTTTGTGCCACCGAACCTGTTCCAATGATTGAAGGGATTATTGTTTGTTGCGTGGACTGATTGAACAATTTCTGAAGCACCTCCAACTGTTCTTGGCTGAATGGACTTGGTTCCTGCGGTGTTGGATTGTCCTCGGCTGCTGCAGTGTTCCCACGGCCTTCTCTGCTACGGGATGGTTTCCAATCAGCTGGTTTTCCATGAATCTTCCAGCAATTTTCTTTTGTGTGTCCTGGTCGTCGGCAGTGATCACACCAGGGTCGTCCTTTCTTCTGATTGGCAGGTTGTGGTCCACGTGCAGCAAGTGCAGTAGTCTCGAGGGGGGCAGATTCTTCGCTGCCCATCATCACCTTTTTTCGGCTCTCTTCTCGTCGAACCTCTGAGAATGCAGCTCGGAGGCTAGGAAGAGGTTTTGTACCTAGTACACGGCCCCTGACTTCATCGAGATTTTTGTTAAGTCCCAAAAGAAATTTAAAAATTCGTTTTGTCTCCACAATTTTCTTGTATCGGATCTCATCTTCTGAGCATGACCATTTTATTTCTTCAAACATGTCTAATTGTTGCCAATGGCGAGTGAGAACATTAAAGTATTGAGTAACCGAAAGATCACCTTGACGTAGGTCGTGAAGAATGGTCTCTATTCCAAACAACTCGGCTGTATTCTCGTTGTTTGAATAGGTTTCCCTGGCTGCTTCCCAAATCTCCTGGGCGGTTCCATACAACAGGAAGTTTTCTCCTATGTCGTTGGTCATGGAATTGATCAACCACGACATCACCATGTTGTTCTCCGTCTTCCAGATCTTGTATTTGGGGTCTTCCTTCTTCGGTTGAACAGCTGCACTTGTGAGGTACTCATCTTTGCCTCGTCCACAGATAAACATCATCACTGATTGGAACCATTGGAGGTAATTATGCCCATTCAGTTTGTGTCCTGTGACTGTGGAAAAAACGCCTTTGGTTCCTCCATTATGGTGTGAACTGGTAGCCTCTGTAGTAGTGTTGATTCCGGAAGAATTGGAGGTTTCCCTCTCTGTTGCCATGCCGTACTTAGTCATGGGAGAAATTCCAGATTCTCAGAACAGGGCTCTGATACCAAGTAGAAAGATGGAAGAAAAAGGACTGTATTTTCTTCTTATTTCATCAAGCGGAAAGGCTGAGAATAAATACACACTAGGCCTGCTAGTAGGCAGCCTCAAATCTCGGTAATTATTAACTGATTACCGAGATTAAATGAAAAATAGAAAAAGGAGAGAAATCCGAGATTAATTACTGGATTCTCATTATTATAAAATACACTAAATAAGGAAACTAACTAAACAGCAATCCCTTGATCCTAGGACTGACTTTATTCGAAAATATGCATCTATGTGCATATAAATAATTCCATTGAAGCTTAGACTGGCATAAATGGGAAAAAAGAAAAAACCCTCTTGGGGCAGTTCTTTATCAAGCAGACCCATTGCTGGCAAGGGGACCTACAGGCCAGAGGAAATATAATCACTGATGAATTTTCACGAGCTCAATAGATTCCTGTCGTGTTCTTAATTTTAAATGAAAACAGGCCCTAAATCATTCTAGCCACTAATTTACCGAAAGAGTAGACAGGTTCATATTATACTAAACAACAAAATTTAATATAGAAAAAAAACTGCTCCTTTCTTAAACAAAGAACATGGTTTGTTTTAATTATTTTTCCCCAAAGGCTTATATTTTATGTAAGGGTTGACTGACAAGCATAACCATTTACTGCATCGACTAACAAAGATTACCATTTTCAGCAACTGATCCTGCTTCAAGTACAAGTCGTGGACACAGTCATCAGATAGCGCCTGGTGTTGTGATTGAAACTTTTAGTCTGCCTGTGCAAGGGGATGGAGCTCCCCCAGAAATCAGTCGGGTGAGAGTGCTTCTTCTGAGTGGCAGTAGAAAAAGCTTTGTTGCAATTGAAAAGATGTGGCTCATACTTGTGCTATTGTTTCTCATGATAATGATTTTCTTTCATTTTTGCTTCTGAGCAGATTGTCTCCGCTGTTCTTGGGTCTATGGGGATTTCAAGTTTTGGGAGCGGCAATGAAGGGTTTGACAATAGGGAAAGGGTAAATCTTTAACTCCATAAGCTAATCAGTGTAGTCTATGATTAAAATGTATCATGAAATGTGAGACGTCATATAATGATGATAAAAACATGTGTGTGTACGTACACACACTGATATAAACATGAAGCTGACAAGTTAAAATACCCATCCGAGTGAAATATCAAGGCACTACTTACTTGATGAACTGTGGGTTCTATCTTATAGGTCTAGGAAAGTATTATGGTCGTGTTTTCACTTTCATTTTCTAGATTTGAAGGATATACGCTCCCTTAGTTGGATCTGATTTTTGACTTTTAGCGTTTAATCTTTTACTTTTTGGTGTGGTGCTGGTTACTAAAGGAACATAGCTCCCAAAGAACTGAAAGAACATCAGGTGCTAGTAGCTTGTTAGACTCGATTCACCTTCAGTCGGAACAAACTGGCATGAGGGGTCCATCTGATAGACCACATGGTGCCGTCGGACACTCGGCAGCTTTTTCTTTGGGGGCTCTGTCGCCTAATGTGAGTTTTAAATTTTTTATTTGATTTATTCCCATCCCATTTTCCAGGATTTAGACCCTTATATTTTCGGATCTTAGCTTTGTTTGACCCGAACTATTCCGCTATCCTTGTCTTTGAAGGGAATTCCGGATTCCTTGTCTACTTTGACCCAATACTTAGGCAATATGAGGCGCGAATTTGAGGCCATCGGTTAGATTTCTGGCTTTGAAAATTCATATCATGTAATAACTACTTCAAAATTACGAGCTCAATGATCGAATGGTTGGCATTGTACTGACAGGCAGAGACCGGGTAAACAGTGGTCAAGATGGGGCGTCACAAGTGTCCGAAGAAAGGAGTTCTCAGTCTGCAGCAGGAACAAGACAAGGATTCCCCACGCCTGCTTCCCTGGCAGAAGTCGTGCTTTCTGCAAGACAACTGCTTACTGAACAGGCTGCAGAAACTATGCTCGTGTGTTCTTAACTATTGCTTTTTTCTTTTTTTCCTTTCTTTCCATTAGTGGATGGAATTTTTTGGTTGAGCTTCTAGTGCTATGTAACTTGCTGGTCACCTGATTATCAGAAATAAATTTATTGTTTCTCTCACACTCTCTTCCTCTCCCCTTTTGATAGAGTTATTCTAGTATTAAAGTACTTATTAGGTTGCATCTGTTTTATATGTTGTGCTAAACCGAAAACATCATGACTCTCCATGTTACATGTTTACAGCAACTTGTGAGACAGTTGGAGAATCAAGTGAATGTAACAGATTCCTCCACAAGGGTTAGCTCTCAAGCTAGTGCAATGAGAACTGGAGCGTTAATCCATAATCTGGGTTCATTTTTACTTGAACTTGGTCGTACAATTATGACACTCCGATTGGGTCAAACTCCGGTGGGACTTTCCTGAGTCATGTCTTCCTTGATGTAATCTTGTCAATTTTGATCTTAGCTGACCTGGCTTTCTGTTACTCATCATTATATACAGTCAGAAGCTGTGGTAAATGCCGGACCGGCAGTTTTTATATCCCCGACCGGTCCTAATCCAATCATGGTTCAGGTGATTTTTCTAAGATCTTAATCATGACATATGTTTGATATGGAAATAATTCTGATAATTCAACCATATCTCCAGCCTCTTCCTTTTCAAGTCGGTACAAGCTTTGGTTCCATACCGATGGGATCTGTGCACCCAGGCTCTGGTCTAGTCAATGGACTTGGAACTGGGTTTCTTCCAAGGCGTATTGATATACAAATACGAAGAGGTACCTTGTAAAGCATTTTCAGGTCATTACAAGCCATTATGTTTTATGTTGGCTTTGATCTAATGGATTAGGAATTGTTTGGTCGAATCGGTAGGTTCACCAACAGCCACTGTGAATGCTAATCATGAGGAACATGGAAATACCCAGGGACCGTCTGGGCAAAGAAATACAGCGACACCAACAAATTCTAGTAGTGAAAATCCTGTTAATCAAGGAACTCAACGGGCCTCAGATGGTCCTGCTTTTGCTGGAGAGTCAGGTGTGAGGGTGGTACCACTCAGGACCATGGTTGCAGCAGTGCCAGGTCCCTTCAGTCGCCTATCTTCAGATTCATCAGGTAATTCGGTGGGTTTATATTATCCTGTTCTCGGAAGATTTCAACATGTTGCTTCTGGGCATGCGAGTGCTGAGCGAGGAACACAAGCATCTGGTGAGCGGCATTCTGCGCATCCGACTTTAGATTCCGCAGCACAACAACGACCTCCGGGAGATCCTGCAAGAGATGGTAATGTACAGTTCATTGCGGTAATGGAAAATATTTGCTCGATAGAAATTTTTAACTTTGTAGTGATGAACATCTGTTTTGGTAGCACAAATTGAAAGCTAGATAATAGATACGATTGTTAATTTTGTTTTGTAAGTGGTGCTGTTTTTCTTTCTACAGTAATCCTTTTTTTGTGTTGTTGTTTTATAAATCCCTTATCTATTTTTTTATCTTCTTAGTGTTTTCATTGGCTTCCTATATTAAAGTTGTAATCTTCATGTTTGGTCTCTTCTTTTTTTTTTTTTTTTTTAATTTTATTTAAACCAAGTATTCATTTGCTTCCTAGTTTCATTATCTTCAAGGGGATTGCCGTGTTTGTTCGTTAGAAGATGCTTTCGTCGATTTTTTATTTGCATGTGCTTTTTTTTCTGCTCTTCTTTTTTACCCTTCTTATTCTTATAATTTAAAATTATTCTTTATGCGTTTTTTCTGCTTTCTAGTTTCTGCTATAGAATACTCGGCTTCTAGTCAGTTCTTCAAATGTGATTTTCTGGTATTTTAATTGTTGGTGGCTCTTCCAAGCCTTGCTTTGGAAATGATGTGATGCTCTCTAGCACTCCGTGTTGTTCTATTTCATTTTCCGCCCAATTGATCTAAGTTGCTTCCTGAAATTGATCTCCATTGTTTTTCTTGCAGGATCGTTACCTACTCCAAACTTAAGACAGCACGAACCGGTGAATGCACGTAGCGTTAGCATCAACATTCTTTCTGCTGGCGGAATGCAAAGCAACCTTGAATCCGATAGACAGATCCCAAGCAGTGTTATGCAGTTTATAAGGAGCCTCTTTCCTGGAGGTGAAATCCATGTAGAAGATGGCAATTCGGAGGGAACAGCTGCTGGTTCGGAGCCAGATCAGCCAAGGACTTCTGGTGGTGCTGAGAGTGGATCTGAAGCAGAGCCGAGGGCTAGTGAAGAAGGAATATATTTTTCTAGTCTTCTACATCAAATCATGCCTTTAATATCGCAACAATCCGGTTCAGAGTCGGATGTCGCACCTCCAGAACAGGCTAATGCTTCCGAGGTTGGTGTTTTTTCTGTTTTGCCATTTTTGAGGCTTTTATGCCTCTTCCGTCTCAAAAAAGATCCCGAGACTCTCGTCTTATGTTAAAGAAGATATACTTTGTGTGTTTGCAGGCTGAAAACTCCAATTTTGGGACATCACGTCAAGCTGAGAGTTCTAATGCCGGGACTTCCCGGCGACAGGGCGATTGTGAATCAGGCTCCCCAAGTTCTAAACGTCGAAAGGTGCCTCAAGCAAAAAAATTTCTGCGTTTTCTCATGCAAATTTTTTTTTTTAAAACTGTCTTTATTGCTGCTTTATCCTTTACCTTTGTATGTACATTCTGCTCGAAAACATGTTTTTGAATTGCAAAACAGACGTACGGCTTTTCTTGATGCAGGTGGAGTGATTAATCATGGGAGGAGTGTAAGAAAATCTTCCAGCATCGTAAATAATGTCTGATCATGATCAATCATCTACGCTTCGCTCAACGATGGATGGCTCTTGCACGGGTGCATAGCAGCAAATACTTAATGTGTGAGTGTCATTGTAATTATATTGTGTTTTTTTCGCCTCAAACGGGAGAAGACGGTTTGGCATTTCTTCAATCAGCGGAATGCTCTTTTCAGACCAACATATACTTGTTTTTCTTCTTTGGTTGTGACATTTCTGTATTATTTGTATGATTTGTACTGCTGGGTTTTCAGTAAGTTGCTATTTATTATTATTTCAAAAACACAATTCCATTTTTCTAAGTGCATCATGAAAAGCTTCGGAATTGCTTTATCAGTGCTCTTTATAAAAGGTCTCTGGTTTCCAGCAAAGACTTCGTGAGGATTTTGTTGTAAGCCTCATGGTATATTGTGTAGAATTTTTACTTTTTATTATTATTGTTATTATTTTTTCCTTGGACGGAGGTTAGAAATCAAACATGCAGTTATTTTCGGTGTCCAGTGTCAAATTTGCTTATTTTTTCAGTGCTGAAAGCACCTTGGTTCGCATTCTTAGGTCCCGTTTGGGATCATATTTGGAAATAGTTTCTAATAGTTTTTCTATCCTTTTCCTCCAATTTTACTATTCATTTTTCTAAACATATTCAAAAAATTTAAATTTTAAAAGTCCATAATTTTATCATTTTAAGTCAAAATGAGATATATATTTTTTTTCAAATTGCATAGAATGTCGAGAGAAACAAAATAAAATTCGTAGTGTTAATTTTTTTCCGAACACGTTTTAAGTTTTTACATTTTTTCACTCCAAACAGTTTAGTTTTATCAAACGTATATTTTTGTAATTCAAACTATTTTTAATCTCTAAAACATCATCTTCAAGCGTGATCTCAAACGGGCCCTTAATAAAGCATTTATTTTCTAGCCAAATGTTATTTGTCAAATAATATACTATGATATGATTATTAAAAGGGATAATTGTATAAAATATACTGCATAGATATATATATATATATTTTTTCTCTAGATATGTCTCTGTTTTAACAAACTACAAAAATATCATTTGAATTTGAAAAATGTGTTTCGCTTTCATGCCTCGGAAATTTTTCGGAGAAGAAGTACAAATCTTAGCCCGTGCCTTTTGGTGCTCAACTTTCCTCGTCATTGCCCGTCGGGTTGCAATTTGCAAACACCCTCTTGTGGCCCCCCTTGTGCCAACAACTCCAAACCCAAATCATCAGGTTGCCCATTCTTGCCCGCACTATTGCCACCAACCGCACCTTTGAAGCACCCTCTCAATCGGTGGTGTAAGATTTGTTGTTTTTTGTTTTTGTTTTGTTTTTTTTTTTTTTAATTTTGATTTTGTTTTTGTTTTTGCTTGAAAGTGTTAAATTTGTTGTTGACTTTGTTGGGATCTAAATGTGCCCTAAGGATAGAAAATTAATATTATGGATTTTCTGTAAATATGACATTTTGATATTAATAAGAGAAGGTTATTCATGTTTAATGAGTTGTGTACTATTTACTTTCATTTGTTGATTGTATGGTTATTTTGAGCAAACATAAAATACTCCTTGACTGTTGGTAATATATCGGATTACCATATGTATACAGGGTATACATAGAAGACGTGGTAATTTGATAACAGTCTAAATAAATAGTCTGCAATCGATGGAATAAGATTTAGGGATCTTATTTATGATAAGATTGTAAAGGTTGTCTACTTCCTTGGAGGGATGGTTTGTCTTGATCATCGGATAGGTTCCGAGTAGAAACTTTAATGTATACCAGTATTGAGGTATGACATTGGACTGAACCTAAAGTGTTAATTGATTCGGTTTAATAATTCCGTTTATAAGAATCAATGACATTTTGATTATCATCCTGCATTAATCTTAATCCTGAAATGATTACTTGAGTTCGCATCCATGATTTATGTACTTTAATGCACTACAGGTGAGACACTGTTAATTCATGGTCAATATACTTGTGTTTTGGGTGTATGACTTATGGATGGAGAAATCAAGATTCATAGATACGGAATCCATAGCTATCTTAACGATAGTAAATGTTATTTACTTAAAGGCATTATTCGGGGATTGAAAGATAGTATAACAAGATCTTGGCCATCGGTTTACTTTGTGTTCTATGGTGGTTTACCAATTGTATGGTTTTACAATTGGTGATTTTTTCAATAGAGAATAATGGAACTTTAATGCACTACAGGTGAGACACTGTTAATTCATGGTCAATATACTTGTGTTTTGGGTGTATGACTTATGGATGGAGAAATCAAGATTCATAGATACGGAATCCATAGCTATCTTAACGATAGTAAATGTTATTTACTTAAAGGCATTATTCGGGGATTGAAAGATAGTATAACAAGATCTTGGCCATCGGTTTACTTTGTGTTCTATGGTGGTTTACCAATTGTATGGTTTTACAATTGGTGATTTTTTCAATAGAGAATAATGGAACTTTAAGTTAAAATGATTGAAAAGGTAAAACGGAAAAAGTCCTTAATTCAATCATGGATAACATATGGGGATTAAGCAAGAGATGAATAAATCATGAAAGAAGCACTACGTGAAAGAGAGCTTTCGTAATACGGTATGTAAACAGGAGTTCAACTTCAAACTTTTAGTGGAATAGTTTTGAAGTTGATAATTGATGAATAATTAATCTGGGATTAATTTTTCACAATTATAGGAGCCTCTTTACATATTTCCATTAGGTCCCTCTATTAGCTCATATAGTTCCGTATAGCGTCTCGGGATTTGTTCCTAATGAGATCGGTAAATTTAAATGGAATTTAGTAATGTCTATTAAGACATGGTACTCTCTAACATGCAATCCAGAAAGGATTGGACATGTGAAATTAATAGACAAATGATTTGTCAATATGTGATTGGTTAATTTGAATTTTGGAAATAAGATTGTGTTTAAATTATTTAATTTTGGAAAACAAATTTTCTCTCCTAATCTAAAAGTATACACGGTTTTTAGATAGGTGGAGGGAAGAAAATTTTGTTTCAAAATTGTTCAAATATATTCCTAACATTAAATTATTAATTGATTTGAATAATGGGGATTATTTGATGGTTTTTTTCTTTCCTTTAAAAAGTTGTGGACGGTTTTAAGAGGAGGAAAATTTCAAATCTTCCATTTATTTAAATTAATAAATATGGTTGATGTTTGAGGAAAATATTTAATACAAATAAGTTAATCTTATTTAAATTCAAAAAGGTTTAAAAGGAATTTGAATCTAAATAGGACTAGGATCTTTTGACTAGTCTAGATTCTTAATTTAAAATTTGAACCATCAATCTAGCTTGAATTTCAAGTGTGGCCGAATTTTTTGTGGGAAGATTTTCTCTTGGAAAAACGTTTTTAGGTTCAATGAATCTAGCCTTAAAGTTGTATGATCTTTTGATTCAAAATTAATCCAGAAAAATAATTATTAATTATTTTTAAGGAGATGAATTTTGAAAAAGAATTGGACTTCTATATAAAGGCAAGGGATTCTTGAAAAACCAATTTTTTGGTATTTTTTTCAAGAGGGAAAACGTTTTTTTGGAGTGATAGGAAAAACAATTTAGGTTTCTTCCACATCAAAATTCGGCTATCTTGTGAGAAAGAAAAAGAGAGAAAATTCCATTGAATCAAAACTATGAGGAAGGTTAAACCGAGTGATAATTTTCATAGGAGGTTAACCGGTTCCTGTTTTGTAGTTTTGAAGAAAGAAGTTGGATCATATTCTCAACGAGGAACATCGGAATTGAGAAGGAAGGATCTAGACTTCGGAAAGCATTACCGGTCGCTTGGATTCATAGAACGTGTGCCCACACATACTTTGAGACGTGGAACTCGAGAATAGTAGAGAAGACACGTTGGTCAAACGCTCTAGTAATTCCGGAATCCAAGAATTAAGGTATGCTTGATCATGAATTTAATTTATTGTTATATGCATCATGAGATTCTTTTCCGGAAACGGCATAAAAATTTTAAAACTTCCGCTGCGCTGTAACTCTATACCGGATCCGATTTTTCCAACAGACTTGAGGGATTTTTCAATTTTCATTTGTGTTTAACTTTAGTGCTCTTTTAACTTTTCCTCCTAAACCCTAAAAGTTGGTAGAAATGCTCCCTGAATTACGATATGTTTTCACCTTTACCCCTTTCCGTCAGTTTAATAGATGGAATAGTTGACATAACAACAACTAAAGTGTAATTTCGTTAGGACAAACTTTATATTTACCTCCTGAACTTTAATACTCTTGTAACTTTGTTCCACTTTGAAAACTAGTGCTTATACCCCCTCAAACTTTAAATTGCTAGCAATAACGCCCCTTAAATTTTAACAGTTAGCAAAAAAACACATATTCTTTCATATTTTGGCCATATAAGACTTGGAAAAACTTTATTTTTGCCTCCTAAACTTTAGTACATTTGAAACTTAACTCTCCAAATATTGAAAAACTAATGCTTGCACCTCTCTAATTTAAACTGTTAACAAAAAAAAAAAAAAATCATTTGCTATCATATTTTTTCCACTTAAGACTAATTTTACACTAGCTTAAATAGCAAAAAATTAATTTGAACTAAAATTTTTATTTGTACAAAAAAAACTTTAAAAATATGTTAAAATTGAATATAATAAATTCAAATTCAATATAATTTCATGGAAAACCCAAGCAATATAACAATTACTAATACTTGTTTAGCCAAAAAAAATACTTAGACTTATTATAATTGTTTGTTTAACAAAAATAAAGTTCAAATAAACAAAAAGCATTCGACACAAAAGAAAATAAAACAAGAACAAATTTAACCCCTTTTTTTTTCTTTTGAAAGTTCAATTTCATTAAACCAAAAAGTCTAAACAGAAAAAGATAAAGGAACTAAAACATCCAAACAAGTGTTCATAAGATTTGTTTTTAAAATTTCATTTCAAGAAAAACAAAAACAAAAAAAAAAACAAAAACAAAAACAAAATAAGTGAACTTTTATATTTAGATCCATTCAATTTTGATAGATTCTAAGATTATTTTCGTAATTAATTTAATTCTTATTATTTAAAGGGGGAAAAAGGGAAATAGCATATTTAATATAGGTGATAAAAAATTATAGCATAATTTATAAGGTTGTGAAAATTATAGCATAATTTATTAGGTTTTAGTTTCTAACTTTCAAAAATTCCCAAAATACCCCTACCAACCCTTCTTTCTCCCAAATCAATTTTCGTCCCGTCATCCGCGACGACGCCGTCGCTGTGCACTCTGGCATTGTCGCCAGCAACGTGGATCGCGACAATGTCAGGGCGAATTCTCGTTGCCATCGGAAGGAGCTCTCAAAGCCGATCTCGTGTGACTTTTGAATAGGCAAATCGCGATGATTTTTTCGCAAGCAACATCGACGGCGAGTTTGCAAGCGACATGGATTTTCAAATTTGGTTTTTCTGGTTTCATTCTGGGTTTTCCAGTCGCTAATTGAGTCCCATTTTGTTGCCTTGCTATCACGAGTCGCAACGACAGGTCAGCGACAAAGCTTTGTCGCGTTCTCCGATGATGGCGGCATGGGGCGAGGCGAGAATCATGAATCGCGCACCTCACCATCACGAAAACAGGCAGGCAACATCATACTTCGGTGAGACGTTCGTCACGACAGTAGAACAAGTTTCGTCGCACACTTCGGTGACGGTGGTGGCATAGGGGCAGCGGCAGATCTGGATTTGTCAAAAGTGGGACTTTTGTTTCTTATAAAAATTTGGGGGTTTTTTTTTTATAAAAATAGTTTAAAATTAATTTTAATAACCAATAAAATTGGTGAAAAAAAATCAACAAAATACTTTGGTATGAAAATAATATTATTTTCAATAAGAAAATCCTTTATTTTCTTGAAAATACCTTAATTTTCATTTTCTTGGAAATATCTTAATTTTAATACTTTTTAAGTAAGAAAATCCAATATTTTCTTGGAAATGTCTTAGTTTTCAATAATTTTTAAGTAATCAATAATTTTTAAGTAAGAAAATCCAATATTTTCTTGAAAATATCTAATTTTCAATAATTTTTAAGTAAGAAAATCCAATATATCCAATATTTTTTTTGGAAATATATTTATTTTCAATAATTTCTAAGTAAGAAAATCCTATATTTTCTTGGAAATATCTTATTTTTAATAATTTTTAAGTAAGAAAATCCTTCAATTATTTTAAATTCGATATTTATTTTAGTTTCTTTTTGAGATAATAAAATATAAACCAACAAATACAAGACAAAATTTAAAATATATATATATATATTACTTAATAATTTCCTTATTTAACAACAAAGCTAAAAAAAAAAGGTAATTTTAAACAAGCCCCAAATTCAATCCCAAATGAAAATCTAACCCTAACTTTCCCAAACCACCATCGCCGCTGCCACTGCTGCCGCCGCAGCCACAAGCGCCATCGCCCATTGTTGCTGTGCAGCAGAACAACAAAACTAGCCATTGCGAACTCTCTCTCTCTCTCTCTATCTCTATTGTCACCATCACCGCTGTACTTGCCAAACGCTGAAGCTCTATCTGTCAAGTAAATTTGGTATTTCCAAGTAAATCCAATATTTTCAAATAAAAATCTTTTGGATATTTCATAAAAATACAGTATTTTCAAGTAGATCTAATAGTTTCAAATTTTTCCATATGTTATTAAAATACAATATTTCTAAGTAAATAAGGTATTTCCAAAATATTTCTAATTAATTATATTTCATTAAAATGTAATATTTTCAAGTAGATTGGATATTTTTTAATTTTTTGATATTTCATTAAAATCCGGTAATTCCAAGTAAATCCGGTATTCCAAGTAAATCCAATATTTTCAGATAAAAATCTTTTGGATATTTCATTAAAATACAATATTTTTAAGTAGATCTGATAGTTTCGAATTTTTTGATATTTTATTAAATTACGGTATTTCCAAGTATATCCAATATTTTCAAATCAAAATCTTTTGGATTTTCATAAAAATACAGTATTTCCAAGTAAATCCGGTATTTTCAAATAAATCTAATATTTTAAAAAATAAAAATTTACTAGAAAAGAATATATTTACTTGGAAATAATTTATTTACTCTTAATAAATCTAGTATTTACTAGTAAATCCGATATTTATTGGTAATTCAAATATCTATTAGTAATTTTTTAACAAATTTTTTTTTTCTTATTTTACAAACTTTCTTAAATTACAAAAATACAACCCAAAGTTTTCCTAAATTAAAACCCCAAATTTATTCAAACCCTAACCCTAAATCCCAAATCCAAAAATCCTAAACCAACCCCAAATCAGCAACCCTAACCCAAATACCCTAATTCAGCCAGCCCATTGTCGCCACCACCGGAGCAACACCATAGGATGGAGCATCCACTGACAGAAAGAGCAGCTGTCGACCTCGACATAGTACCAGTAGAAAGCAAAAGCCGACAACAATATGCTACAACCAAAAACCTCAGCAAAGCTGCTATGCCGCCATCTTTGCAACTATGCCCGATCTCGAACGTTGCCAGTGCCAAACCCCGACCAGTTCACCTAAAAAAAATGTAACAAATCCCATCTCACGGTCCTAACGCCGTCGCTATCCATCGCCGTTGCTGTCCTGATCTCTGGTCGACGAGAGGAGAGAGAGAGAGAGAAAGAGAAAGAGAGAGAGAGGAAAGGGAGAGAGGACAGAGAGAATGGAAGAGAGGTCAGGGGATATGTTGAAGAAAATGGTAAAATAGGAATAAAATAAAAGCAAAATGAAAAAATGCTATAATTTATAATCAATTTAAAAACATGCTATAATTTTCATCAGTACCTTTTGAATATGCTATTTGTTACCATTTCCCTTATTTAAACTAGTGTCACATCAGTTTTAAACAGACGAAATATGTGTGTTTTTGTTAACAATTTAAAGGTTGAAAAGGTAAGCATTAGTTTTAAATGTTGGAGTGGTAAAATTTCAAATGTACTTAGGGGGTAAAAATAAAGTTTTTTTCAAGTCTTATATGGCCCGAATATGAAAGAATATGTGTCTTTACTAACGGTTTAAAGTTTGAGGTACATTCTTGCTAGTAGTTTGAAGTTTTAGGGGTATAAGTACCAGTTTTCAAAGTTCGGGAGGTAAAATTACAAAGTATTAAAGTTCAAGGGACAAAATAATGTTTGTCCTCATTAATTTACACTTTAGTTGTTATACTTTCAAGAATTTCATCCATTCAACTGATAGAATGGGTAAAGATGATATTGTTTTATAGTTCAGAAAGTATTTCTATCAGTTTTCAAAATTTAAGAGACAAAAATACAAAAGCACAAAAAGTTCAAACAGCAAAAATGATAATTTTCCTTTTTGACAAAAAAAAAAAAAAAAAAGAGTCGCGCTTTAGTTGATATGATTTGTTACTGAGTGGAGGGTTTTTTTTTTTTTTTTTTTTTTTTTTTTTTTTTTTGGCTTTATGTTTTTTAAAATGTTCAAAATATTTTCAAAAGTTTTCTTTAAAAATTCTTATTTGGAAATAAATATTCAGTTTCATTCGGAATAGTTTTGTCCTTTTATATTATTTTGTTATTAAAACATGGATATATTACTATAATAATATTTGAACTTTTGATAAAGGTGGTGTTTGATCCTCAAATATAAATTTTCATTCATCGAAATGTTCCTGAATTCTTGAAAAGGATGTAAATTAGACAAAAACCTTAACAACCTATTAAAAATTAAAACAAGAAGATATTGAAGAATGATTTGTCTATTAAAATATCAAAATTTAACATTGGCATATAATTTTGAATTTAGCATTACATTAAACGACATGTCACATTTGACTCAAACAACAGCAATTGAGTTTCAATTCTCACGCACACAAAAACTAATTTTTGTAGCTCAAAAAATTTTTTTTGTGGGCCCTTTCAATCGAGCCCAAAAAAACTAAAACAGCGCCCATTGACAGACAAGGCCCATTTCGTTCCCATCAATATTTCTTCTCTAGATTAGGGTTTTTCGACACTTTACGAGTTTCTTCCTTGAAGCCTCCACTACCAAAAATCGCCATCGCAGCAGTCGCACGCCACAGCAATCTCTTCATTCGGAACCTCCAATCATGGCGGAGCAGGTCGCTTCCAGATCCATCTCTTTCTCTCTCTATTTTCTCTCTCTAAAACTCTTCTTCCTGAATCTACTAACCCCCCCACTCTCACCTGTTTTTGCAGACGGAGAAGGCGTTTCTCAAGCAGCCGAAAGTGTTCTTGAGGTCGTTCGATGAACCCTAACTTTCTTTTTCATCTTCTTCGTTTGTTTTTTGACTGTTTTTTTTTTTTTTTTTTTTTTTTTTTTTTTTTTTTGTGTTTTTTAATCAATTTCAGTGCGAAGAAAACTTCGAAGGGGAAGAGACCTGGAAAAGGCGGGAATCGGTTCTGGAAGAGCATTGGTTTGGGTTTCAAGACACCCAGAGAAGCCATTCAAGGTTTATATATATATATATATATATATTCTGTTTGTGTGTGTGTGTGTGTGTGTGTGTGTGTGTGTATTATATTTTTAAATTCACTATTTTTGTGTCTATTTCTGCATATTGTTTTTATGGATGTTTGTGTTGAAAATACTATGATGGATTAAATATGTTTCATATACAATTATGTTTGCTAAAATGACCTAAAAGTGATTGGCACGAGAAGCAATTGCAAATAATTGTGGGCCTGTTTGGCAGAGCTTTCTAAAAGCTGCTTTTGGCTTCTTAGGTTGAGAAGAAAAGTAGTTTCTGCAAGTGTTTGGATCATCTGTTATAGGAGCTTCATTTCAGTCTCTAGTAATGCTTTCTGTCAAAACTAAAAAATAAATGTGGTTTTTGGAAGTAGTTTTTCCGAGTAGACTTTAAAATTTATAACAAAATTTAAATTAGACATTATAAATTTCAGTTAATATTTTAAGTATATTAGAATACTTTAGAAATCATTTGATCTCAAAAGCTGTTTGGTTTCAAATACTTACTAAAAAATCACAACTTTTGTTTCTCTTCTTTTATTAGCTAGAAGCAAAAGTAAAAACATTGCCAAACGGGCCCTATGTATGGGTTTGGATTGATCATGTTTTCAAAATCGCTTTTATTGATTTTCGTGTTAGTTATAGTTCGAACCGAGCCTATGATTGACACGAAAACCAATAAAAGCAATTATTGAAACCAGAAGCAATCCAAACTTTCAATCATAATGCTTTCTATGGATGATTTTTCAGCCATGTTTTTGCTCTAACTCAAGTGTAGTGCTACTGGACTTTTCCCTTTTTTTTAATGCACTTGCTTGGCATTGTAGCTATCCACAACGTTTAAAATTGCACACAATTTGGCATTAAGAGGTCTTCCCTTTGCCTACATCTCAGCATAAAACCAAAAAAGAATTCAAAAAATATGAAAAAACAAGTTGTAGTAGTCATAAATCGTAACTTAACATTATAAACAGTTAAAAAAGAAATAACTCCTACAAGAATTCTAAAAGAACACATCTTAAAATGAACTAGTTATGAAGAGGCATATGCAATATTTTCCCCTATGAGGCCAAAGCCTCAAGCCATTTTGGTCGCCTGACAGTGAGGCGTGCATGAAAGCGTGCAATTAATTGCGCAAGTTTAAACTCTGGCTATCCTACATTGCTTGTGTGGCTTTCCACCAAAAAAAGAAAAAAAAAATTGAAGTATGTAATTTGCTGATTTGGCCTTCTATTTTACTTATTGCAGGAACTTATATTGACAAGAAGTGCCCCTTTACTGGAACGGTTTCTATTAGGGGCCGTATTCTAGCTGGTACTTGCCACAGTGCAAAGATGATAAGAACCATCATTGTTCGCCGGAATTACCTTCATTTTGTCAAGAAATACCAAAGGCAGGAATCATGACATTATGATGGATTTCTTTTTCTTCATTGCATTTTGGTTAATCTCATTTCATTTTTTCGATTTGCTTTCTTCAGGTATGAGAAGAGGCACTCAAATATTCCAGCTCACATCTCACCATGCTTCCGTGTGAAGGAAGGAGATCATGTTACCATTGGCCAGTGCAGGTAATATTTCTATACAATGGCCCGAGGTTTCCCGTACCAAATTCAGTTTGATGGGCAGGCTTTCTTGTTTTTCTTGCATTGCTTTTGTTCATTTTGTATTTTCGTTATTTACCCCGATTTTCAGGCCGTTGTCGAAGACCGTGAGGTTTAATGTTCTGAAGGTCGTTCCCGCCGGTTCTTCAGGTGGTGGGAAGAAGGCTTTCACAGGTATCTAAGGCCTTAACTTGAATGCCCAGGGAGAAGTGATGTTAGATGCTGGTCTTTTTGTTTTGTTTTATTTTTTTTTTATTTTTTTTTTGAAGTATGGGTTATTTTATCTCTTAGGGGAAGTTTTGAGAACGGATTATCATGGTTTAAAGGGATTTATTATCTTATTCTATGATTTGCTATAAAATTTTTGCTTCGTTTTTGCTGTGTCGTCTAAGTTGAAATTTACTTAATGCTGGAGAATTTCTGTTTTTCCTAGTACATCCTATTGACTTGCTGTTTCTAAGGTACATATTTATCACATTTTGCGTCAATTGTTTGCTTGTGATCTGATTCCTTTAGGATTTAGGCATGTTGAATCGGAAACAGAAGAATGCTTCACTAGTGTTTCAAACTTTAATCATGGCATTGTAATCGGACTAAAACCTTGCACACTACGGACTTCCACATTAGTTTCTAAGTTAGGCTTATGTAGTTATTGGTTATGCTCGGATCTGGTGCTTTCAGATCCACTCTGAATTTTGCTGTTGTTGCATATCTTTTCTGTTCATATACCACGATCTTCATCGTTGCGCCGTTTTTGTCTGTTGTTCAAAGTGTACTAGTCACGAGCGGTATTTTCATTCGTGCATTACTGAGAACTCTTTCATGTACTAGCGAGAGTTCTCTCTCATCACATTAGACACTGAAATGAAATTCTTTCTCACCCATTTGCCAAATTACGTCCAACTTTTTGTTTTCAAAGAAAGATTTTTTACACATCTAAATGCCATCTTATTCTCAAGTTGAAATGACCGTCTTTCATTTTAAACAAGAAAATTTTCCTTTTCGAAAATAGACATGCGATCCAAATAGGATCAAGTTTCTCTCTATCGATACTAGTTTTATGTTCTTATTTATTATTTCCAACGCGTAGTTCTTGCTCGATGTTATGCCATTCTAGTATCTAGTATTAGAAAAATCATGCTGGATATTAAGATAGTAGATGGTTGCTTGTCACTGTCTATTGGTACATATTTTGGGAGGCAAGAATACAATCTTTCGCAGTCCCCTCAAGCCCAAAACTAACCATTGGGCGAACACTTCTTGGGTTGCCTAGCTATTTTACCTCTGGAAATATATAATAAAGAAAAAAGTTAAGTAAATTTTATTAGTTTTATAAAATACGTTATTTATTTTTTGACGGTTGTAAATATGTTATTTACGTCTTTGTCCTGTTTACCTATTCGTTATTTACTTGCGTATCTACAACAATTAGGGTGGGGCAATAGTCTTTCATGGGTATACCAAAACTTAACACTTTTTTTTTTTTTTTTGAACCGAGGATGTCGATTTAAATTCTATATTTTATAAAAAGATGCTTTACTATGGAGAACTCAGATTAGACAAGAATACAAAAGAGATCACTTTCTTTTTGCTGTGTAGTGACATTGACCATTGACGAACGTGGTAGAGCTTGAGACTTCCCTTGGTGCTTTCACATTATGAATTGTCATAAAGTTGAGTGTAGATTGTAATTGAAGGCTAACCATCTTAAATTAGGTGATACTCATAGTTTTACTTTTTGTTTATTTGCTCCGAGAGATCTAGGCACGTATTTTTATGGTCATGTGAGTAAAAGTAGCTAATTTATTCTTTAGCTATATGCTTAAGCTAATCTTCTATTTTGCTACACGTACCATCTAACAAATGAATAAAAAGAGAAGGAAGAGGGGGGAGGGAAATATATATATATATATATATATTATCATATCAATGAATATTATACCTCCCACAGAAGTATACACTTAAATGAAGAATTTTCCTTTCAAAGATATTCTTCAATTTTGTTCATCGACTTATTTATTATACACCTCATAACTAGCTAGTAAAGTCATCATTTAACATCTTAACTAAGTAAAGATAAACATTATTTCTGTTCATCTACTCATAACTATAAAGTCATCGTTTAAGCGATTAAATTATCTTTCTTACTGAGAGAATCTATAAATTTACTATGAAATTGGAATCCAAGAATACAATATTAACTTGACACGAACATTTAGCATACCTAGCCTCACATTAGGTATAGAAGAGCATCTCTTACATAATGTTAAATTGTTGTATCAATGATAAATTTTGATATTTAAAGGGAAAAAGTGCTCTCTAATAAAGTGTTATCTTTGATACCACAGTTGTCACATGTTAAACTTTGTGATAAGTATAGTCAATGTTAAATTTATTATTTGATTGTTGTTAATTGTTAACTTGATTTTTTAAATATAATTATAACAATTTTTGTCATTTTTAATTTATTTAAATATTAAAAGTTCACTTTTACAAGAATAATGAGGATAAAAAGTAGAAAAAAAATTATGAATTGGAATATAAAGTAAGCTACATTTTTTAATAATAAATATAGAATTGACACAGATAAATGCAATAGAAATGGTTTAATATTTGTTTATTTATTTGAAAAGGTATAATGTATTTTCACCCTAACTCTTATTAGGGATATCTTGCTCTTGGCATTGTTTTACTCCTTTAACTTTGGGCCAGAGTATGATTTTGATCTTCTCATTTAACCCTTTTCATTAAAAACAAAAATGTATGTGTAATTCATCACCATAAGCTAAAAATGTAGATTCTCTTTATAAGAATTGATAGTAGAACGTATACCATACAAGACTCACATTCATATATATATATATATATTGTTTTTATTATTGGATCATTTTGCGGTAAGTAAAAATTTTCTTACATCATAAGATAAAAACCCAGTTTATTTTTTATATTATTTTTTATCACTACTTTTTTTAATAAACATTAAAAAATTGGGTAATCACCTAGTCTTGTGTCTATACAAAGAAGGCAACACCATTCACCATGATACAACCTAACTTTTTTTTCAGACTAAAATATGGTAAAAAAAAACAAGACGTAGTGGAGGAGATCAAGGAGAGGGTGTTTTTCTTTTTAGGAGAGGTTTTTCCATCACTCTCGATGTTACAAGACTCTGCAGTCAATATTCCATGATCACTATAATTGGTGTAGAAGTCCCACCAGGTCAAACTTCAAAGTGTTTTTAGTGTTCAAATCCACTTTTAGAAAAGGAATGAGTCTAAAAGTCTTCCTATAATAATCAGAGCAAAGGACAATTATTCTAAATGGTCTAACAAAGCTAAAATAGTCTTGAAGTTCATGCAATTATTGGTTCATTCATTAGTAGTAATTTTTTTAAGTACCTTCCAACAACTTGCACTACTCTCCCCACCTAGGTATGAGTTTGGGCCCAAATTATTACACGCAGCCCCCCCCCCCCCCCCCCCCCCCCCCAAAAAAAATGAAACAAACTATTTTTCTTGATAGAACAATGAAACAACATGTCAAAGTCAGTGCCAATTTGCTACAATAATTCTCTCTGTTTTTTCTTTCCCCCTTTTTTTTTTTTTCAATCATTTTGAGGCCTACTATATGAACTGTATTATTATCTTACTAGTATGTACTATTATTGTAATTATTAATTATTGATTAATAAATATTTACAACCTGACACACAAAATTACTCTAATCATATACCACGAAAAGTTTATCAAATAACTAAAACAATAATATCTATTCAATTCCAACAGTAAAAATTTCCAACATTCCTCTCACTTTCTTCTCTTGGCAATGGCATGCACGACGTCCCGCACAATTTGAATAATTATATATCGCTTTTCTATTAAAAAAAAAAAAAAACCTCCCATTGAGAGGGATTGGGGATGAATTTTAGGAGATGTTTTGGGGTAACATTTCCGGTTGTCATTTTACTATATATATTTTAAATTTTAAACTCTATATCAAATTTTTTCTCATTTTATTTTTAAAAAATAAAATTTTAAAATTTCATAATTTTTTCATTTTAAATCGGAATAAGATAATTTTTATGTCAAAATACTTGTAACGACGAGACGAATAAGACAATATCAATTTCACATTTTTTTTTCACATTTCAAATTTTTACAATATTTTCTAAGGGCCCGTTTGGTTGATAGGTTTAACTTAAACTAAACTGTACTTTTTTCATCATGTTTTTCGTCTTTTCTCCAAAGGTTTTTTATCTTTTCTGAAAAAGTCAACAAAAATTACTATTTAAACTTAAAAATTTCAACTCAACTCAAACTGAACTTGTGCACCAAACAGGCCCTAAATCACATAACTTTTTCAAAAATTTTCCCTTCAAACACACATTTCTAACTCAATCTTCAAAACGTCATCTCAAGATGTTACCCCAAATTGACTCTAACATTAAACTAAATATATATTTTTTGGCCAATGATAAAGTCATTTTTACCCCATTAATGGTGTAAAAACTTTTGATCATTAATTTGAGTAAGATGGTCTAGATGTTATGTGTACAAAAATTTATTATGTACTCGTCCACATGTGATTAAAAAACAAAAAACAAAATCCTTATTCCAACCTTCATCTTCCCCGACTCCGACGCCTCTCCCCGCCGCCGCTGCCGCCTCATCGTCTTCTCCACCGCCGTCCGGGCCTACTCGTGGACTGGCCGCTCTCCGAGTTCGACTCGGACTCTAGGGGATGAGATCGATTCGGACAAGATCGCTGTTTGACTCCCCTCCACCGACTTTCGCTGTTCGAGATCTCGATTTTGAATTGTTACGATGGCGAAGGTTGCCGGAGAAAGCAAGCGCGACGGCATCCTTGTGGGTCGTGGGCTCTTCGAGCCCGATCCGGCTGCTCCATCGAAAAATCCGTCGCCCGCGACCGTGGCTGCATCGAAGTTGTTCGGCGTCGGCGCAAGTTCCTCCGGCGTACGGTTTGGCGTTGTCGTGGGTTGTTCTTTAGATCCTGTGGCTCCGTCGAGATGTCGCCGCTACCATGGCTGCATCGAAGTAGTTCGACAACGGTAGATGGCCCGCCGGTAGACGGAGGAGGGGGATGCCGGAGTCTTTTTTTTTTTTTTTTTTTTTTCTTTTGATGAAATTTCTTTGAAATGTTTTGATAAATAAAAATCATGTGTGGTTGGTTTTATGATTTTTTTTGTGTATCTTTTAATCTCAATCATTAAAACTAATCTATTGATCTAAAATTTATATCCCATTGATGAGTTGAGATAAAGTAGGGAAGTCTCGTCGAAGAACTTCCCATATATTTTATAGGAAACATGACAATGCTGTAATCAACCATCAAAGTATAAAATCTACGGAAATGGCGGTTTTGGAAGTTTCACATCTCCATCACTCTCCATGCTTGATTGAGAGCCATGGACTTATTATTCCTTCCTAAGATTTTTTTTTTTTTTTTTTAATTTTTGTCCAAGACCTCCTAGGATATTTTCTTAATTGTTCTTTTAAAGCCAAAACAAAAAAACAAAAAAAACGTCCATTTTTGCATAAAATGCCTTTAAAATGAAGATAACAAATTGAAGGGCACATACAAAAATAAAATAAAATAAATTGGAGACTCAAGCGGTGAGGGAATATTGTACCACCACCACCTCCAATAGCTTCCATGGACAACAATGTGCCACGTCATCACCACAACTGATCTGTGGTGTGCCACGTAATCGGCAACTAGAAAAGATTCCTTTCTCATTACAAATAGTTGTTCAAAGCGTATTCATTTGAAAAACAAACACACAAAAATAATAAATAATAAATAATAAATAAATAATAAAAAATAAAAAGGTTTACCTTTTTGGCTTCTTGACTTTTTGCCTTGGAAAGTGCTCGTGAAAGCAGAAAAGGAAAGGTTGGAAAATTCTAGTAAAAAAGCATAGGAGTTCCCAATACTACTTTTTTTTTTTCTTCGAGAAAAGGATTCGAGGAGTTTCCAATACTTGCAACAAAAGACATTTAACTCATATTCTCAATTGAGCAATTATGCTGCCAACTTGCCCAAGCTGAAATGAAAAACTCCCGAGTCCACATGAAAATTATTGACAGTGAAATAAATGTGTACTTTGGTGGTAAAATTTAAACAACTTTAGTCCATGTTTAGTGAGAAACAAAGAAAACAAAAGGAAAATAAATATGGAAGAGAGAAAATAAAAAAGAGAAGACTCTGGTTTTTCCATATTATTTTTGGTTTTATATGAATGAAAGAAGTTAAAATTACTTTTTGTTATTTGGTTTGCAAATAAGTGAGGGGAAAGAGATATTTTATTCATGCAATTACTATTTTGTCCATATTTTGTTTTGTCTTCAAGATTTTAATTAATACATAAGACTAGTTTAGTAATTTTCTAAGTTTTGCTTTTGATAAAGTTTTCTATTCACTTTTCTCTCAAATTTTGGAGAGATAAAAAAATGTGAGTCCCACAAGATTTTGAACCCTTTCAATTTTCCTTTACCTCCTAAAATCATTCAAACCAAACATCATAGTTGTTGAGGTCAAACTTAGTCTCCCCGTAACATCATCACAAAGTCTTCAAGACTACTCGTTGTACGAACGATGCCAATTTATTTGATATTTTCAAGTATTTGGGCTGGGCACAATGAATGTTCTCAACTTGGCTGAAGGGTAAACGATGATCGTTCGCACTCAATCAGTTGGTATTGTTTCCTTCAGGTCCGTCAGTTCATGGTTCGGATGAATATTTGGCCCAATGAAGCAAGCTACGGACGATGTATGATTCTTGGTTTTCATGATTTACTCGTTCGTCGTTCGTCGTTCATATTTGAGGAACACTACAAATAAAGATTAATCCCCATAACTGTCAAGCCCACGATCAATTGTGATGTCAAATCATATCAACTTTCATAACTGCCAAGCCCACGAACAGTCGTGGCATCATGACCCACGTTCTTACACGTGTTTCGAATCATCCCTAGTGAGAAACCACTCACTATTATCTGTGGGCTCTGACCAACTGTTTTTCCTTTATAAATAAAGGAAGACCTCTCTTCTTGGGGGGGATCTCTCTCTCATTTTTGCCTACCATTATACTACCGGACTATACCCAGAAATTGTAATATTTTGTATTCAAAAATTCATATATAGTAAAAAAGTCACATACTCAGAGGACGTAACACATTTCCGGAGAATCTCTCTAAAAATTAGTGTTGTTATTCTCATTTCTTTCATTTTCAGACTTGTTTATTTTGGTCTTATGATTGTTTTGTGATTTTCATATGTGATGTCCAAAGATCCCAATGATTGTTTATATCATTATTTACTAACTCCAGTTAAAATTTGACAGTAAATTCGCAGCATCTACAATAGTTTTTAAATTTTAATCCTAAAATCCCTCTACCTTCTTCCTTCCTTCCATTTTTCATCCCTATCAAACATAGCATTAGGCTGCTCAAATTTACACAGAAAAAGGAATCCAATATATTATTTATATATATATATATATATATGTATATTACTTTGTCCAAATTCGCTTTCAACTCCATAATTGGAAGAAAAGTGGCTCTAAAGGCTCAACCTTGGGCATAGAGAAAAGGGCAGGCACTAAAGCAATGGAAAAAGAGAGGGAAAAAAAAAAAAAAAAAAGGGTCTGTTTTGCATCAAAACAATACTGGACCTGTGAAGGCGAAGGGAGATTTTATTTAATTTTGTTACTATTATTATTTTTTCTCTTTTTCCAAAAGATATCAATTTGAGTCATTACCTTCCGTGAAAAGCAAAAATAAAAAGAAAAGCCTACTGTCAGTGTCTGGCATCATCGTCATCATCTTACCTATGGAAGTCTTGATTTCACACCCAACCAATCATGTTTTCTAGAATCCCTTCTCTTTCAAATCTTTTTGGCATAATTATCACCAAATTAAGCACAACTATAAATCCTCCTATTCAACTTAATATTATTAAGTGACAGAGAAGAGTCCGCCGGGGGGGAAGTAAAAAAGAAAAAGAAAGAGAAAGGATAAAGCTTGAGACCTAAAGATGCTTCTATATTTACTAATCCTTGCAGATTTCGACTAGAGTTGAGGCAATTCACCAAATTTAGGCCTTACTTGATATTGTATTAGAAACTTTACCTATAGTTTAACTTTTCATTTTGACAATTCCTACAAATAAAAATAAAAAAAAATCCTTTTCACTTTGATTAAAAAAAAAAAAAAAAACTTTTCACTTTGATACTCTCTCTCTGTGTCTTATTTTAACTAGATGCTTATAATACTAAATTTTAGGATCCGTTTGTTGAATGAGTTGAGATGAAATTTTTAAGTTTGAGTTGAGTTGACTTTTTAAAAAGTAGTTATAAATTTTGTTGACCGTTAAGAAAAAGATAAAAATTAAGATGAAAAAGTACAATTTAGTTGGAGTTAAATTTTGTTACCAAACAAAGCATAAGAGGAAAAGAAAAGAGAAGAAGAGAATAGCCTACATCCACAAACTACCAAAAAAGAAGAAGAAGAAGATTCACTAATAAGTAACATTATAAATGAATTCCATAAAAATGTAACCTATAATTCCCTAATAATTTAGTTCAGACTATCAAATATATTTAAATTAAGGGATTTGTCAGTATGAAGATAAATATAAAACTCTCAATACAAATTATCATATACACAAATCTTAACTTTTTTCAATATTTCCTACAAGATAGAACTCCCATAGGATATTCCAATCTTGATCATAATAAAACAAAACAGTATGTGTGATGGGTAGACGGGTTGTATTATTTATTTGTTATTATTTATATCAATATCAATATTAATATTTGCTTTTCTTTTATTTTCAGTGAAATAAAGATAAAGTAGGGTGTAAATTATAAAGGGTACAAAGAAGGGACGATAAGTGTCCAAGGCATGATGTACGAGGACAAATAAAGGACAATAATCGTTAAAGATAGAACATAAGGGGCTCAACAAAGGGATCACAATGTCAAGGAAGAGTGTGGAAGTATAGGGACAACAATAACCGAAAGAGGGCACAAAGGCGCATGATGACAATCGCAGAGGGAAAGCGTAGAGGCGCATGGATAATAATCATCAAGAGAGGGTGCACAGGCACAAGGACGACAATCATCAATGAAGGGCATAGAAGTACATGGAGGACTAGAGAATCATTTGAGTTTAATCTCTATTGTACCAAATTAAACATAAGGGAGAAAAGCAAAGGATCATGGACTTATTAGAGTTTAATTGCCTTATACAATATTTAAAGTTAAAGAAGAACATAAAAAGAGAAAAAGAAAATACAGAGTTTAATTTGTTTCGACAATTTGCCTATCATAGACTGAAAAACAAAAACAAAAAAAACAAAAAAACAAAAACAAAAACAGAAACAGAAACAGGAAAAAATATTCATCCAAATTTCAATTGCATAATGAGGATTAGTTTCTAAAACTATCAAAACTTTTTATATCAAGAAATTTTTTTTAACGTAAAAATAAATATAAAATTCTTAATAAAGATAATTATATATACAAATGCTAATTTTATTAAGACCGCCTACAACATGATATCGTATAATTTTTCCTTTTCTAGATACCAATTTGGCGCAATAGGATGGCGGGTGTCGAGCCGATTTCTCTATCTCTCTCTCTCTCTATCCTTTTTTTTTTTTTTTTTTTTTTTTAAATTTAATTTTATTTAATTTCACGTTATAGATTGACACTTTATCCTTTACTAGTTGAAACATGTGCTCCACACATATGAGGTTCAATGGTGCATTTTGATACATAATTTTAAATAAAAAATAATTTAATTTTAAATCCAAAACTTTTTATTTTTCTTCCTTCCAAACACCGATTTATTTTAAATTTATATTTTAAAATGAATTTTTTCATTTGAAAATAATGTATCAAATAGCCACTCAATTTAAGAGACTGTATTGATGTGGATAACGAGAAAGTCGTTTAAATAGATCAATAAAAAATTATTTTAGTAGGGTAATAAAAAAATATTTATGAATGTTGTATATTTGATAAAAAGAGATAATGAAACAGAAACTAAAATTTTAAGAGGATATTCGAGAAAATAAAGAGAAAATAGGAGTGTTAAAGTTTATTTTAAATTGTCATAAAAATGTATTGTAATAATTTTAACTATATGAATCAAACTAATGGTGTATATACCATGCCATTTCAAATTTAAAATATTTATTTTATTTAATATCAAAATTCACTTTTTCAAATCTCACATTATATTCATTTTTCTCTCTCTTAAACATCCCTTCAGTAAGTTAAAAAATAAGAATAAAATTTAAATTTTTTTTAAACAAATACTTATAGAGAGTTTAGTAAAATTGCTAAAAAAAAATGTGAGGGTAAAATTTTATTTTAAAAATATAGGATATTTTTTTTTAATTATCAAATAGTATGTTTTAGCAAAAAAAAAAAAAAAAACCATGTTAAAAAGAATGAAAAGAAAATAAAAATAACAATTTTAGCATGAAGTAAATGAGAGAAAGAAAATATTGTATATGAAAAATATAAAAAGAAAAGAAAAGAAAAAAACAAATGTAACCATTAGATAGAACAGAGGGGGGAAAAAACAAGGTGAAAAAAAATGGGAAAGGGCAAGAACCATGAGTTAACAAATATAAAAAGAAAAAAATAATAACATTGACTTTTTTATATATGTTAAGATAATAGAATCTGATACGAAATTATAATTAAATTATGTCTATAACTATCTTTAAGATACGAAAATAAGAAAAGAAATATATCCCTAATAACATATATCTTGTAATACTAACAATTTATTGTGACTTTTCGAACATGACATCAAAATTTTTTTCCGAAAATGTTAGAATGTTTCTCAAGCATAAAGATCTTAAAAATTTTGGTTTGATGCAAAGTCTGTCTGGTCCTGTTCCCAGAATCTGTTTTGTCTGATTTTATGGAGTGGCTCTTTTATTTATTTATTTGTTTTGTTTTGTTTTGTTTTTTTGTTTTTTTTGTTTTTTGCCAATTCTACAATGAGACAATCTCTTTTTACCCCATCAATGGGTAAAATTTTTTGACCGTTGGATGTTATTTTAATGATATAGATATCACGTGTGTACACACAAAACTATCATGCATCCATTGATGCATCCATTGAAGAATGAGCTGTGACTCATTAGTGGCTTGGTCAAGGGAACCCACCGGAGTCGTAGCGAAAGCGAGTTTTCATAAGGCAATTGTCACTGTTTATGGACCCGAACCTGGGTAACCTCATCTGATTACAAACATTATTAACCAAAAAAAGTCTCTCTCCACCGTGAGATGGCTGCCGTCGTCGGGAGAGAAGGAGGCGAGGAAGGAGGTGGCGGCCGCCGTGAGATGCAGTCCATCGTGTGTGGGTCGCATAGATCCGGCTAAGGGGGTGGGATTTGCCGGTTGTCCAGATCCATTCGCGAATTCGTCCAGGCAACCATCGCTATTCTCGTCCAAGCCTCTGTCGCGATTTCATCTCTGCAACCGTCGTGATACTTGTCCCAGCCTCCGTCGCGAACCGGCCTCCATCACGAATCCATCCCGGCCACCGTTGCGATCTAGTCCCGGCCTCTGAGTATCTACAATGGAGCCAGAGGAACGGAAACGGAACGGTCTCGGATCAGTCGGGGTCGCCAGTGATGACGCGGAATGCTGGCGAGGGTGCCAGATCTGACGTGACGAGCAGCCCGTCGGCCAGAAGAGCAGCAAGGTCTCCGAGTAGGGTCGGGCTGCGGTGGAGAGTGGTGATCTGGTGGGTGACTCGAGAGGCCGGCGAGCTCCTGATGTGGGCGATGGGTTGGTGGGCCGTCGACAGATGAAAGGAAAGGTGGCAGAATGGTCGTGGAGGGGTCGCCGGAGGAAGGTCGCCGGAAAGAAAAGAAGATTGTTTTTATTGTTTTTAAATGTTTTGTAAAAAAATAGAATCAGGTGTGGTATGTTTTATTATATTTTGGTGTATCTCTTCGATCTCAACCGTTTCAAACGAAGAGTTTTTTTTTTTTTTTTTTTCGCTTAAAAGAAAAAAGAAAAAAAGATGTTGTTTTCTTTCTGTGTCTTGTGAATAAAAAAGAAAAAGACAGACACGTATTTGCTTAGAACAGTTGTGAGTGAAAAAACTTGTGAACACAAATTGACAGGTGGTAAGCATAGAGGGGGATGATCCTCCATCTGTTGGCTTTATTGACTAAATTTGAAGGATATTTTGATAACAATTCTGTATCTATATGTGTGTGTGTGTGTGTGTTTGTGGTTTGCCTTTGTATTAAATTTTCCACGTGAACAAGTGACCCAACATTTAAGTCATCTTTTTTGTGCGATTTGTCCAATGTCAATCATTTTAATCACATAGGTTTCATCACAGCAAATGCATCTTTGCCATAATAATAAAAATAATAATGATAATGAAAATAAAAAATAAAAATAAAATAAAATCGCACCAAATGTCTAACTTTGTAAATTAATTTTTATTTTCTTTTAATACTTCTTATTTTATATTATCGATAATTAATACTATTTTACTTGTTAAACTAATGTGTTAAAGATTTAATTGATTACTAAAATAATTTTATGTTGCACGTTGTAAACTTTTAAATTTTTTTTGAACTTGTAGTGAGGGAGATTCAAATTTTATATTTTTAGGTGGAGTTAGATGTGGTATTACTGTTAGGCCTACAATTACTTTAAGATGAATATATATAAATCAAATTGATTAAACAAATGAATTTAATGATTTTTTTTTTTTTGGAGCTTTCTACCATGAGACCTATTTTTTTTATCCCATCAATGGGGAAAAACTTTTCAGCCATTCGATTATATTTGGACAGTGTAGGTCGAAAAAATACACCAAATCAAATATAAAACACTTACACATGATTATAATTGAAAATTAATAATAAAAAAAAAAAACACAAAAGAACAGTCGAACGACGAACATCGTGGCCGTGGGTCTCGCCGGCCAACCAACCTACGTCAGCTGCCCTCCTTCGACCAGATCGCTCGGGAAGGGTGGCAATGGTGAAACCCAGATCGGGGATCTCGAGGGAGAAGAGGGGGGGGGGGGGGGGTGGGGGCGCAACCCAGTCACGAGGCTGGCAAGCTCACGATTCAATGGTGAGTGGCTCACGAGACCTCGATGTGGATGATGGGTTGGTGGGTGCTGTCGATAGAGGAAAGGAAAGGTGGCGGGTGGTCGTGGATGGGGTTGCCAAAATGAATGATTTTTTTTTAATATTGTTTTGAAGAGTTTTGTGTAATAAAAAAAAAAAAAAATAGGTGTAGTAAGTTTTATTGTTTTTTCGATGTATTTTTTTTATCTTAACCATCCAAAATTGATCGGACGATCAAAATTTTTTACCCCAATGATGGGAAATGGGGATGTCTCACTTTTTATTTTTTTTCACTCATAATACAAATTAAATTTTTTTAAAGTAAAAACTCTCTGTTAAGCATATAATAATTTAAAAAACACTAAATGTTGTCAAGATGCCTTAATTTCGTGGAATTTTCTTTATTCCTATTTTTGTGATTTTAGTCTCTTCTTCTTCTTCATAATTTGCTTTATTCCTATTTTTGTGATTTGAGTCTCTTCTTCTTCTTCGAATTTGTGGTTTTGGTATAGTAAACATTAATCATTTTTAAAATATTATTACATTAAAAGTATTAAAATAATATTTTCAGATCATTTTGATAAAAGAGAAAATTATTTGTAACTTTTTAGATATCTTTTTTACACGTTGTAGCAAAATAAGTTCTTAAATTAATGAAGAAATAAGCAAAGGCGACTCTAGACAATAACAAAAATTGCTATCTGTATGAAGCTTCTTTACCAAAATGGAAATTTCCAAAAGTGATAAATTATCCTGTCACCGTTCTTTAATAATAAAAGACCTCAGCAACTAACTTACTGAAAAAAATAAAAATAAATAAAGAATAAGTAACCTTACTAAAAGTTTTGATAGACAGTAATATACTCGTTAGGCATAATTGGGAGCGGGTGGCATTTGTGAATGGTTGCTTGGTGTCGGTGGCGGTTTGAGTGTGGTTTTCACCGTCTTTGTGGCACTCCGTTTGCTATGTTTTCGGCTCTAGATGGCTCTGTGTGGTTCGGCTTGTCTTGTCTTCAATGATTCTTTCGGGTTGTTAGGGTCTCCTTTCCTTTTGTGATAGATGGTTATGTGGAATAATGAAGGTATTGTTTCCGCCTTGTAGTTTTTGTTTCCTATGTCTTGTGTTTATTGAGTCTCTAATGTTATAAGTTGTCTCCTCATATATCGATTTTATTTACGGTCCATCAGACATATGTTCTGATAGTGTTTTAATTCTGTTAAACTTTTAGTTATACAGAGTTGGTGGTAATCTTAGTATTACATGGTACTAGCTCTTCATTGATTGTAGAGTCTATTCAGAAAGAGTTTTATTTATGCTCAAATATTAGTGTGCTATTGAACTTTCTCGTTATTGATCTTGGTGTATGTCGTTCTTTATGAATTTTATCAGATTTTATTGATGGATTCGATTTCAATTTAGACTTTTATATGATGTTATATTGGATCATTTGTATTAATATTTGTATTTTTTTTCTTTTCATATTGAAAAAATTTGTATTGATTTACGATTAGGTATAGAATAATCGGATGTATAAATACTTTTTACTAAACAGAGATGTTATTTTTTTTTTGTAAAAACTGGACCAATAATTTGGAATCTACTACCAAACAGAATGTACGAGTATGACCAACATAAGGAAACTCATTTTATTCAAAAAAAAAAAAAAAAAAGAAAAAAGAAAAAAGAAAAAAAGAAAAAAAACATAAAACAAACCCCACCAACTAAATTTTCAGCCACGCTTTCATTAATATATATATATATATATATATATAAAATATTAAGCATTTTCTCTCTCTAAAATTTTTCTCTCGAATAGAGTCTAAACTCTTATTAAAAAAAAAAAAAAAAAAAAAAAAACAGAGCATCCCAATTCTCCTCCAAACATATTCTGAGAATCTTCTCCCCACTATTTTCTTTCTCTGCAACTGTTTACTTTCTGGGCTGTTTCTTACACAACCAAGTTGCTGAGAGAAAACATTAAGAAAACTGAGGGAAAAAAAAAAAAAAAAAAAAAGGAAGACACAAAAGAGTCTACTCATCTTCATCATCTTCAGCATGTGTGTGAAGGAACCAGAGCAGGTTGGGGAAGAAATGGGAAACGACGGTGATAACAGCAACAACAACGACAAAAACGACAACGACAAGCAGAGGCCTATGCAACGTGAAACGAGGAATTCCCAAATCCAGAATTGGGACGACCAATCTCCTCTGCTCAGTTCTAGTCACAGGAACTTCCTTGCAAATTCACTTCCTGTAAGAATCCAATATATAGAAATATATAGATAATATGTGTGTATAAATATATTTTTTCATTTTCGCTTTGTTGGCTATGTTTCAATTTTCGGTTTTTTTATACCCATTTGGCTGAAATGCAGTTTTGAGTTGTTTCTTTTGTTATACCAGTTCTCTATTTGCTGTAATCACCTTTTTAGTTAGTTGAAAGATTTTTCTCTGATTTAGCTTTGTGTTTTTTAGTTCCATGGAAAATAAACATTTTTCTTTTTCTTTTCTTTATTTTCCCTAAGAGAGAGAGAGGAAAAAAAGTTGGAATTTCTATAATTCGTGACTTTCAAGGTGATGCCTCTATTGTCATTTTGACTTAAAGTAATGATTGTAAGGATTGAGTCATCCCTTGTTTGCAGTTCTTTAAGCATCTGAATATACAGTTTTTATTTTCTATTTTCATTGTTATTAATATCTGTATAGGATTTGATTTAATTGATTGAAATTTTCCTAAGATTTTGTTGTATTCTGATTGAATGATATTTTGTGCATATTTCCCTTTACAACGAATTGTTTCATTCAACTACAGAGAACTGTTATTCATGGGGAAAAAAAGAGAGTAAAAAGAACTGTTGATAACTTTATGATGAATAATTTTACGACGTTGTACAATATTAAGGAATGGTAATCTTGGTTCAAGAAAAGGAATCTTGGTGACATAATAATAAGTTATGGAAGTAATATTAAAACCCACCAAGAGTCAACTAGATTTTACCTAGAATCTAGAATCTTCTCCAAAATTCTGCTATCTTGTCATGTAGCTCTTTCCTTGTATAGACTTGGCTTTCTTTCACTATGCTATGTTTGTTTTTCGGGCCTTCAATGGAGTTTTGTTTCTTTGTTTCATACTTCTATTTTCCTTTCTGTTACTGCATTGATTTTTTTAAATTTATATTTTGTTTCTTATTTTTTTTTTGAACTTGGGGATGGAGGAATTCGAACTCTCCACCTTTAGGTGGAGTTAGGTGTAGTATTACCGTTAGTCTATTCCTTCGACCACTGTTACTGTTTTGATTTTGCGTGTTCTTTTTTTGATAATTTTCCTCCACATGTTCATATGTTTTTTGTTGATTTTTCTGCAGCTGGAGAGCATATGTGAGGATAGAGTGGTTGCAGATAGACAAAGCCAGTTAAACTTTGTCCCTGCCCTTAGGTCTGGAGAGTGGTCTGACATCGGGGGTCGTCCCCATATGGAGGATACTCACATATGCATTACTGACTTGGCTGAGAAGTTTGGCTTTAATCTACTCAACAAGGAAGCTGTTTCCTTTTATGGGGTTTGAACTCTTTTACTTCTTATGTTGATTTTTGCATATTGAATTGGTTTCATGGTTCATCACTTTGTTGTGAGATAATCAATGAGAGATTCAACTATATGACATAATTTAACAAATTGGTAATTCAAACTTTTTTCTTTAGTGTTTTCTCTTGGAGAAATTTGAGTTTACCAGTCGAACTTACTTTTCAAATCTATGATCCAAATGGATCCTAAACCTTCTAATATGTGGGACTAATGTTTTTATGAAAAGACACAGAATTGTTTATCATTCAATTTTCGTAGCACTATAATTTGTTTTGTTCCTTCTCTTGTAATTCCTAAATCTTAATATGTTGCGTGTTATTGGAGAAACGAAGACGTAATCTTGGAAAATTTCTCATTGTTGCCATGACCTAAGCTATTTTAACATTGATGTTAAGATGAGATCTATGTTCGTTCTCAAGGTTGATCAATCAGCCGTCTATGGTCCTGTGGACATAAACGTTGTACTTCCACTTTCATGTCGGAGAAGCTCTATTGACCATTGAATTTCAATGTGGCCCTTTGACAGAATGGCCCTTTATGTGATGATTTGTCCCCAAATAATATAAAGACGAGCCCTGGATAATTTTCATGTAACGTTGACTGATATTAATGGCAAGTGGTTTGTCTGATAGGTATTTGATGGACATGGAGGTAAGGGTGCAGCACAATTTGTTCGTGACCATTTGCCAAGAGTTATTGTCGAGGATGCAGACTTCCCTATAGAGCTTGAGAAGGTCATGACGAGGTCGTTTATGGAGACTGATGCTGCATTTGCAAGAACATGCTCTCTTGAATCTTCCCTCTCTTCTGGAACAACTGCACTAACTGCAATGATATTTGGGAGGTGAGTACATCTTTTCTCCATAATATTGAGGAAACAGGCAACTTGTTTTCGGCTACAATGATCCTTTTATTGTTGTTCCCCTCTCGTGAAGATTTGTTGTTATTTTGAACAGGTCATTGCTTGTGGCAAATGCTGGGGATTGTCGGGCAGTATTGTCCCGATATGGACGTGCTACAGAAATGTCAAATGATCATAAGCCCAGCTGCAAGAAAGAAAGGACACGGGTTGAATCTTTGGGAGGATATGTTGATGAGGAGTTTTATTTGAACAGCCAGTTAGGTGTGACACGTGCACTAGGCAATTGGCACCTCAAAGGGATGAAGGAGATGGGTGACAAGAGCGGACCACTGAGTGCTGAACCAGAGCTCAAATTGATAACACTTACTAGAGAAGATGAGTTTTTGATCATTGGTAGTGATGGTATATGGGATGTCTTCAGCAGCCAAAATGCTGTGGATTTTGCTCGGCAGAGACTTCAGGAGCACAACGATGTGAAACTCTGTTGCAAGCAAATAGTGGAGGAGGCACTTAAACGGGGGGCAACCGACAATTTGACAGTTGTAATGGTGAGTTTTCACTTGGAGCCGCCTCCGCATGTAGTGGTAGAAAGGCCTAGAGTCAGAAGAAGCATATCTGCCGAGGGGCTTCACAATCTCAAATGCCTACTGGAAGGATAGAATTTTCTTCCGACCAGCAGAGTGCGTTATCTGTCAACAATAGAACTCACCTGATTCATCAGAATTCTGTTTGGGTACATATTCGTCTACAAAAAGAAACCGTCTTTATGGCTTCCTCGTTTAAATTTTGATACTTCATTGGGGGGTTAATGGAAGGATGGAAGGAAACAACACATACATTGGATTACCGAATTTTAAGACAACATTTGTAGTTCCTTTTCTTTCTTCTTTGCTGCTCGGTTGTGTCAGCAATAAGAGAGGTCGTGAGATGATGAGAGCAACTGTGTTCTATATCTGCCGATTTGCGGCGGGCTAATCTGAAAATACATTGTTTTGGCATTGTAATATTTTAGCATTGTAATATCAGTTTTTCAATACAAATGCTGTCCTGTATATACTTTTATTTGCTAATCCTTTTTACTGGATTTGGTAACAACTGTTTTTCTGGTTACTTTGTTTCTCAGTTGGTTAAGGTTCTTAGTTCTTACACCATTTTAGTTGAACAGACCACGAAACTGCAATTCTACAACTAAATCAGCAAAGCCAAAAGTGAGTTCCAATATATTCTTACTATGGTTTTTATTGTTGATGCAGCATCAGTTTTTCAGAAATGAAAAGAATTTATAATCCATTTGAATCTCCGTTTTAAATCACTTTTCAAATTGAAAATTCAAAATTTTGTGAAAGAAAACACTATCTAAAAAAACTATAAATTTGAATAGTAGGCTTAAAACTTCTACGGAAGATTTGACATGTGAGACAATATAAATTCTTTTCCTAAGAAATGTAACCTTATGCAAGACATAAGAAAAGTCTCCATTTTTTTCTAGAATTAAAAGGGTTACTTTTCCCTCGAATCTCTCCCACTTTTCGAACCCAAAATTCAATTTTGGTCAAAAGATAACACGGTAGAAAAAATGTTTCAACAATGAGTTTAAAAGAGATCCAAACAGGGACTATAGTTTGAATTCTATGGAAAATTTGACAAGCAGGACAATATAAATTACTTCTTTTCCTAAGAAGAGTAAGCATATGCAAAGACATAACAAGAATGCAGAGAATTTGGAAACAAAGAAAAGGACAAAATGTTGATCAAATTTATATTTATTTTATACAATAAGAGTTTTTTTACACGTATATGAAGCCTGACATTATGTGAATAAAGAATGAGATACATTCTTACAAGAAGTAAGTTCCTATGTTTAAATGAAGCCATAAAAAATGCCTAATATCAATCAATGACTGCCTACGCTATTCGAAAACCATTTCCCCTCGCTCATCTTCCCTTTAATCTCAGTTCTAGCAACATGAATCAAGAATAAACTTGCAAAGAAAACCGAAAGAATCAGCATAAGAAAAACACTGTTCCATCCCCTAGTGGAAATGTAACCAGCCAAAAGTGGTCCGAGAGCTGCCCCGACAGAACCAGTACCATCTATGATCGCAGTCACAGTAGCTAATGCACGAGAGTTTCCTTGGATCATGGACTGAGTACCAAGATCAGCAGCAACAGCTGTGGTAATGAGTGCATATGGGCCATTTACAAGCAACCCAGAAAGGAACATCAAAAGTATATTTGCAAACATATTGAGGCTTCCATAAACCCGGTAGAAAATAAGAGCTGGAATCGATAGTAACAAAAATACAATTGAAGTCACAGCGCGGGCTTCAATTACATCAGAGACGAACCCTGCCAATATCCCTCCAAATACTCCTCCTATATCGAATATCGTTGAGAGGATCCCTGCAGTCTTGTGTGACAAATGCACACCCGCAACAGCTGCAATGACAAACAAAACCTTCCATGAATATAAAACTTGGTACCCACGAAATTTAACTGGCTCTGATTATTTAGCATTTCCTAGTTTTCCATGACACGGATGAATTGATCCATTCAGCATTTGTAGATAGCAAAATCTTCAGTGCGTATAAAACGCAGTATCAAGAAAATTATCTGGCTTTGGTTACTTTGCACTTTTATATGAGTCAACTAGCAAAATGACTCAAGCACTTTCTTTATTTTGTTAAATAGTCTTCCAAAAATTTTTATTAGTAAAATGATTTCAAACAACCAGAAACGACCGTGATTGTTCCTTTGTTAAAATTAAAAAAAAGTTAATTTGCTAATTTCAATTTTTGAGGTTGTCATTTTGGCAAATATTCCCCTTTATACATATTCAATCATGCTAATGAATTGCCCACCAATTTGACATGTTCATAACAGAATTTCGAGTGTGTATGAAACTTATAAAAATAAATAAAAATTACTGACTTTGATCAATTAATGATTTATAGTATTTGATGACACAAGTATTTTATTTCCCAATTGGACATTTGGATAGAGTTAGTTGTATCATTGTATTTATACATGAAGTTTCGTATGCTCGTCATTGTTGATAAAAGAAGCCGTCAAGTCAAGTACCTGTGTGCCTTATGTAGAAGGGTAGCCAGTAAAGAAAAGTGTAAGCCACCAACTTGGAGAAGAAGAGACAGAAAGCGAACGGTGCCACACCAGGTAGTCTCCAGGCCTCCAGGAATCCAATTGCTGCCAAAGCCTCGGAATTATTCTCATCCTCATGAGAATCACATTCATTCCGAGTCTCAAGAAGCCCAGCCTCCTCCGACTCCGCTACCACTTTCTCCTCAGAATTGCCCACATTGCCATTTCCCACTTCCGCATCCATCTCGATCTCCTCACCAGGAGACTCAAATCCCAGATCATCAGGACTCACAACAAGGAACAAAAACACCAGAACCCCGACTAAAATCACCAACACTCCGGGTACCAAAAACGACCAACCCCACCCGAATTCCAACACCCCCGATGCCACAACAGAACCGATAATGTTACCGACCGAGGTGTGTGAATTCCACACCCCCATGATCAAGCCCCGCTTCGATTTCCCAAACCAGTTCCCCACAACTGCCACCACACAAGGCCACCCAATTGATTGAACAATCCCACAAACAACTTGGACAGCCACAAAGAACCACAAAACATGAACACTAAACCAATATCCTAAACCAAACACTATAGTCATAATGCCACTGCCCATCATTCCAAACACAAGAAACGACCTCAAATCGATCCGGTCGCCAATGTGGCCGGCGAAGTACATTCCGATCGAATACGCCAAGAGAAAGGCGAGATCAAGCTCGCCTAGCCGGTGGGTTCCCTCGGAACTATTGAACGGAGCCCACCCGGTATCGATCGAGCTCATTTTCGATCCACTCAAGCTCGAATCGGGCTCAATGGCGGATGAATTAGAGCCGATCTTGGGTCCGAGCACACTCTTGACAATGCTGGGAGGTTTTCTAGAAACGTGAAAGGAGGCATAGGCGAGGAAAGTGAGGATCAGAGCAGAAATTTGGTGAAAAGTTAGGGTTTTGTTTGGGGGTTTTAGGCTCGGGAAAAAATTCAGGCCTGGAGCTAGATTTTGAGCTCTGGATTGCATTGCGAAGATAAAATAAAACAAAGATTATAACTTTTTTTTGTCTGTAAATTCACTGTTTGTTTGAATAACAGAAATTTGCAAAACCCTAACCCTAGAAAAGTTGCTGAGCTCTGGATCAAAGGGGTTGTTGGGAAATTGGGAATTTTTGCTTCTGTTTGAAGTAATTGCATGCATAAATGAATAATAAATAAATAATAAAAATGGGGATTTTAGGGCAAATCTTAAGAGGTGTTGCAGATTGATTATTTTGAAAGTCAAATTCGATGTCCAATTTTCTTCGTCAGACAACGATCCAGACTGAAATTTTCCCACGGTTTGCTTCTTCCGTAGTTGAAGTCAGTTCAGCTTCTTTATATTCAGTTGACGGCACCAAGTAATTACAAATAAAATGATAAAAACTAGTGCATTCTATAATTATATTTGATGACGTGACATTTTATGTAATTTATTATTATAGATTAAATAATTTGTTAACTTTTTAACTATGATTAAATAGATTTTTTTTAGGGGAGTCTATTGACATCCCAATCTATTTTTTTCAAATATTATTCAATTAATTTTTATTATCACTAGATTATCCATTAATAAAATTATTTTTAAGGATAAAAATATTTTTGAAAGGTACTCTCTACACACCTAACTCTAAACATTTAAAAAGATACAACTTTTTAGATACATTATAGATTAGATATTAACCCTAATTAAGTAATAAATAAAATGTAAGATGGCATCTAGCAAAATTGAATCTTTTTTTTTTTTTTTTTTGAAAATTGAATCGGTAATCTTAAAAAAAAAAAAAAAAAAAAAAGGGGTAGTTTCGAAAAGCTTTTTTTCTTTACCACAAAATCTTCAAAACTACAGTACCATAATAAAATCATTATAAACTTTCGCAATGAAAAAAAAATCCCAGCAAACAGATGTAATTAAATAAGATTGGATTTCCATTTGAAAAGAGGAAAAACAACATAATGTTCAAGAAAATTTAGAAACTTATATAACTTTAAAAAAAAAACATACAAATATACGACTCCATGTGCTAACAAGATCTCAAAACAAAACAAAACAAAACAAAACAAAACAAAAAAAAAAAAACAAAACAAAAAAACACATACACACAAATAAAGTTGTTTAAATAAAGAGTTATAAATAGATGTGTGGAAGGAAATAATTGTGGAAGGAGAAAAAAAAAAAAAAAAACCGATGAAGATGTGTTTATTTTAAGAACGTAAACGATATGGTTGTTAAATAAAAAGGGAGTTATTAGTTGGTGGTTGTAAAAGATAAAGAAAAATACCATTTAATTATAGGATATTTTTGGAATACTGTAAGAAGTAATAATTTGAATTTAAAATTTTAGTAATGTGTGAGTTTTTTAAATACTATTGTCTTTATGACTAAAATTTGTGTTTTTTTTTAATGCAAAAATGAAAAGAAATTCACGATTTATCCTTAAAAAAAATGAACAATAAAAAAGTAAAGACTTTATAATTGTGATTTTGTTGTTATTTAAAAAAGAAAATTCTACAGTAATGTGTTTGTCAACAAAAAAAAATTATAATACAAATTAAATTATGTATTTTACTTTTATAACTTATTTAAAAAATACTTTAAAAAGCCATGTCAGCAAGTTAACAACAAGTTGCCTATCTAAATCTCATTTAACGAGCTCTCTAAGTTCTATGTTCATTAATTACCATTAAATTTTTTTGATCAACTACTCAATTTGTTACAACCATCCGATCAACATCACACAGTTAAAACAACAATAATCATAAATGAGTAAATATTAGAGTAACCATTGAAATATATATATATATATATATATATATATATTTACTTAAATGGGTAGTGTCCATTTTCCAATCAATCAGATTGGCAAAGGGGAAGGAGGGGAATACCTGGCCAGAGGAGGTTGATTTGGTCGAGCATGTGATGTGCATCACAGATCTCGTAATGGGACTGTGCTTGGCACTAGAGTAGCAAAACTAGTGTTTTCTGGGTGGTGTCTTCAAGGCAAGGAGGCGGTGGCATTAGCAAGGCAGTAATTGGCTAAGTAGCAAATGGCAATAAGAGCAGAGATGGCGAGAGATAGAGAAGGTGGTGGGACAGAGAGAAAGAGAGAGTTGGCGCAAAAAATATACGACGAAGAAGAGAGAGATCAGAGGACCAAAAAGAAAAAAAAAAAAAAAATAAAGAGTAAAGAAAATAATCAAATATTATAGGTACACCAAGAAAATGATGCATAAGAAAGTAAATAACAAAAGAGTATTTGTTATGTATAATAATAAATACTCTTTTGTATTCAAGAAAAAGAGTAAATAATCAAAGAGTATTTGTTATGTATACATACACATCTTTTGTATTCATTATTTATGTAAATGATGGTGACAAATATCAATAAATACATAAAGATATCTTGACTAGATCAACATCTTTTTAACTCCATCATCATTTGTTTGTTCCCTTTTCATTAGAATTATAAAGGAATTAAAAAGTGTTGAAATGAAAAAAAGAAAAAAGAAAAAATGGGGATGGGAGTTTAGCCAGAAGACAATCTCTAAGGATTGAGTCGAAACTCTTTCCTTAAATCTTTCCTTAAAAGTAGTTTTCAAATATGTCTTGTTGAAAATCACGTAGCCAAAAGAAAAAAAGAGTAGAGGAGAAAAAATAATAAATATTTTCTTACTTTTAGAGTCGGCTAACTACAAAATCTATAACTAGAAAAACATGCCAAATAACTATGGACAAAAATCGAACAAAAAGCCAGAGTGTTGAACCAACAAGCCTCGTTATCAAAATGAACCGCATGTGAAGCAAGCCTATTTGTAACTTGACTCCCTTCCATGTAAATGTGTGAAGCCCGATAAGTAATCTTGTTGAGAGAATTAATAGCGTATAGTCCCATCTCACCAAAAACTTCCAAGATTCTAGTAAGAAGTAATTCAACAACATAAGTGGAATCGCACCAGAGGAAATCCCAATTGAATTTTCTAGCAAAATCAGCGATAGTGATAACACCCATCAGCCCAGTCTGAAAAAGTGCCAAAAAAAAAAAAAAAAAAAGTGAACCCGTTGTAGTTTCTGAAGATATCACCACAACCTGCCAAGCCTAGAGAACGATTTGAAACATCAACAGTATTTATCTTAATCCATCCTGAAAGAGAGTCGCACCATTGTATTTCAATAATACAAGGATCTTTGCTGACCTTAATCGAAAGGTTGAACAATTCCAGGATGTTAGCGAGTTTTTCAGAGTCTCAAATAATAAGAATTCGCTTCATAAATACAGTTCTGGAGACAAAGAAGAGCCTGATGGACAATGAGGGCTTGTTCTTAGAAGCTACATTGTTTCTAAACTTCCAAATAATCCAGGAAAAAAAAAAAAGCATCCCAGATATATGAAAAAAAAATAATTTTTTTAATTCATATGGAACTTGAGGGCTGACACTAGTAGAAGTGGAATACTAGACTTATCAAGACGAACCTGAAATATATATGCTCGCTAATCATATCCAAATTGCTTAGGAAAAATTGCAAAGAAGAAATAAGTGATCAATATCCTCCTTAGTAGCATAACAAAATCTACAACAAGATGGAAGAGAAAAAGCCTTTCCTGATCTACAGAAACATTTCCATTGCAAGACGGCGGTGGATGGCTTTCCAAATAGTTAAAGATCACCTTTGGCTGAACAGAAGCTTTCCAAATCTTTATCACCCCAATCTGTAATGGGGCTCTCCAGCCTAAGATATTCATAAAGAACTTTAGGGATTCCATCCGAGCAATCTCTCCAGCGACAGATTTTGAAGGTTTTTGTTCCTACTTCTTCTTCTTCTTCTTCTTCTTCTCCACCATATTTTGAAGGTTTTTATTTCTTCTTCTTCTTCTTGGCCACTTGTGTTTCTTCTTCGTCGTCACAATTAATTTGCCTAGAGGGGTATTTTAGTCTTTTGAATGCAAAAATAATATCTTGGAAGGCCACGTGTGTAAAACTGTCCTAAAATTGAGGATTTGGACGGTAAGGATTTAACCACTAAAGTTTTGACAACTTGAGGGTCGTTTGGTCAAAATCCTATAAAATAAAATAAAATTGTGACGAAATTATTACCTAATTAAGGAGTTTGGGGACATTCGTGCCAATTATTCATAAGGTTATTCTTAAAACCCTGTGGCGTATCTATCAACGGCTGAGTGGGGCTCCCACTAAATTTTTTTTTTCTTTTAGTTCTAATCCCCAAAATTTTATGATTTTTATACTTTGCTCCTGTTAAAAATTAAATTCCTATATAACCCCTACTAAAATTAATCATATCTCTAAAATTTTATGATTTTTTTTATTTTCCCCATTAAAAATTTAAAATTCTCACATAGTCCCATTAAAATTTTACCCTTTTATATTTATACTTTGATTTTTTTTATTTATTCAAAAAAAAATTTTTGGTTTAAGCCCCTAATGAAATATATATGTCTAGCTCCGTTTCCGAATACGGGTGCATAGCCATGTTTTAAATTTCATATGTTTAATTTTTTAAGTTTACCATTGAAGTAAACTCCCTTATCTTGTTATAAATTAAGTCCATATACTATAGAACACAATTACACAAAATGCTTTCTTGAGTAAGCTAATCAAGACAGAGATAACAAAAAGCAAGCTAAAGGCATGTTTGGCCATGCGATTTAAAAACAGTTTTTTGTTTTTAAACACTATTTTTGTTCTCTAAAATCAAAACAAGCTATTTGGCTATTGTTTTTTGAGAATAGTTTTAAAAAATGGAGCTACAAAAAAATAGAAAATTCAGAAAACATCATTTTGCAGTTTTCAGAGTTTTCTAAAAACAACTTTTACTAGGATGCATTTAAAATTAAAAAGAAAAAACTCCACTTGGTTTGAGGGTCTAGGTCGGGAATCAGGATCGAGGTTGAGGCGGCATTCGGGATCGGGGACGAGATTCGAGATTTGCATCCGTGATAGGATATGGGGGCAAGGTAGAAACCAAGTTTCTAGACAAGGGTTGGGGCTGGGGTAGGGATTTAAGGTTGGGGTCGGGGTCAGGTTTTAAAATAGGGGTCGGGGTCGGTTTTCGGGACAGGGTAAAGGTCAGGTTTATGTGCCGGGATTAGAGTCGAGGTTGGGTTTTGGTACCGGGGGTCTGGGTCGGGTCCAGTTTTGGGACGAGGTCGAGGTTGGGTTTTGGGACCAAGGTTGAGGTTAGGTTTCGATGCCGAGGTCAGGGTCAGGGTCAGGTTTTGAGATCGAGGTCAAGTTCAGGTTTATGGACTGGGGGTTTCTATGTTGGGGTCGAGGTCGGGTTTCGGGACGGGGGTCAGGGTCAAATTTCGGGATAGGAGTAGCGATTGAGTTTTAGTACCGGGGTTGGAGTCGGGTTCGGGTTTCGGGATCGGTTGGTCAGGTTTTGGGACTAGAGTCGGGGTCGGGGTTCAAGTTTTGGGACGTGATTGGGTCAGGTTTCGGTGCAGGGTTAGGTTCGGGTTTTAGGACGGGGATCGGTGTCGGGTTTTGGGACAAGGGTCAAATTCAGGTTTCGGGATATGGGTCAAGGTAAGGTTTTGGGACAGGGGTCGAGTTCGGGTTACAGTGTCGGGGTCAAGCTCGGGTTTTGAGACGAGAGTCGATGTTAGGTTTCAGGACAAGAGTTGGGGTTGGGTTTTGACATGGGTCGAAGTTGGGTTTTTGGACAAGAGTCGAGGTTGGGTTTTGGTACCGGGGGTCAGGGTCGAGGTCCAGTACCAAAACCCGACCTCGACCTCGGCACCAAAAATTGACCCCGAACCCGACCCCGATCCCAAAACCCGACCCCAACCCTGGTATCGAAATTCGACCCAAACTCTGGTCCTGAAACCTAAACCCGACCCTGACTTGGTATCGAAACCCAAACCTGACCTCCATCCTCCGGCATCGAAACCTGACCCTGACTCCGTCCCGAAACCTGATCCTGGCACTGAAACCCGACGCCGACCCTGATCCAGAAACCTGAACCCACCCCCGTCCAAAAACCCAACTCGACCTCGGTCCCAAAACCCAACCCTGACCCCGGTCCCGAAACCCGACCTAGACCCCAGTTCCGAAACCTGAACCCGACTCCGGTCCCGAAATCTGACCCCGACCCTGGTCTCGAAACCCGAACCCCCCGTTCAAAAAGCCGACCTCGACCCCAGTACCGAAACCAACCTCGAACCTGTCCTCGATCCCGAAACCCGAACCCGACTCCAGTTCTGAAACCTGACCCCAATCTGGTCCTGAAACCCAAACCCGACCCCCATCCTGAAATCCAACTCCGACCCCCAGTACCAAAACCCAACCCGGAGTCTATCCCGAAACCCGACCCCAACCTTCATCCCGAAACCCAACACCAACTCTGACCCCAAAAAACTATAGAAGTTCAATTAAAAAATAATAATAATAATAATAATAAAGTTCTTAAAAATCTCAATCCGAACATGTATATTTTTTTTTCATTTTATAAATCTATTTTCTCTAAACAATTGCCAAACACCATAAGTTTTTTAGAACATGTGAGAATTGTTTTTGTTCTCATTTTTGGAAACACAATTCTGAAAACTGAAAATTGAGAAAATGGCCAAACAGGTCTTAAATATCTAGTTTTTATTTATGTACTTCCTTATGATAATAAGTATAACATACATAACAGTAGTAAGATTGAAATAAGGAGTGCACAAACAGAAGTGCAAACTAAACAGTATTCTTAGATGTATACAAACTATAGAGCACAATAGTAATAATGATCCATACATATAAACTGGACATGCACACATATCTTTTATATGCTCTTGAGGCTGCATAATGTCATCAGGGGGGATTCACGGGTGGTGGTGATGAGGATGATGGGGCTTAGGTGGTTCAGGATGGCCTGGCCGGTGCGGTGGCTCGTGGGGACCTGGTGGCGGCGGTGCATGGGGACCGGGCGGAGGAGGATTGGGGGGACCGGGCGGAGGAGGATTGAGGGGTCCGTGCTCAGGCCCTGGCGGTGGCGGGTGGTGATGGGGGCCGTGATGACCTGGTGGTGGAGGATCAGGCATGTCTTCTTGGCTGTAGTTGTTTTGCTTTGCACTATAGTACTTTCTAGATGGTACTAAACTTTGTGTATGGAGGAATCTAAAGAAAGTCGTAGATTTATAGCACAAAAAGTTAGGGATGGACTGAAGTTTGCTTGTTTGTGAGTTGCGATAATAGTTTGTGGTTGTATTTGCCAACTGCAAGTCAGAAAATCTCATTTGTTTTTGGTAGGTTTCCACCTAAAATTCCAACTCTTAGAATTAGACTAGTCTAGAAAACTCGGGGCTATGTTTCGCACATAGAATTTTTGGTAGGTTTCCACCTAAAATTCCAACTCTTTAGAACTTTTTTAGATTGCTGATCGGAAAAGAGAAAAAACAGAGTGTAATGCAGATTAAAAAAAAAAAAAAAGGAAAAATTAAGTTGAATTGGAATTAAGCATGAGTGAAGTGTAATTGGTACAATGAATGTTGGGGTAGTTAATTATACGAGTAAATATTGAACTAGATTCATGTTACCTAACTAATATAACATGTGAAAATCACAATTTTGAATTAGTTGGATAACATAGACAAATTTTAATTTACCCACTTAATCAACTACTCAACATTCATTTACTATATTCCCCTCCCGTTTATTACATGAGTCTCACGTGTTTTATTACGTCTTTTTTTTTTTTTAACGTTTCTGTCATATAGAGATTAATAGTAAAACATTTGATAAGCTTAGATAAGGGGTATATGTTTCTCGAGATCTGAAATTGAAATGAAAAATTTTTCTTTTCAAACTGCACTACTAGTTGAAATGCAACAAAATGGGCCATTTTCAGTCCGCACATTGTTATTCATGATGTTGGTGTCTTTATCTGTTGGCACTAGTTGAAATGCAACAAAATGGGCCATTTTCAGTCCGCACATTGTTATTCATGATGTTGGTGTCTTTATCTGTTGGCCCAAAACGTAATTACATTAATTCATGGGGGATTTGCAAGAATGCGATAAATTTGACACATTCTTATAATTTTATCCATCACAAGAGTAAAATTAATAATTTTATCATTTTATAATATTTAATTAAATAATTAAATAAAAAAATAGTAAATAAACAAAAATACCATTATCTCTTTATTTTCTTCTCTTTTTTATTTATTGTAATATTATTTATATATATCCGACTCCGTTCGCCAGCCAGTAACCGTAGCCGGCCTGATTCATTCATTCAAAGAATAAGAGTGTGTGATAATCAAAACTACTGTTACTTGTTGCAGAAATAAAAGTAGCATTTTACAAACTGCTTTGATTGATTAAGATGAAAACTTCGTGCAGTGGTTGTCTTGGTTATACTATCAAAGAGTGATGCAAATGGTCTTGCGGCCACCTTTATCAACTTAGAGAGAGCGAACCAAGATAGATAAAATTTCACAATCCGATCAGACCTTTTAGAATCTTTGATGGATTCTGACATAAATTTTTCTTTTCCATATTTCAACAATGTTGACCGCACGTATCCGACACCGGTCACTAGTGTCAATGTCGATCGCACGGAGAGATTCTGTTAGAATCAAAGAGAATATATATTTTTTGGATTTCAATAAAGATGGTTGGACGTATCCGGCTCCGGTGGTCGGAGAGATTATGTTCGAATCCAAAAAGTTGTTTTTATTTTCAATAAATATTGTTGGACGTCTCTAGTGTTGGAGAGACTTTTTGGATTCAGTCAAATGGATTTTCCCGGAATGCTTTTCGGATTCTTCAGGAATGCCTATGCATTTCAGATTCTGTCAAAATACCTTTCTGATTCTGCAAGAATGCATTTTGACATTCCACTAAAACAAATAAATTGTACATATGATCATTAGGACTATCAACAAAATTATAATTTAGTTTCTGATTTCAGTTAACCAAAATATAAACAAAACGCTTATGATCATATTTGCAAAAACATCAAGCTTCACAAACTTATTCCTTACCAAACATATCATTTTAATGAAGAATTAGAACATTAAAAATAAAAATAAAAAAATAAAAGATAGCATAACAATGGTGGGAATCTTAGTGACAATTTCTCCCAACTTGAGCTTGTACAAACAAACAAACCAAACTTTTCAACGTAGAAGTAGTTGACGAACCTCCCTTTGACGAACCTCCCTCAAGGAGTCGCAGTCGGAGCCTCGTCCAAGCCGCCACCGCCATCCTCGTCTCCATCAACAAGTCGTTATTCACACGTCATAACCGCATCATAAAAAAAAAATGTATTCCAAAATCTAAAGGCTACAAGGTCCACGCCGCCATCCTCGCCTCCATCAACAAGTCGTTATTCACATGCCACAACCGCATTATAAAAAAATATGTATTCCGAAATCCAAAGGCTACAAGATCCTCAAGTATATATTTTTTGTAGAATTTGGATTAAAAAAAGAATGCTTTTTGAATTTGTATGTATTCCGAAATCCAAAGGCTACAAGATCAAAAAAAGAATGCTTTTTAGATTCTACTGGAATACTCTTTGAATTTATTAGAATGTTTTTTGGATTTGAATTCTACTAGAATGCTCTTTGAGTTCTACTAGAATACTCTTTAAATTCTACTAGAATACTCTTTAAATTCTCTTAGAATGCTTGTTGAATTCTATTAAAATACTTTTTAAATTCTACTAGAATACTCTTTGAATTTTACTAGAATATTTTTGATATTTCACTACAAAATCATGTCATTATAAGAATGTACGAAGAATCAAACAATAACATCGAAATCTCAGCCACAACAAACAACAATGTACGAAGGAACATGTTATGGTTTATGGTCATTAGGACTAAAAATAAAATTATAATTTAGTTTTTGATTACAGTTAACTAAAAGTATAAACAAAGGATTATGATCATATTTGCTAAAACATCATGCTTCACAACTTATTCCTTACCAAACATATCATTTTAACGAAGAATTAGATTATTAAAAAAAAAAAAAAAAAAAGATAGCACAAGCAAGAACCATTAGTACTCAATTATGAACTGTTCATTAAAATATACATGATGATGAGGACGTCGGTAGTACAAGCAAGAGCACGTGGGATGAGACATATTCAGATCTAATTCAAGTTCCCATTGGTCCGGTTACGAGGGCTCGCGCGAAGAAATTCAAAGATGCACTTATTGGGCTGATTCAAGCAATTTGGTCTCAAGCTATTGCGTGAAGGCCCATTGAGGGAATTACAAGCGACAACCAGCCCAACAAATGCTTAATTCAAGTAATAAAAGCGACCAAATAATCACGTTTGCAAGATCACCAGCTGTCACTTTTTCATTTTGAGAAGAATCAGTTATTGACCGAATTATTATTTAGTTTTCCTTTTCTGTTAGAATAATGTAAGGCTTTTTTTTTCAGCCATGTAGGGAACTTACCTTATTTGCTACACAATGGACGTTTTCCCTTTTGATTTAGTTGACTTGCCCAAAATATCATGGGCAATTAAGGACCGAATTTCACAAAGGAAAAGCACCTATATATATGTACGGATTTCAGGGTTGAAGGCAGATCAGTTTACACATAAATTTGAGGTTTAATTCTCTTTGGTTCTTAAACGAACTTTTTGAACTTATCAGAGAAATCCATGGCGTTCATAGACTTATCAATCAGTCCATCCATAGCTGATTGTGGCGTTCTCACATACCAAGGTTCGTGCTTCTTGTTAGGCATCGGGTCGCGGTTCCATTCAAATCCATTTAGAATTCGATCTTGGAGACTAATTTGGTTAGGGTCGCGTCAGTTCTTGACGTGGTTCGTATCATTTGGTATCAGAGACTAGGGTTCTAATCAGGTTTTGCTTATCCAGTCTTTTATTTTATATTTATTTTCTTTTGAACGTGAGTCTTGATTTCCAGTATCAAAGTCGGTGTTTAAAAAAAAAAAAATTTGTTGTTCGAAAATCTTCAAGAACTTAGGGCTAATTAGGTTTTCTTGTTACTGCTGGGGATGAAATTTCATTGGGAATACCATTCCTTTATTTGTTCTCATTCGAACCTGTGCTGTAGATTCTGTTTAAAAAAAATCCAGATTATCAAAAGAAGAAGCAGAAAAAAAAAAAAAAAGAAAAGAAAAGAAGAAGGATTCGGAAAAAGTCTGGAAACCTTTCTTAAATTTTTTCGTTTGATTCTTGTTATTCAGGGTTTAAGGAATTCTAAATTTCGTTTCTTTTTGGGTGTTAAATTCCGAAAGCCTTTACTCGCCATGCTTGTTTGTATCTAATCTGAACCTCCTTGGTTATCTGTTTGTGAATCGTCATGGAAGTTTTGATACGGATTTGACTAGTTTTATAAGAACTGAGTGAGAATTAATGAGTGGAAAAAGGCAAGAGAGGCGAGAGCATTAGAGTGGACAAAAGCCGAAAGTATTGTGTGCAAACACGAGTGAAATTGAGCGAACCAATTAACAAGAGAAACACATAAGGGAGTGTGGTAAGGTCCTTTGCATTGTCACTTACTTTGTTTTGCAGAAATTGCGAAAAAAAAAAAAAAAAAAAAAAAAAAAAAAAAAAAAAAAAACAGCAAGAACACTACTGAGGGTACCACTGGAGCGGCCGACCCAAAACTCCTCATGGAGGCGATGATGGGGGAGATGAGGCAAATGTTAAGAGGAGAGTTGGAGCAGCTTCATGAGAGGGTCGATCGAATAGAAAACGCACGTGTGGAACAGCCACAACATGTTCCTCATGCGCGTAGGTGGGAGAGGTTTCCGGTTAGAGGAGAGGTCCATGAGTACTACGGAATTGATGGAGATGAGTTTGATGAAGGAAAAGATTCAGCAGGTAGTTACAGAAGATTTGGATGGGATAGAGGAGTTAGGAATCGGGGAAATGATAGTTTGAGTGGCATTAAAATGAAGATACCGTCATTCCAAGGCAAATCCGATCCCGAAGCATATCAAGAATGGGAGAAGAAAATGGAATTCATCTTTGACTGCCACACCTATTCCGAAGTGAAGAAGGTAAAACTAGCTGTAATTGAATTTTCTGACTACGCTATTACATGGTGGGATCAGCTTGTGATAAATAGGAGACGAAATAGAGAGCGACCTATCGAGTCATGGGAAGAGATGAACGCTGTGATGAGGAAGCGATTTGTACCAGCTTACTACTACCGGGAGTTGTACAACAAGCTACAAAATCTTAAGCAAGGCAACCGGAGTGTGAAGGAGTACTATAAGGAGATGGAGGTCATGATGATCCGAGCAATTATAGAAGAGGATCAGGAGGCTACAATGGCAAGGTTTTTGGCGGGCTTGAACTGAGAAATTCACAATGTTGTTGAGTTACAACATTATGTGGAGTTGGAGGACATGGTACACATGGCTGTCAAAATAGAGAATCAACTCAAGAGGAGGGGCAGTAACATGCGTCCAGGCCAAAACCCGAGTACATCTGCTTGGAAGGTGAACCAATGGAAGAAGGATGAGAAGCAACCCAACACCAAGCCAAAGACCGAACAAAAACAAGAAGAGGCCAGCCATAGGAATCAAGGTAAATCCGATTCTTCCACTACTTGGAATCATGACATTAAGTGTTTTAAATGTCAAGGCAGGGGTCATATAGCAAGCCAATGTCCGAACAAACGAGTTATGGTGATGCATGACAATGGAGAGATTGAAACCGACGATGATTTGGACAACGATTCGATGCCTTCATTAGAGGATGCCGACGATGAGGAGTACGCTGTCCAAGGAGACTTGTTGGTTGCAAGGAGAGCTCTAAGTATGCAAGCCAGATAGGATGGAGAGGAGCAACGGGAAAACATCTTTCGTACTAGGTGCCATGTCCAAAACAAGGTATGTAGTGTGATTATTGATGGTGGAAGTTGTACTAACATTGCTAGACAACCATGGTAGAGAAGTTAGGGCTGCCAACAAGCAAGCATCCTCGACCTTATAAATTGCAGTATTTGAATGATAGTGGTGAGATAAGGGTGAATAAACAAGTATTAGTTTATTTCCGCATTGGAAGATATGAAGATGAAGTTTTGTGCGATGTGGTTCCGATGCAAGCTGGACACTTGTTATTAGGTAGACCATGGCAATTTGATCGTCGAGTTAAACACGACGGTTTCACTAACAAGTACTCGTTGGTTCACAACCAAAGAATGATCACTCTTGTGCCATTAACACCAAGACAGGTCTATGAAGACCAAGTGAGCTTATAAAGAGAGAGTGAGAAAAAGAAATTGAATGAAGAAAAATCAAGAGTGGGAGTGCAGAGAGAGAGTTCGGCCAGTGAGAGAAAAAAGGAAGAGGTGGCCGAGAAAAAGGTGAGCAAAGGAGAGAGAATTGAGAGAACTGAAAAGAGTACACAACAAGCCCATGAGAGAAAAGCAGAGAGAAAAATAAATTTTTATGCGAGAGGCGGCAAGAAAAGGGTGATGTTTTTTAATCAGCCAATGATTGTACTTTTGTACAAAGAGGTGTTTTAAACACTAATGAGCTTGACCTTGCATTGCCTAGTTTTGTTGTTTCTCTATTGTAGGAATTCAAGGATGTATTTCCAGACGAGGTGCCTGATGGTTTGCCACCAATTCGGGGAATAGAACATCAGATTGATTTTGTACCAGACGCTTCAATCCCAAACCAACCAGCTTATAGAAGCAATTCCGAGGAGACAAAGGAGCTTCTAAGGCAGGTTAGTGAGTTGATGAAGAAGGGGCACGTGAGAGAAAGTATGAGCCCGTGCGCCATTCCGGTCTTACTTGTGCCTAAGAAAGATAGGACATAGAGGATGTGTGTATATTGCAGAGCCATTAACAATATCACGGTAAAGTATCGTCATCTTATACCTCGATTAGATGATATGTTGGATGAATTACATGGTGCTTCTGTGTTCTCGAAAATTGATTTGAAAAGTGGGTATCATCAAATTCGCATGAAAGCGGGAGACGAGTGGAAGACGGCCTTTAAAACTAAGCAAGGTTTATATGAGTGGCTGGTAATGCCTTTTGGCTTAACCAATGCGCCTAGCACATTTATGCGTCTAATGAACCATGTTTTACAAGCATTTATGGGCAGGTTTGTTGTTGTGTATTTTGATGATATACTGATTTATAGTAAAGACTTGGACCAACATATAGCGCATTTAAAATATGTTTTGGATGTGCTTAGAAAGGAAAAATTATTTGCTAACATCAAGAAGTGTACTTTTTGCACATATAAGCTTATGTTTCTTGGTTTTGTTATTAGTGCTAAAGGTATACAGGTTGACGAAGAGAAGGTGCGAGCCATCCGGGAGTGGCCAAGTCCAACTAGTGTGGGTAACGTACGGTGTTTTCATGAACTTACTAGTTTTTACCGGCGGTTTGTGAAAGATTTCAGTACTATAGCCACACCATTGACTGAAGTGATCAAAAAGGGCGTTGGGTTTAGATGGGGAGAGGAGCAAAAAAGAGCATTCCAGTTAATCAAGTATAAGTTGACCAATGCTCCATTGTTATCTTTACCTAATTTTTCCAAAACTTTTGAAATTGAATGTGATGCTTCAGGTGTTGGAATTGGTGCTGTTTTAATGCAGGATAGGCGACCCATAACATATTTCAGTGAGAAGCTGAACGGGGTAACTCTTAATTATCCAACTTATAATAAAGAGTTGTATGCATTGGTTCGGGCATTAGAAACGTGGCAGCACTACCTATGGCCTAAGGAGTTCGTGATTCACACCGACCACGAGTCCTTGAAACACTTGAAGGGCCAACATAAGCTGAACAAAAGGCATGCTCGATGGGTGGAATTCATAGAGAAGTTTCCGTATGTCATTCGCTACAAGCAAGGTAAGGAAAATGTCGTTGCGGATGCGCTCTCTCGTAGGTACGCGTTAATCTCAACTCTTGATGATAAACTGCTGGGTTTTGAACATATTAAGGAGTTATATGCTAATGATCGTGACTTTAGTGCTGAGTATCAAGCTTGTGAGAAATTCGCTAGTGGTAAGTACTTTAGGCATGAGGGATATTTGTTTCGGGAAAATAAATTGTGTGTGCATAATTGTTCCATAAGAGATTTGTTAGTGAGAGAATCCCATGGGGGAGGGTTAATGGGACATTTTGGAATTGCCAAGACCCTAACTGTTTTACAAGAACATTTTTATTGGCCGCATATGAGACGAGATGTTGAGAGGCTCTGTGATAGATGTGTAACTTGTAGGGTTTGTACACCCCTTTGCCAATACCTAGTGAACCTTGGACTGATATCTCAATGGACTTTGTGTCATATTTGCCTAGGTCTAAACGGGGAAGGGATTCGGTATTTGTGGTCGTGGATAGGTCTTCCAAGATGGCACATTTTATTCCATGCCACAAGACAGATGATGCTGTTGCTGATTTGTTCTTTAGGGAAATTGTGAGACTTCATGGTATGTCTAGGACAATTGTTTCTGATAGGGACGCCAAGTTCTTAAGCTACTTTTGGAAGATTTTGTGGGCTAAGTTAGGGACTAAATTGTTGTTTTCGACTACTTGTCACCCTCAAATCGATGGTCAAACAGAAGTTGTGATTAGGACCTTGTCTACCTTGTTGAGGGCTATCATAAAAAAGAACATCAAAACTTGGGAGGAATGTTTACCACATGTTGAGTTTGCTTATAATCGATATGTACATTCTATTACTCAATTTTCACCGTTTGAAATTGTTTATGGTTTTAATCCTTTAACCCCTTTGGATTTAATGCCATTACCTTTGTCTGCGCGTGTGAATTTAGATGGAAAAAGAAAAGCTGAACTTGTTAAGCAGATACACGAGAAGGCAAGAATCAACGTCAAGCGAAGGACCAAGCAATATGCTAAACAAGCCAATAAAGGGCGTCACAAGCTCGTCTTCGAGCTCGACGATTAGGTGTGGTTGCACTTATGCAAAGAACGGTTTCCGGAACAAAGAAAGTCGAAACTGTTGCCTAGAGGGGACGGTCCTTTTCAAATCCTTGAAAAGATCAATGATAATGCATATAAGTTAGACCTACCAGGTGAGTATGGTGTAAGTGCTAGCTTTAATATTTCTGATCTAAGTCCTTTTGATGCAGGCGACGATTTGAGGACAAATCCTTCTCAAGAGGAGGGGAATGATGAGGACGTCGGTAGCATAGGCAAGAGCACGTGGGATGAGACATATTCAGATCCAATTCAAATTCCCATTGGTCCGGTTACGAGGGCTCGCGAGAAGAAATTCAAATATGCACTTATTGGGCTGATTAGAGCAACTTGGTCTCAAGCTATTGCGTGGAGGCCCATCGAGGGAATTACAAGCGACAACCAGCCCAACAAATGCGTAATTCAAGTAATAGAAGCAACCGAGTAATCACGTTTGCAAGATCACCAGTTGTCACTTTTCCATTTTGAGAAGAATCAGTTATTGACCGAATTATTATTTAGTTTTCCTTTTCTGTTAGAATAATGTAAGGTTTTTTTTTTTTTTTTTTTCAGCCATGTAGGGAACTTACCTTATTTACTACACAATGGGCGTTTTCCCTTTTGATTTAGTTGACTTGCCCAAAATATCATGGGCAATTAAGAACCGAATTTCACAAAGGGAAAGCACCTATATATATGTACGGATTTCTATATATATGTACGGATTTCAGGGTTGAAGGCAGATCAGTTTACACAAAAATTTGAGGTTTAATTCTCTTTGGTTCTTAAACGAACTTTTTGAACTTATCAGAGAAATCTGTGGCGTTCATAGACTTATCAATCAGTCCATCCATAGCTGATTATGGCGTCCTCACATACCAAGATTCGTGCTTCTTGTTAGGCATCGGGTTGCGGTTCCATTCAAATCCATTTAGCATTCGATCTTGGAGACTAATTTGGTTAGGGTCGCGTCAGTTCTTGACGTGGTTCGTATCACATGAAAAACAAAAGATCCGTTTGAGCGGACATCTGGAGATGATGTTTTAAATATTGAGTTAAAAATATGAGTTTGGAGGGAAAACTTAAAAAAAAATTATGTGATATAAAAAATAATATAAAATTTTAAAATTTTTTCAAAAAATATATTTATATATATATACAAAATAAATCTTATTTTATTTGTCTCGCCAATACGACTATTTTGACGTAAAAATCATCTTATTTCGAATCAAAATGAGAAAGTTATAGATTTTTAAAGTTTAAGTTTTTTGAAAATAGAAGACAATAAATAAAAGTTTGATATAGAGTTGAGATTTTAAAATTCAGATGATAAAATATAATATGAAACTGGCACCCCAAACAGGCCAAAGTTTCTCCTTAACCAATAAAACCAATTTACCAATAATTCCCAGAAAAAAAACCAATCGCAGATTCACAAACTAATGTCTTAAAACAATTCCAAACTTGAACGAACCAATTTATCAATTTACCAAACTAATGAAGAAAATATTAATAATTTCAGAAAACCAATTTACTAGAAAACAAATAATATTACATTTGTCAATCATATGGCTAATAGTTGAGGGGAGAATTTCAGTACCTCATGACTTATGCTGCTTCTCATGACTTATGCTGCTTCTGCCTCCACCTTCCAGCTTGTATCTCAAATCTTCGGTCTCGATCTCATCCATCATGTCCTCTACATCATAGGTTGCTTCTATGAGCTCATTAAGCCACTGCTTTACAGCCACGTTTCTGATCTGCTTGTCTTCAGCATTGTTGAGAAGAATATTGACCGACAAAAACATAATTTTCAGCTTCTTCAGCAAGCGATCATTAGATTTGTTACTGTGAAGAAAGTCGACAACCAGTGATGATCTCCATTAACCAAACACCACCACACTTCAACAAAACTCCATTAACCATCACAAACAATCGAACGGTCATGATTTCTCACCCGTGACGATCGTCGTCACGGATCGCAAATCCGAAATCTTGGGACCTCGTCGGCGGACTTCGAGCCACAGCCACTCGCTCCGACATAGCTGATCAGGTACTTCACAACGTAGATCGGAGATGAATTTCGCGTCGGACTTCCCAAAGCGCCACTGGAGATCGCGATTGCAGGAGATCTCGTTTACTTGGCGGCACGATGGTGATTAACGGAGAAGATCCAAGAACCACAAGGACCAAACTCAACAGATCTCCACCGTAGTCACATAACTCCAACAACGATGGCTTCTTCCTAGCGAAAGGAGGTGACGGTTGCAGAGGTTGGAGACAACGATTACTCAAGGTAGAAGAGATCGGATCTGGATCCAAGAGTCTTTGGATGTGATGAGGAGAGAGACATAAAAAAATAAAATAAAAATAAAAAGAAGAGAAGAACAGAAACAAGCACCAAAAATATGTGAAGGGGTAAAATGGAAAATTCCCTTTATAATTTAAGATATTTTTTTATTAAAAAAATCTAAAATGACAAAATTAGGAATAATTTATTTAAAGTTGAGAAAAAATACAAGAAGGTGTTGAAAAAAGTGACATTTCTGCTAATTATCTCTAAGGGGGTGTTTGGTGTTTGAGTTTGAGTTAAGATTTATAAGTTTAAATAGTGATTTTAGTTGACTTTTTCAGAAAAGACAAAAAACTTTTGGGGAAAAAGATAAAAATTGAGTTGATGGTGGTGAGTTTAAACTCATCACCCAAACGGGTCCTAAATTCATTGACGACCAAACTCAAGCCCATTAAGCAGTGGTGAATATTGCGAAAGCCCATTAAGATTTGGGGTTGTAAGCACTCACCTCATTCATGCTTGATCCATTATTTATCCTAAGCGTTCGATGGCAAACCAGACAAGAGAAACATCAATAAATTAAATAAATTACAAATTGGTTGGAGCTGCTATCGTTAGAGTGTGTTTAGTATGAAAGAAAAGCAGAAGAAAGAAAATGAATGGAGGGATTAGTTAAAGGATATTGACATTCATGATTTTTTGTTATGAGAAAAAGAATGGAAAAAAAAAAAAAAAAGATTAGATGAGGGACTCCAAATTCTTAAAAATACCCCAATTTTGATTTTTTAAATTGAGAGATTATTAAATGAATTTCATACTAAACACCATGAGAGAAAAGGACCTCTCCTCCGTTGCCTATTTCTCTCACTTAGGTAATCTACCACTCCCTCCTTTCTATTTTCTCCTTCCTATCAAATATACCCTTAGAGTGTGATTGATACGAGAGAAAAGTGGAAAGAAGAAGAGGGATGGAGGGATTAATGAAAGGATTTTGATATTAATGTTTGTTTGGTAGGAGAGAAATGAGGAAGGAATGGATTAGAGAATGAACTCCAAATCCTTATAAACACCCCAATTTTGATATCTTATAAACTAAATAGATTATAGTAAGGATTTCACACCAAACAACCTAAGAAAAAGGACGCCTCCCTCCTTCCCTCAATTCTCTCACCTATATGAGTTACCACGCTCCCTCCTTTCAGTAGATGCTAAGCTTGACGTCAATGATATCAATCTTTTAGGAGCACTTTAGGGAGAGTTCAACACAGTGTGTTTGGTAGGAGAGAAAAGTGGAAGAAATAAGAGGATTGGATGGATTAGTGATATCAACCTCCTATAAGTCATTCATGTTGTTTGATATGATAGAGGAAAAGTTGAAATGATGGATAATAATTATTTATCTAATTATCTTTTTATAAATTTTTTTAGACTTAAAATAGTCCTTTTACATTTAATAATAACGGAGAGCTTGCATCCTTTTATTGATACAAATATGTAATATAATACACTTGAAAAGAGACTCTCTTTCTCCTCTTTTTCTTCAAATCAAACAGTTAATTGACACTCTCCCTCATTCCTTCCAAGCAAACAGGGCCTAAAGAACTCAATTCTACCTTTACATCCTTTTATCTTTAGAAGATTAGGAGGCAAGGTTTGTTTTTTTTTTTTTTTTTTTTTTTGGGGGGTGGGGTCCGGCTTTAGGAGGCAAGTTTTTAACCTTCTTACTTTTGTGGCAAGTCACTATTCCAAAGTCCTGGGTAAATTGCCAAGAAACTTCCCTATCATGCTTGCATTTCAAGTATATGGATTGTGATTTTGACCATTGCAACCATTAGCACTACTGCTAAAAGCTTATTTTAATAAGAGAGAGAGAGAGGGATAAGGTGGGGTTTGGTACGATAATTTTAGATAAAGAAAAAAAAAATGGTTTTTGCGTTATCAAAACTTGATTTTTAGCAAATATTGACTGTTTCTTAGTCAATTTTTCAGCTATTTTGATTATGACATTTGAGGTGTTGTGCAACAGTCATCTAATTAACACCCCAACACAAATAAATAAAACATTAGCTTGATTTTAAGCAAAACAAAAGAGAGAAGACCATGTTATAGCTTATGCTCTTTGGGTAATTCTTTGCTTTAAATTAGCAGTTCCATTAAATTCAAATGTTGACCCTTGTTACACTTCTAAGTCGTCCAGAATTTTGGTTGTAATCTTACCCCCATTTTACACTTTCATAGATTCCCGGTTTCTGTCAACATTTTTTTCCCATCTTTTCTTCAACTAAATAAAAATAATAAAACAAAATAAAGGTCGTTTATATTTATTAAAAAAAAAAAAAAAGGGACTTTCATTTATATGTATATATATTTATATATAAATGGAGAGGATCTTTGCCTTGTTGAACTTCTCTCGAACAATGAAGCTGGACCGTGGGTGCTACTGTTATGTCATTCTTTGATTTAGTTACTTCCACATATTGATTATATCTACAATTAACAATAAAGTGATATGCAATTAGCAATAAAGTGATCAGTAGACTTGCACTGAGAATTTAAAAATAAACAGCAAATTATCCGCAATACCCCACAAATTCTTATAATTGTGGTTAAAGGATAACAATAAAACTTGAGGTATCATTTAGTTTGATGGAATGGTTATTTGAACGGAATGGCAATTTTTAAAATCTAATTGTTCCTTTGGTTGGACAGAAGATTTAAAAATAACTATTCTTATGAAATTACTATTCCAACACAATAATTGAATAGCCATTATGAAGAGGAACCAATAAATGGTTATTCCATTAGAAAAACTAAACTTTACTAAAATATTTTACTTACCAAGTTAGTTATCATAATGTTCTATTACATACTTTAAATAGCCTTTCACTATCCTAAAACATTTATTAATTAAATGGAGGTGTATTTTTGTCGAAGCAATTACTATTTCATTTCATTTTCATTTCAATGACTAACCAAATATAACAGTTAGACCAATCAAATAACAATTGGAAACTTCATTTAAAGAAAAAATAATGATAATTAGAAGGATATTAAATGAATAAATCGGCAATTTCGATTCTTGCTTATACCTAATCTTTTTGTTGTACAAGTTTTTTTTTTTTTTTTTCTTTTTGAATATGTTTCTTTTTAAATATGTACAAAAGTAATATTTTTTTTAATTATAATTACATCGAGAATTATGTTCTTTACAAAGGAAAAAAATTAATGTGTTATATTTAAAGATGACTGATTGGCAAAGTACATATACATAGTTTAGAAATTTATTTTAATAGCTCTCACAAACTAAACTAACTTCGGTAATTACAATGCATTCCTTTTTTTTAAGATTTTCACACTTGTTTAATCATGTCATCGTCTCAATCCTTCATATTCTTCAACCTGAATATTAATCAAGTAGAACAAAATCATTTTTGTTCTACTCCTTTTTTTCAAGTGGTTTGAGTACAAAACTGAGCCATTTCTCTCTCAATTGGTGTTTCTTCGATGTTTGTTGGACTAATCTCATGTAACATGATAATGTTATTTCATTAAGTTATTTTATAATTTTTGTTTTATTTTATTTTATTTTTGAATTGAGAGTGTAGGGATTCAAACTCTACATCTTTAGGTTGAGATAGGTGTAGTATTACTGATAGGCTATGCCTGCAATCACACCATTTTTATGCATCTTAATTAGCTATATTTATTAGAATTTTATTTGATTATTCCTGGCATGTTTGGTACACCGTATTAGCACTCCATATTGTATTATTTAAAATAATACAATGTTTGACAATATCTTTGTATTGTATAGTTTAATACGAATTCAAAAATTTATACAATACGGACTGTGATATCTTATATGAGAAAAAATAATTTGTATTAAGTTGTATTGTATAATTTAATCTAAAATTATACAATACAATGTTTGAAAATATTGTATTATATAATACAATACCGTATTGGCACTCTATATTGAATAATTTAAAATAATACAATGTTTGACAATATCTTTGTACTGTATAGTTTAATACGAAATCAAAAATTAATACAATACGGACTGTGATATCTTATACGAGAAAAAATATTTTGTATTAGGTTGTATTGCATAATTTAATCTAAATAATTATATTAAAAAATAAAATATAATGGATTTCAGTACAAAGGTCGGGTTTCGGGACGGGGATTAGGTCGGTGTCAGGTTTTGGTGACAAGATTGGGTTTCAGAATGGTCGGGTTTCGAGACATGGGTCGGATTCGGGATTCTAGAACGTGTTTCGAGGTTGGGTTTCAGGGCCGGGGTCAAGGTCAGGTTTCGGGATGGGGGTCAGGGTCAGAGTCCAAGGTCGAGTCGGGTTTCAAGACGGGGGTCGGGCTCGGGCTCGGTCTTGGGTTTCGAGATAGGGGTCAGGGTGGGGTTTTGAGACGGATTTGGAGTCGGGTTTCGGGACGGAGGTCGGAGTTGGGTTTTAGGGTCAGGATCAGGTTTCGAGACAAGGGTTAGGGCCGGGTTTCAGGATCGGCGGTCAAGTTGGGTTTCGGGATGGGGGTTGGTTAGGGTCGGGTTTCATGGTTGGTGGTCGGGGTCAGGTTTCAGGACGGGGGATCAGGGTCAGGTTTTGGGACAAGGGTTGTGGTCAGGGTTGGGTTTCGGGACGGGGTTCAGGGTCGGAATTCGGGATGCGGGTCAAGGTCTGGTTTTGAGATGGGGATCGAGGTTGAGTTTCGAGTTGCGGACCCGACTCTAACCCATGTCACGAAACCCGACCATAACCACGAAACCTGATCCGACCCCAATCCCAAAACCCGATCCTGACCTCGACCCATATCCCGAAACTTGACCCATCCTAAAATCCGACTCCAACCCTGACCCTCATCCTGAAACCCAACCAGAAACCTGACACCGTTCCCATGTCCCGAAACCCGATACAAACATCGACCCCCATTCCAAAACCCGATCTCGACCCTGATCCATAAACCTGACCCCGACCCGACCCGAACCACGCCTCAAAACCCTACCTAGACACCCGTCCCGAAACACCACTTCGACCCTTGCCCAAAAACCTGACCTCGACCCCTAAACCCGAAACCCAATTTCAACCTCCATCTCGAAACCCGACCCTGACCCCAAAACCTTTCTCGAAACTCGACCACAACTCCGATTATAAAACCTGATCTCGTCCCGACACTGACCTGTTGTCCCGAAATCCAACACCAACCCCGACCTCGACCCCGACCGAGATTATGAATACAATATAATACAATAAGGTGACAAACAAATAACGTACTATATTGTCTAATATTGTAATACAATGCAAAACTAAATATCGTATTGTATATTAATAATACAATACAATACAATACAATACAATATGGCGTGTCAAATATGCCCTTAAATAATTATTTTTCCTTGATTGTACAGGTAAATTAGGTGAGAAGGGCCATAAGGGACTTTTTAGACTCAAATTAGGGGTAAAAAGGTTGTAAAATGGATTTAAAATAGAAACAACATCGGAATCAGCCCATGCCCACACACAGAATAGTTGCACACTTCCTAAAACAGGCTGAGAGCCATCAGTTCTCCGTTAGATTGCCCCAGTGGGCGCGGAGCCTTCACGCCTAGACAGGCACAGGTGGAGCAAAAAGAAAAAAGTTATGGAGCAGCCAGATCCCCAGCCACACGTTCCGCAGATCTCCTTATGCACCCTCGCCCTCGCCCATTCGTTGCATACCACCCATCCAGCTACTTGCTTGTGCCCATTCAGAAGTGACCGTGTGTCGTAGCCGTGTAATGCGCCTCAGATGGCAACTAACACTCCAGTAGATAGAAAAGCATATGCCTATGGTCTTGGATTTCCAAATATAGCCTTCATAAAAGTGTATAACGGTGGAAATGAAATTGACAAAAGACAAATAATTGAAGGCAATTTCATATAGGGAGGGGCAAATGGAGGAAATAAAAGATTGAAAAAAAGTAAACAAGAAACTAGACGGCAAGTTTAACTCAAGTTAAACTGTACTTTTTTTTGTCTTTTTCTGAAAAAGTGTTTTATCTTTTCTAAAAAGTCAACAAAAATTACTATTAAAACTTAAAATTTTCAACTCAAACTCATTTAAAGTTAAATATAACTAGTTACAATGGCACGCCCTTAGTCAAATTAGTAAGAAATATTTTATTTTTCAACAACAAAAAAAGTATTTTATTTTCAAATTGATAATATAGATGAGATAATAATTTTACTATCTTCAAAAAAAAGAAATTTTATCGATAATTACTTTAAAAAAGACTCTATCACATTCTCTTTCTTTTTTATAATGTAATTTTTGTTTTTTATTCAATCATTATATGATTCTTTTAATTTTATTTGTCCGGTCTGTAACGAATTTAAAAAAGGGCTTCACCCAAAGTCCCAAACCACTCATAATAGAAACAAGACGACAATAAAAAAGAAAGGAAAGCGGTAAATACAGAAGAGACAAAAAACGAGACCAAAAAAAGTCTTTAACCCCAATAACACGTTATTAGACTACGTGTGAGGACTCCATTTTTTTTTTTTTTTTTTTTTCATGAAAAAAAGTTGTGTGTTTGCCATCAACGAGAGTGAGGATTTAAAAAAAAAAAAAAAAAGAAAAAATTTAAAGTTGTGTGTTCAACCCCAATGACACGTTATTAGACTACGTGTGAGGACTCTTTTCTTTTTTCTTTTTTTTTTAATGAAAAAAAGTTGTGTCTGCCATCAACGAGAGAGGATTTAAAAAAAAAAATTTTAAAGAAAAAGAGGTAAATATCATGTTTATTAAAATTAAAAGAATAAGAAATATAAAAATAAATAATATATTTATAAAATTCATAATATAAAATTTTTAATTTGAAAGAGAGATTGAAACTCCACATTTTATGATAAAGTCATATGTAGAATTATCTCAATATTATGATTGCAATCGCATACCCTAACAAATTTATAAATAAACACTTTTTTTATTATGAGTCAAATAAATAAATTTATTAGTAAATATGTTATTTACTTATTTTAGTTTATGTAAATAATATATATACATTTTTCGAAATTAATGTTAAGGATTCAAATTATATATCTTGTGTAAAATTAACTATACTTTCAATTATCATAAACACGACATTTAGTATATATTCCGTAGCAATTATGTGTAAGTAATTTTTAAAAGAATTATTATTATTTTTTTTTTTTTGTGTTTTAATAAGGAAAAAAAGTATTTTCCTAGGTTTAATTTTTTTAATAAAAAACTTAATTTCTACATTTTATAATATGACTATAAAGTCATATATGAAATTATCATTAAATTATATTTCTAACTATTATGTTCTCTTATTTTACAATAGAGGGTAATAACGAATTCAAATATGTGATTTTGATCTAATTTTGGACTAATTAACGCTTCAAAACGAAAAATTTTTATAATCAATACTTTTTTTTTTTTGGACAAATCTACGACGTGACCCATTGCTTTACCCCCATCAATGGGGCAAAAATTTTTTGCCATTAGATTATCTTTCAATGGTTGAGATTAAAAGTTTGCACCAACACTATTTTAAGATCGTAACACACAATCACACTTGAAAAATCAGGGGGACAAAAAAAACTTTCTTGAAAAAAAAAATTACAGAGCTTGGGCTGCTCAACCATGCCGGCCATCGTAAGGTCGCCGGCAGTACCGTTGCGTATGTCGAAGGGCGCCGCATCTAACGAGTCGTTGGAGGTGTTAGCGATGGTCAGCGGTGTTTGGTTGGTGAAGAGTTCGTGCCGCCGTGAGATGCCGTCGCCGTTGGGGACCGCTGTGATTGTCGCGCCGGAGGGTTGCTGAGGAAAATAGCGATGGCCGGCGTCCCCATCGCCAACTGATCTGGAAAACCAACAAACCCACTTCCGCCGGCGCGGATCTAGACGATCGAAATTGTTTGCAATCTAGGGGTTCGGAGGCTCCGATAGATCTGGAATCGGCCGCCCATCCAATGTTGCCCGTCGCCTGAGTTCGCGACCTCGCGTCAACGCTCGTTGGCTTGGGGTTCGTTCCCGACGGTAATAACTCGAAGCCACAGCCACCATCGCCGTGCACCACTAGGAGCCCCAGGCGGAGCAGGTCAGCGGGCTCACCTGCTCAACCGAACTACCAGCTTTCTTCCTCGTTTCCGATCACCGTGGGTCGACTGATCTGATGGTGGGGAAGGCACCGGCGAGTCGCAGTGGCTTCCACGGTGGTGAATGCGCCAGAGAAGATGGCGAGGGAGAAGAGGGCGGCGTGGGGGTCACATAGGGTTCGAGGGTGCAGGGGGAGGTAGAGTGGACGACGTTGGAGCAACGCCGGACGGCGACGGAGATTGTGGCCATAATCAGATGGCATAATTGTTGTAAATTGTTTATGGGCATAATCAGATGCAGTAAGATGCACAATATATTTTGTGTGCAAATAACATCTCAACCATTTAAATGAGGTCCAAGAGCTAAAAAGTTTTATCCTACTGATAGGATAAAGTAAGGGATCTCATTGTAGAACTCTTTTTTTTTTTTTTTTATTGTTAATCAATGTTTCATCCACCATAACCAACCAATTAAACAAATATAAATACACGTGTTGAATTTCATGATTGATCTTATTACTGAATTATTCCTTGAATTTTTTTTTTTTTTCTATCCAGTCCTCCTAATCTTTACATATGTTTTAGTTACTTGTATTTTTTAATTGGATAAATCTGTGGTAGAGGGTCTCTACCGGTACATACCTTTTTTTAACCGTTGAGATTTAATCGAACGGTTCAAATGTTATTGGTGTATCATATTTATTATACACCTTACCTCATATAATCTTTCTCATCCCAAGTATTCTCCGTCGCCAGCGACGGACGCCGGCGAATCACCCCGATGCCGGCGACTCACCTCCGGCCTCCCACCACCGGCCCCAACTCCGGCCGCCGGTGACCCCTCTTTCTCTCTTTCCCCTTTCTCTTCTCCTCTTCTCTCTCTCTTCCCCTCTCTCTTCCCCTTTCTCTCTCTTCTTCTCTCTTCTCCCGACCCACCTCCGGCAACCCCCCCACCACCGGCCCCAGCCCTCAGCCCGCCCCCCGGCCCCCCCACCCTGCCCGGCGGCCCCCCTCCCACCCCTCCGCCTCCCCCTCTCTCTTCCCCTCTCTCTCTCTACCCCACCCCTTTCTCTTTCTTCCTCTTTCTCTCTCTTCCTCTTCTCTCTCTCTCTCTCTTCCCCTTTTCCTCTCTCTTCTCCCGCGACCCCCAGCCCCGGCCGCCCCCACCCCCCCTCTCTCTCTTCCCCTTTCTCTTCCCCTCTCTCTCTTCCCCTTTCGCCGGGGTGGCTGGGGCGGGCTGGGGGGGTTGCCGGGGCTGGGTGGGGGGGGCCGGGGGTAGGGGGCGGCAGGAGCTGGGGCCGGCAGGAGCTGGGGCCGGGGGTGGGGGGTCGCGGGAGAAGAGAGAGAAAGGGGAAGAGAGAGAGAGGGGTGGGGTCGCCGGGGGCCGGGGTTGGGTGGGGGTGGCCGGGGCTGGGGCCGGCGGTGGGGGGGGGGGGGGCCGGGGGTGGGCGGCCGCAGGAGAGAGGAGAAGAGAGAGAAAGGGGAAGAGAAAGAGGGGAAGAGAGAGAAAGGGGAAGAGAGAGAGAGGGTGGGGTCGCCGGGGGCCGGGGTTGGGTGGGGGGTGGCCGGGGCTGGGGCCGGCGGTGGGGGGGGGGGCCGGGGGTGGGCGGCCGCAGGAGAGAGGAGAAGAGAGAGAAAGGGGAAGAGAAAGAGGGGAAGAGAGAGAAAGGGGAAGAGTCGCCGGACGGCCGGCGGCCGGTGGTGGGGGGGCTGGGGGTGGGTCGCCGGAGTTGGGGGTGAGTCGCTGGCGTCGGGGTGGATCGCCGGCGTCCGGCGCCGGTGACGAAAAGATCGCCGGTGACGGAGAAGATTTTGGGTGGAAAAATTTAAATGAGGTAAGGTGTATGATAATATGGTACAGCTCTGATATATCAACCGTTCGATTTAAATCGAACGGTTAAAAAATTGACTTTACTGATAGAGTCTTGGGGAGAGGCTCTACCTCAGCCTCTCCCTTTTTAATTGTTAATAATGGACAATTAAGAGGTAAAAAAAAAAAAGAAAATAAATAAATAAAGAAATAGCATAATGTTTTCCTTTTATTGAAGGAAAAAAAAAAACACAATCTAAAAGACATGTTTGGTGAATTAGTTTGAGTGAAAATATTTTAGTTTTAATAATAAATTTTTTTAAATTTTTAGAAAAGATAAAAAAATTTTTAAGAAAAGATAAAACTTTTTTTGAAAAAAAAATAAAAATCAAGTGAAAATATTTTAATTGAGGTGAAGTCACCAAACAGGCTCTTTGCCTTGCCTCTTTGGTATGCTGACATAGTTCCATTATCGTCATCATCTTCACTTCGCCTCTTAACCTCTCTCTCTCTCTCCTCCTTTCTCTCTCTAAAATGGGTTCGAGCAACAGTCGATTGGGATCGCGTCGTCATCGGCCTCGAGTCAACCGCTCCATAATCTCCTCTTTCATCTGCGGTGCCTCCAATTCTCGCTCTACATATCAGGTATATTTATCATCACCGTCAACTGAAAAAAATTTCAATCTCTTCTATGTCAACTGTAGATACCCATTTCCCTTGTATCTCGTATTTCCTCAATTCATCTCAAATTGCTTCTTTTTGGCTCTTAAAATTATTTGGGTTTTGATTCTTTAGAAGATCAGTTCCTTATTTAATAATCGAGAGAACAAACTTCTTATTCAGATTTAAATCCTTTTCTTGTTTTCACTTATAATTTTGTGGGCTTGTTTCTAAATTTGAATTTACCTTTTGAGATTAAGAAGAATCATATGGGGATTTGAGAAAGTGTTCGCACCTGAAATGCTTATTTATTATTATTTTAATTATAATTATTGTTTTTTTTTTTTTTATACTTCATGTTCATTATACCCTTTTCTTGTTTTCCTTTCTTGTTTATGAATCTATTTGAAACCCTTTTCATATTTATCTTTCTGGTTTTCTGGGCATGTTTCCTTATTTGAATTTATCATTAGAATTGAAAGAAACATGTGGGATTTTTTGTGAGCTAATTGAGAACTTGAGAAAGCTACTGAAATGCTTTGATTTTTTTTCTTCTTTTTTTAAGACGGAAGAACAGTGTGAACAAATCCATGAAGTTCAGAACCCAAGGGTGGAATCATCACTTTCTGCCAGTTCAAGAGCAGGAATTACCATCTCAAATACGGAAACCAGAACTAATTTAGATAGTTTTTCTGTAGATGGTTTAATTAGTACCGGAACAAGCAATACTAGTACAAACTTGTCTGAATGTAAGGAGCTAATTTCTCCTCATCAGGTGAGTGCTGATTGTGGTCATGATGAATCTTCTAGGGATACTAATCCTAGTACTACTCCGTCTAGTACTTTGTTTAAAGAACAACAATCTTCAGACACAGTCTCTGTCAATGTTTCTCCTAACACGAGTGCGGTAAATGGTATTGGTAGTTCAGTCCACAATGGTTCCGAGGCTATGCATCCAAGCAGTTCCTCCTCTCAGGGACTTGGCACTTTATCTTCGGAAGCAGCCCCTGTTGATGAGAATCACGTGTCCGAAGTAATGGCCACTGATAGCTCTGGTTCTGATTCTCGTTCTGTTCAACTTTCCACTCCGCCGGTGACTTTTCACCCATTTGGAAGCGAACCCCTTCATGAGGTAATACCTTCAGGTTTAGGATTCCTTGTCTCCAACAGGGAAAGGGGCCGAGCTGATAGTGGGGTACTTCAAGTGGATGTCGTGAGTATTTCTTCCAATGTATTGTCTAACAGCAATCCAGATGCTAGTAATCGTGAGGCCAGGAGGAACAGTAGAAGAATGTTCTGGGATGCATTCTCACGACGCAGTTCCAGAAGGCTTATTGATTCTCCAACCATTGTTTTCTCGATGGATGATAATGAGGAGCTAGGATCTCATGATCGCTGGCTACTTGGTTTCAGTGGTGACTTTTTTGATGACGGGATTGGAACTGATTCTGGATACCTAGGTAGTAGGTTTCCATATTCGAGTGAACGAAGGCGGCATTCAAGATCTGAGGTAAAAACAACATTCATCTATGATACTAGCATAAGATGCTCTGAAATTTTTCCAAAATATTAATTCTTTGTAGGATCGTATGGAATTTTCTGTATTGTTAATAGTGTTTATCTATTTGTTTCGGCACTTAATGTAAAATTGTTCTTGAAGTCTTAATCTTTCTGCCAGTTCACTGCATTGGCTACCTTAGTTTTCTGTAAAAAGCTGAATCAATGTATCAATTATTATTGACCTGTGTCAGCATTATTGCTTGTAGGTCTGGGAGAGGCTTCGTGGTGGCCTAGATGATAACGGTAGATGGAATACTTTTTGTCCGTCTGGGCTCCACGCGGATGGTAGATGCTCATGCGAGTCGTTATTGATGAATGAAGAGTCAAGTACTCGTGCTAGTATATCAAGAGTTGTCATGCTTGCTGAAGCTTTGTTTGAGGTACTTATCTTCCCTTACCTGCGCAGGTTTTATTTTCCTTAGATAATCAGGTATGCATTCTTTTTAATTATTTCTGTTCACGAGAATTTGGAAAGTTACTAGCAAGTAGTTCTTTTCAGAGTGTCTCATGCTGAGCTTTAGTTTATGTTTTACAAATATTTTGAGTTCCATATGAAAATATTCTTTCCATCTTGTCGGACATGATTCTTGATAATGTTTTAAGTGGATTTTGTCTGATTTAGTATAATTCTCTAAAAGACCAAAGTATGTAGCCATTTTACTTGGAGGCTGTAATATCAATGTTGCTCTTGAGCTCAGCCTACAAAATAACATGGCGTTCAAGCAGTGACGGAGCCACGAATTTTTGTCCATGGGGGCCAATGATTAAAAAAAACTATTTATAAACACATTTAGTTATTAATGTATTTCAATTGTCTCTCAAGATTATAAATGACGTCATTCGTATAGCTGATTTCTTAAAAAAAAATTCATAGTAGAAAATACTCTCCACAATAGTAGTGACAACTGGTAGAATTAATGTGGTTTATATAGCTTTGTTATGCATTGGGCTTGATATAGTTAATGGGGGCTTAACATTATTTAGTGGGTGCTTTTGTTTGTATTTCTATAAAATAATACATATCATATACGGATTGTTTTCTTAAGATAAAAAATTGAGTGGGGGCTTGACTGGGCATGCATTGGCTTCGTGCCTGCGTTCAAGTGTCCTTTTGGATATTATCAGTCTCTGCTATTTGCTTTGCTACCAAGCTCCCGAAGAGTTCTTTTTGTTTCATTTTTTTTGTTTAATTATGTTCCTTATCATGTCTATTAGCAATAATTTTTATTCTCTGCGGATATTGTTTTCTATTAAATTCCTGTGTGGCTACATCTTGTCTAGTCTGTCATTTGGCTGTCCTGTTATTTTTTCATGTTCTTAATTCTCTCTACTCTTCTTCCAAGCGCTGTCTCTCTTCTGCATCTGATTGAATGGTTCTGTCCTTATTGTTTTCTAGTACGACTTGTTGTTAACTCCATTTTGACTTGTCCTGTAATGGAATTAGCATAGTTGTTAAATCTTGCACACATGGACCACCACCCCTTTCGACTCAACTTATTAACATAGTTGCTGTCATAATCTAAAACCTACAGGTCCTGGATGAAATTCATCGCCAACCCGTGTCGCTTTCCCTATCTATGGTATCAAGTCCTGCCCCAGCATCTGTTGTCGACTCATTCCCTCTCAAGAGCCACTCAAAGCTTGACAAGGCCAAGGACGGGGATGGGGTTTCAGAGTAAGTTCAATCACTCAATCTAATATTTGCACCAAACATGAATGCAAATTGCTGCAATTTCTTTTTCTCCGTTATCATTCATACATAGTTTCAGATGGGTTTTGCTCTGGTTCTCCGTTTGACAAAATGCCAAGTAAAAAAATGAACAGGTGTTACATCTGCCTTGCTGAATACGAAGAAGGCGACAAAATCCGAGTCCTGCCTTGCCACCACGAGTATCACATGTCATGTGTGGATAAGTGGCTTAAAGAGATTCATGGGTAATCCTCGTTTGCTTGTTCATTCCCCTTTTCGTCCTCCATATGATTCATGCCAAAAACATGTCACCTTAGCATTTCGTATGTCATTATCTTATTTGTCTGATTCCTTCCTCTTTCTTGGCTTTTTTCTCTCAGAGTATGTCCGCTTTGTCGGGGAGATGTTCGTGAGGGTCTAACAGAGTGTTCTGTCTCTAGCTCAGAGATACCTTCTGTCTGATAGAGTTGTATATATATAAAAATGTAAAGAAACTTTCCTACAGAACTCAATTCTCTCCATGTAAATGATGATGAATAACTGTGTTTCTTTTCTTTGTCAAAAAAATATTTCTTAAATATTCTTTTTGTACCCGGAATTGATGCCATGTATATCGTAGCATCTTTTTGTTGATGATGCGGTTTTGTTGGACTTTTTTTTTTTTTTAATTTTTGAAATTATTTTGGACTTTTTGTAGTGATAAGTTTAGGAAAAAAAAAAAAAAATTTTGATATTGCTGGATCCGCACTTTATCTTGCCTTTTTAACCACCCCTTGATTTATTTTGTAAGAAAAATATGCATTTATTCTACCAAAAAAAAAAAAAAAGAAAAAAAAAGAACATGTGAACGTCTAGTTTTTGTAAAAAAATTAATTTCGTTTTTTTGTCAGTTAATGATTATTCTAATTCCATTTTAGTGTCTAAATTTTAAAAACTTACTCGAGCAATCTTCAAAACGCTGTTAAAAAATTGGCGGTAGTTGTCATGTAAAAAATAAAAGTGCATTTTGGTATGTGCTAATTTTATCATTTTCACTGTCCTAAACCTCTTGTAAATATTAAATAAAAGTTACATAATCCTTCTCGCTGTTTGCGCCTTATTTATTATTTTTTTAATTTTTTACACCAATAATCTCATAATTTTGAAAATTCCAACCTACTACCTACAAATTTAACTTTTGTTGCAAATTCCTTCTTTGAAATGGTGAGATACTTGAGCTAGGTAAAATACATTGAACCGAAACGGTAGTAAATAGTATTTTTTACAAAACTACATTAAGTAAATACAATAATTTTATCAATACTTTCAAACTTTTCTCTCTCTTGTGTGTTAAGGTTTGCACCGTTCGTATTTCTTCTTTGGGATCGGAGGCCAACATTGACCTACCATCACAAGACTACCGGTCCTAGAGAAGATGCTTTGGACTTCAGGATGATGGTTTTGGTGGGAGGGATGATTTATGGTCGGAGGAGATGCATTTTAGTCTTTTTAGTCGTGTTTGTTGGGTTGTCACCAGAGATATTATCCATGATGTCCGAGATTTTTCTCTTTTTTGTAATAGTTATTTATTTAAAATAAAGGCGATGTTATTTCGGCCTTGTGTTTTGTTGGTTTATTTTTGTGCTTATTTTGTAATAACAGAGGTGGTCTCCTCAAGCTCTCGTATTGTTTGCGTTTCCAATCCGCTAGAGTTAATTATATGCGGTGTTAGAGGTGACTTTTTTGCTATGCGTCTCTTGATCTCGATTGATCGGAGTTTTCTATCGATTTTAGCGGTGTTGTTGAAAGAACAATATGTGTGCTCGATAATTAAAGTGCCCTTTTGATTTCCTATTGATGGATTTCAATGCACGTTTTACTCCCTTGTGCGTTTTATTAGAATTTACTGGTGAAACCGATTTGTAATTAGGGTTAAGTTTCCTTGTGTTATGAGGTTATTCAAAATATTGGTATTTGTATTTTATTAATTTGAAATGCAATATCCTTTTTCAAAAAAAAAAAAAAAAGATTTTAAAAATATTTGAAAAAGAGTAATAATAAATAGCAAACTTGCTAAGTAAATGATCTGTTTACTATAAATAAATAACTTTTTACCTAATAAACTTATTATTTACGACTATTTACTCTAAATGTTTTTAAAATATATTATTTACTTGAATTATTTACTATTCATTCTCCAAAAATTAATGTTAGGAATACCCTAAGTATGAAAGACATTTTATGTGTTTTATTGATTATTTTGGATTGAATTTTAATTTATATTTGAGGTTCTTCATAATATCATTGTTATTCCGTTCTTATTAATTTACAGGTTAAAGTAAATGTAAGCAAATATAGCTCACTGACTACTTGATGTTTAAACTGTTAGAATATTACATGCAATAGATATTGTATGCAAGAAGATAATATTCTAAAGTAAGTAGTCTAAATTTATAGTCTCCAGTCAATGGAGTTAGATTGAGCATCCAACTTATGTTAAGACTATTATGTTGTCTAAATCTAATTGGGGAGATGATTTGTCTTGACCGTCTTAAATGAGCCGACTCCTAAGTAGAGACATATATATATTGCCTAGTGGTGGTGATGTATTAGACTGAAAGTTAAGTGTAATTAATCTATTTAATAAGTCCGTTTACATAGATTAATTTACTTACGACGTTCATTATGTGATTATCTTAATCCTGAGTAAATAATTGACTTCATGTTTATAACTTGTGCACTTTGATGTTTCAAAGGCTAAAGCGTCTCAAAATAGTAAGCTTATATACCGATTCGTTGAAAACATGACTTATATTTGATGAGAGTTTTTTATTTATAGATATGGAATCATAGCTCTATTAAAAGAGTTAAGGATAGTCTCTTAAAGGCATTATACGAGAATTGGAAAATGGTCAAGGTCTTGGTCATTTGTTTTACAAATGATTTATTATTCATTTTGGTATGGATAATCATTTTCCTATAAAGTATAAACTGGATATTTAAGATAAAATGATCAAGAATGTAAAACTGATATTAGCCTTAAATTAATCATGAATATCATATGAGGTACTGCAAATTTGACAAGGTCATGGACTCAGGCTATTTATAAGCTTATGTAATACAATATATAATCAGGAGTGCAGTTTCAAATTTATAGTGGTGTGACTGTAAAACTAATAATTATGTGATTAATAGATTTGTTATAGAATATACATAGATTATTAGAGCCTGAATTATATAGTCTAATTGGTCCCTTCACTAGCTCAATATAATTTCACTAACGGATGGTAATTCAAATTACTAATGCAGTTTAAATTCTTAACGGTGTTGTGATGACGCGCCCGACATAGTCACCAGTGTGACAGTAGGCGTGTACAAGTAGTGGGAGAATAGATTTTGTTTTGTTTAATATATTTGTGATAAATATTTGGATAATTATTTAAAATTTTCATAAGATTTATTTATTTATGATTAATGATTTAAATTAATGGTATTTATCTTTTGTGATAAAAATGGAGCTTAATTTAAATTAATAGATATGGATAAATTAATTTAAATATCTAGATAATATTATTTAAATAAATAAAGTTGACTAGATATGGATAATATAATAAAGAGATTTGAATTGAAATAAAATCTTGTTTAATCTTCTTTATATAGGCATTTTTTTAAAGAGGATGTGGAAAATATTTTTTCTTCTTCTTGATTTTAATTATGGATAATTATTACATAATTATTTTATTCAAATAAAGTTATCATTATTTTATTTGAACGAAAATTGAATTTATGAGACATTATCTTGATAAATAAAATCTCAAATTTCAAGATAATTGATGAAGAGGAACGAGAAAAATCTTTTCAAAGAGTCATACTCAAATTCAAATACCATCTAGTTATTTTCTTATAAATAGGAGGTTGTTCTTCTATTTTTGGGTAGACCATAGACTCTAAAGAGCTTCATACTCCTATAAAGGTAAGGTTGCCCACACACTTCATTATCCGGGAATTAGAGTATAGTGAAGAAGACTAGTTGGTTGAAGCTCTTCATCATGGGTTCTTGAATAATTCTTGGAGATTCTTGATTCACAAGGTACGTAGATTAAGGGTAATTTATTTTATATAGCATCACGAGTTTGTTCGATCTTAAATTTTTTTTAAAATTCTGCCGCTCAATATTTCTACAATTAAAATGTTGAATTTACTCCTGTTAAATCATGTCCAGATGTGGATGAGGTTCATAAACTCTTGTATCGAAACAACTACGTTTTATCCTACGGTGTATAGAAGATAGGAAAAAAAAAAATTTCCGTTGTTTGGATGAGCTATCCAATTTTGAAAATTAGAAATTTTTTGCAAATAAGTGTTTTTCTCAATTTTTTTTTTTCATTATTCTCTCTTTTTGAAAAAAGGAAAACTATCTCATTTTCAAACTTAACTCGTAAAATATCATTTTTGGAAAAAGAAAAGGAACTGTTTTGAAATTTTCTAACAATGCACAATTCCCAATATCATTTTTTCTCATTCCAAACAACCTTTTATTTATAAGAAGAAATTTTTTTACACATCCAAACACCATCTTATTCTCAAAATGAAAAGACTATCTTATTTAAAACAAAAACAAATGTCATTTTTTCGAAAATGAACATGAGATCCAAATAAAGCTACATTTATCAACATCTACATCTAAACAATTTACAGAATTCATGGGTTTCAACCAACCATGGTTGAAATCCTCCAATTTTTAATTTTTAGTCCATCAATTTTTCTTTTGCTTTTTGGTCTAAAATTTAATTTCTTTATTTTTTTCATTTTGGTCCCCTAATTTTTTTTTTGTTTTTCTCTTAAAATTTTATATATTTTAAAATGTGTCTAGCTGAATTACTTTTTCTCTTAATTTCTCCATAGTAAAATAAATTTTGTCAAATAAAATGTGCTATGGGTTTCGACCAAAATGAACACTACCCATTTTTTATTTTTTATTTTTTGTCCTTTTGTTTTTGTTTTTCCTGCTTTTCCCCACTAAAGTTTTTTTATTATTATTATTTTTTCATTTTGGTCCCTCATTTTTGGCTTCTCCCTTAAAATTTATATATTTTTACATATGTAAATTTTTACATATGTCTCATTTAAATACTTTTTCTTCAAATTTTTCCATATTAAATAAAATTTTTCAAATACATCCCCACCAAAATAGTTTCCGTACAATACTATGAAATATTATTTTATCAAACTTTTGTCAACCCCCGCCCTTCAGTTTTGTTTTTCCCTAACAATTTTATTTCTCCCATTTTGGTCCTTTTTTGTTTAGTTTAGTTTTTGTTTTTTGTTTTTTATTTTGGGGGTGGAACATTCGAACTCTGCACCTTTAAGTGGAGTAAGATGTGATATTACCGTTATGTTATGCCTGAAACCGTCCCTTTTTTTGTTTATTTTGGCTTCTCCCTTAAAAGTACACATATTTTTAAATGTGTCTAATTGAAACACTTTTTCTCCTAATTTGTTCCTATAAAAACAAATTTCTGAACTAAAGTCACCGCTGAAGCATTTTCATACAATCTTAAGATATTTTTTGTCGGATATGACCTTTAAATTATTTTTCCTTCTGATTGCTTTAGTTAAATAACTAGTTTAATGTCCGTGCGTTGCATTTAAGAGGAAAATAAATAGATAAATAAATAAAAAAATTAAATAACATTTAATAATAACAGTTGGTTATGATAAATAATATAATTACAATACGTTTTAAAAAATATAAACCAAAAAAAAAAAAAAAAGTCTTCAATAGTTCTCTTTGCATTTTTATTCCAAACCATCATTATAGTAAGCTAGAAAAACAAATTAACATAAATCAAAAAGCGAAAAACAATATATATAAATCTAGGGAAAAAAGAAGAAGTTAGAAATAACTTATAAGAATAAAAAACAAAACAAAAGAAAACAGACCATACCTATATTTTGCTCCATCTTTTTTGTTTTTAATTTTTTTTTTCAGGATCTCTCTCAATCATAAAAATGTAAATTAATAATAATAATAATAATATAAAAAAATTTTCTCCGGTGATGCAGAGATAAAGATAGAGAAATAAAAATGATCACAATAATTAAAAATAAAAAGAAAAAACAAAAGGCGAAAAAAACTTAACATGAGAAAAAAAGATTGAAGAAAAACAACAAAACCAAAAATAGATTCTATTATTTTTTTATTTACTGGTTTTTACAAAAAAAAAAACAAAGAAATAAATTTCAGTTAGATTATATACATGCAAAACACAAAAATTAACTATAACATCTAAAAAAACAAAACCCAACAAATGAAAAAGCCAAAAAAACCAAGCACAAATCGAAAAAAGAGAATAAAAAATTTTGAAAATCGGAAATGTGGAAACAAAAATCATTAAAAATTATAAAATAACAAAAATACAAAGAAAAGATGAATAAAAAAATAAACTTTAAAATTTAAATCTTAGAAAGCAGAAAAAAAAAAAAAGAAAAAAAACAAAAGGAAAAAAAAAAAAACAAAAAGGGGAAAAAAGATTAAAGAAAAACAACAAAATCAAAAACAGATTCTAATATTTTTTTTGTTTATTGTTTTTTACAAAAAAAAATTAAAAAAAAAAAGTCATTGCACTTTAACACATCTTTAATGGACAAAATAAAAAATGCACATTAAAAGAGTAACAATGTCTAGTTATTGTAGCTATCTGAAAAAACAATTACAAATGAAGGGTAAAATCATCCATAAAATTTTAGAAGAACAAAGTTGTCCCCACACTGTAGCAATCTGTAAAAGTAACTAAAGCCCAAGGGCAAAATTGCCAATTGACAAAGAAAAAAAAAAGAAGGGTAAAACCGGAAAAATACTGTAGCAAAGGAAAAAAATAACTACAAAGGAAGGGTAAAATCGTCCAATAATAATTTTAGAAGGACAAAGTTATCCCAACACTATATCAAATAGTAAAAGTAACTAAAACCCAATGACAAAATTGCCAATTGACCAAAAAAAAAAAAAAAAGAAAGGGTAAAACCGGCATAACACTGTAAAAAAGAAAAAAATAATTAGTGATGAAAGACAAAAAAGTCATTAAAATGTAGAAAAAAGAGCAAAAGATACCGTAGATTACTATAGAAAAAACAACGAAAATTAAAAAAACAAAAGTTACTGTAGATTATTGTAAAAAAAACTGTGAAAAATTATATCATTTTAGTATATTAAATAATGTTCCTAAATGTGTCCCTTTTTAAACATCCTTTTTCCTTTTTAAATGTAACTCTTAAAGGGGAGTTTGGCATAATGGTTTAAACTATCCAACTCAAACTTTTTTTTGTCTTTTTCCCAAAATTTTTTTGTCTTTTTTGAAAATTCAAAAAAATTTACTATTGAAACTTAAAAATCTCAACTCAAACTATTCCACCAAACACCCTATTAGCCTATGTTTGGTAAGAAGGAAAGAAAACAAGAGAGAAAGAAAAAATGGAAGTGAAAGAAAATAAGAGAGAGAGTAAGGATTTTGTCCTTCTTTTATGGTCTTTGGTATCATGAAAAAAAAAAAAAAAAAAAAAAAAAGTTGTTGTAATAACTATTTTATTTATTTATATATATTATTTTACTTTAAAAACAAAGACAAAAAATAATTTTTGTAGTTATTAAATTGATTTTTAGTTTTCCTCTCACTTTTGGAGGGAATAAAAAAGTGGACCAAATTATTTTTTCCATTCTATTTTCCTTTCCCTCTCTTTTCCTTCTTACCAAACAAACAACTCAATCAATTTCCATCCACTTTTTTCTCAACCCACTTCCTTCCTTCCTTCCTTTTTTCCACCTTACCAAACATAACATAGTAGTTTTCTGTTAATTTTTTCCTGGTGAAAAAAGACTTTGGCCGAAATAAAGCATATAAAAAATTGGCCAAATGAATTCAATAGGCTGAATATAAATGTTAATGTGATGTGCTTTCAACTAGTATATATAAAAAAGAAATTAAATACGAAAAGTTTATTGCACTTAAAACTTAAAAAATGCTTCCCTTTCACCAAATTTAAGCTACCTAATTGAAGGTCGATCTTATCGAATCAAGCCTTCAAGATAAAATAATTTGGAGGAAATACTCCATGGAAATACAGAGCAAAGCTCAAGGTCAAAATACAATTGTCAAGTTTGCCTTCTCAGAAGAGCCCTTACCGGTACTAATTCCCATTAGCTCTACTAAGACAACGGCATAAGAAAAAGAAAAGGTGAACGACAACAAAATTGTAAAAGGCTAAACGACAAAGACAAAAACATAAACACCATAAGCTGAACGGCTCGTCGTGCAAAGACCAGCCTCCCAAAATGACAAGCCACCCTACATCACTAATATTTGGTACTTTATTATAGGATAAATTCCATATTTTACATTCTAATTGGACCTAATATTTTGACAAGGGAGGGATGTGCAGCAAAAGTATAATTTGTGGGTAGCAGGTTGTAGTCTCCCAAAATATAAGGCTTTTCTTAAAATCAAGGTGAAAAAAGAGGGTTGTTCTTGTAATCTCTCTAACGAGGATCAAAGAGCAAAATTGCAGAACTATTTTAGGTGCAATTATAGGAATAAATTATGGATGATTTTATTTTGATTTTGAGAATTTTCATGATTTTATAAATTTAATTTCATTTATCTACTTTCTCATTTTGATTGTGTAATAAACCAACAAATTGGCTGTATTGTTACATAGGAACGGGAAGATTCAATGGAATTTCAGAATTGGTTTTCCTCTTAATTTCCCTCTCTCATCTCTTTTTCTAAATTTCTTCTTCCTAAATTCTTCTCTCAATCAAATTTCCATTCTTCATCTTCGCTCTAGTTCTACATCACTCTCCTTTTTTTTTTTCTTTTTTTCCCCCCAAAACTTTATCCAAGAAAACAAAAAAAGGTGCACACTTGGTAAGAACAATAAAGTTTATTGCATCAAGCTTTGACGTACTTTTTTTTTTCCCCCCCTCCAAAGAAGAAGTCTAGTACGTTTGGCACTTCACTAGGAATGTGTCTCTCAATATTTAAATGCATATAAGTACTGTCATTTACGAAGCGTATTTACAATTAAATTGCCTTAAAAAATTCTCTTCAATAAACAATTTGCCAATCATATGAAATTTACCTCAAACATTTTTAAAATATGTTATTTACTATATTTAAAAAAAGAAGAAAAGAAATGGTCTATTTGCTGTAATTTCCCTGAAAAAGAGCATTTTGCATACCATGTTACCAAGCCCAAGAGGTCCGGAGAGACAATGATGTAGCAACATCTGTGTTTACTTGTCGTTTTCTTTTCCTTTGTTTGCTTGTCTTTTTCATTTCTCTGTTTCAGCCTTTCTTTTTCGTTCCAGCTAGCTTAAATGGTTTTTCCAAAGGCACAGACACACATTCAAACAACTCATCTACAATTTGAATCCAATCTAAGATATCTTCTTCACAAAAATTCCTAGAAAACATCGGAATATCAAAGCCATCATACACTAGGGTTGGTGTAGACGAATACCTTGAAGCGCCGAAATAGGACCTGCCGTTATAAGATTTGGGTTGATTCCCAAACACCAAAATGAACTAGCATGGGTTTCGTTGTGAGGACTTTCATCGAACACCTGGTAGGGACTATTGGTGCTTCCAGCTGAACAACTTCCTCTTGTCGAAGGAGAAGAACGAGTCACCCAATTTGGGTTGTTGAAATGTCAATGAATTGCTCGGGGATCGCGGTACAGCGGTGTCGAAGCTAAGATCCTCCGTCCACCATGGGCCGCCGCCGAAGCTTGGGTCCAGCTCCTCCCGTCACGAAAACGATCGCTGCTCGGTTCGAGGTCGAGATTTGTAGCGCCGTACACCGGATCTCCGGCACCCTCCTGTCAATGGTGAGCAAACTCTCCCCGTCGATTCCATTGGAGCTCTTGATCTCCCCAGAAGTCCCTCACACCACGATCGTCGTCGTCGGAGTAGTCGGGCGACTACCACCGCTTCGTGCCATCGGAAACCACGGTTAGGATCCGCAAGGCTCTGATACCACTTGACGTAGGAGTCTTTACCGAAAAGATTGCTGAGCAAACCACCGGGAAAACTCGATCGATTCATCACCGACCAAGGAAAAATAAAACGGCGCTACAGTCGGAAGATGAGACTTAAATCTGAATTTTTTCTTTTCAATCTTCAAGTCTGCCTTCATCTTCACGTTAGAGAGAAACAAATACCAAGGCTACGCTCAGCTAAACGAGCACGTTTTGGTCTTCATTGACAAACGACACACTAAGTAGCCAAACGACAAGAAAAAAGAAGGCTGAAACAGAGGAATAAAAAAGACGAGCAAACAAATGAAAAGAAAACGACAAGTAAACACAGATGTTTCTACATCAGGCTCCCCTGCTTAAGAAGGATTCGACCCAAACGGCAACGTCTTCATGGAAGCTCCTACATCAGACAGTTTTGCCAGGATCTAAATCACAAGACCAGATGGTACGAAAAATTATATTTGAAAAGTAATTGGGAACACAACTTTCAACATATTACAATAACTTGGTTAGAAAATGAACACAGAAGTGTTTGAGGTACTCGAAGAACATAATTCTTCTTCCACATATCCATCGTTCAAGAATAACAACTTCATACATCACTCACTAAGCTCTAAAAAGACAATGCTCTCAGAAGAACAACATACGAATTCTATGCTTTTTTCTTTACATCTAAGACAACATCGAGGAAGAACCATGCCTCGGGGACCAAAACGGATTCTGGTCTTGGAGGAAAGCTGATTCAGATCTCAGCGTACTTCCATTACTTCTGTTATGATCATCAAATAGGGTGTTATTGTTCTGAGCAAACAGATTCGGGTGAAAGTTCTCGCTATCGTCGTCGTCAAATGTCGTCCAGCGCTTCGAGTTGTTGTTGTTGTTTCGTTTTTCTCTTGCTTCATTTCTCATGTTCTCCATCTCTCCAACATGGTCCTTGAATTCCTTCTTCACCACGTCGAGAACAACATCACCATACTTATCACACCACGACCTTCAAGAACATAAAAAAACAATCAACATTTTGTACATCACTAAATCCTAACACACACACACACACACACACACACACATACACACAGAACAGGTTGCTTTACTTGGGGAAGAAGTTCTTGAGATCGGATTTGTCGACCGGAAGCTTGGTGGAAATTGCTTGCATTTGATCATTACTGAATGATAACAAGAACACCAAAAGAAAAACTTATTTTGAAGTGGTAAAAAACATAGAAAAATATAAAAAATGTGAAAGATCAGAGAGAACATTTACGAGAACTTGAGATTGGGATTTGTGGTGCTGAGTTCTGATTGAATTCGTGAGAGCTCTTTCTTTATCTTATCCCCTAAAACCTTAAAAAAAAAAAAAAAAAAAAAAAAAAAAAAAAACAGAAACAACCAAGGTTCAGTTTTCAGCTTAGACATAAAAAACCGAGTCAAAATAGGTGAACCATTTGAGAAACAAGAACTAAAAGAGATAAAAATTAAGGACTTGGTGGAAACCTTGTCAATGAAGAAATCAGATGGAGCACCATCTTTGTGAAGCTTTTTCTTAATTAACTTTGTGTCTGGCCCTTCTCCAACGGGGCTCGCCACGAGCTGGCGTGAATTCGTGTAAGCCTCGGAGTCGGATCTTTCATTGAGAGGCAAAGGAGCTGTCTCATCATCCGAATCATTTTTGTTCCATTTCTTGAATCCATCTAAACCCCAATGCTTTTTCGTCGGTTTTGACGCCGTTTCAACACAGTTAGGACCATAATCTGCTCCGACGCCACTGCTGCCACCATGTCCATCTCTCTGAAACAGAGACTTAAAAGGTTTCCTCTTTGCCTTGTCGGTGCCACCACCACTTTCTTTTGCCAGATCTGGCATGAAGCTTCCAGGCATGAGAATTGAGCTCGTTTCATTTTCTTTACCCTTCAAATTTCCATCCCAAATCTGGTTAGAGGAAGCAATTTTTGATGCCTCCAAATCGAATATGCTCTTCTCTTCTCTGTTTTTCCCGGGTTTGTAAGATGAAACAAACCCGAAAACAGAGGCTGCTCCTTTGATCTGCTTCATTGCCGAGCTATGCTTCGACGATTTGTTCTTTGAGTTTGAGTTCTCTTTGCTTAGCAAGCTGTTTTCGTCCTTCAAGTCAATCACGGACCATTCTTCTTCTGAATTCTCTTTCTGGTCTTTTGGTAAGGCTCCGACGATTACATCTCTGGCCTCAATCTCAGCTCCTTGAACCGCCAATCGCTGAAGCAATGGCCTCTTGGAAGAGTGGTATTCCTCCAAAGAAATGCACTTCGCGTACAAGAGCTCCTAAAAAAGTATTCATGTCAATTAGTTCCCATTTCACTATTTACAAAAAGGAAAGGAAATTTGACAAAAGAGTAACACTCAATTTCTAGTTTCAGTTAAGCTCAAATCGGCAGAATTTTAAGTTCCTAGGTTCAAAACCATAAACCCATCAGAATTTTACCTCAATTACATACTCAATTCAACAAAAATTGAGGGGAAAATAAATAGAAATCCGATTTAGTTCGAGTTAAACCCAAATCACTAGAATCTGAAGTTCTCAGCTTATAAAACGTTCAAAAGCTCGAGGGAAACAAAAAGTCTTTTTAACTTTAATTAAAAAAAACAAAAAATTACCTGCAAGAATAGCAATTTGTCTCTCAATATGACGGGTTGCTCTTGCTCTGGCGGAGAAGCGATGAGGGTCTCGAGCAAATGTGATCGGAAAGCTGAAACCTCGATTTCAGCCAAAATCCCTTCTTTGTGAAGACCCATCAAGTTCAGCATTTGGTGGAAAGAATCTTGCTGCCACTTGAGATTGTCGGACTGCAACTTCGACAGCTTCTGTTCGGCTGCCGGCAACCGCCGTTTCTTTAAGTTGAAGGGAAGAATTGTCTTGCACAGTGAGGTTATCGAGTCATGGAGTGTAGAGTAGTATGTGGGTGTGTACGAGTATACCATCTTCGATTCTTTGGTTCTTGGTGTGAATAGCTAAATTTGTTTGAAAAAGATTGAATTTCTTCGGAGATTCCGGGTCTTTTCTTTCAACTTTTCGGATGAATTTTCGGTTTTGGTTTCTGGGTGGTCTGGATTTGAATCGGAGAGAAGTTTTCACTGTCTGTGGTGTGCTTCATGAACAGAAAGATAGGCGTTGTTTCCATATTTTGAATTTAGGACAGAAAACGGTCACCTAACAACTAGCCGTTGTCTTAGGGAGTAAAATTGTAATTTCCTGGTGAGAAAAAACGACGTCATTTTATGTGTTCCGTTGGCAATATCAGTTTAGATATTATTTGACATGAAGCATGTTCTTGCAATTAATTTCGCAAAAATAACAAATTCTGCCAAAAAAGCTATTTGAAAATAAAATAAATTCCTCCCAAAATAGAAGAACAAAATTTTTTTTTTATTTACTCCAAAAAAAAAAAAAAAAAAAAAAAAAAAAAAAAAAACTAAAGAGAGAAAAATTAGAAATCGACCATTCATGTGGAGTACATGAGTAATAAGATACTAGACTCTAGTCAATTCCAACTAGACAAAAAATCAAATCAAAGAACACTGTAACCGTGATATGGACAAAGATATCTTTTTTTTTTTTTAATTATATTTAATTACAATTGATTAATATCGAAATACATCATATTATAAATCTGATAGCTCAATTCAATTCCATTCTCTCCCAACTGTTGAGCTCACTCTAGAAGATTTTTCTTTGTATTCTTGACAAAATATTTAGAAACAATATGGTGCTGAGCTTCAGTAGTTGTCATGTTCTACAAAACAAAAATATGAAGTAAAATTCGAGATTCCTACCTTTAGAACTCTTTAATTTCATAATCTTTTTTTTTTTTTCATCATTTTTAATAATCAAAACTATAATTTTAATTGTTAGATAACTAAATGATTTATAATTTGAACTAATTTTATATTACGCTTTGTAAACTATTTTAATATGATCATTTACAAATGAAAACATTAAAAACTTAATCTAACGACTAAAATGATAATTCTTACTAATAATAAAAAAGGAAAATTTCTGTCGTATAAAAGAGGCAGGATTTGTTAGAATGTGGAAGAAAGTTTAAGTCGAATCAAGCTTGGCTCGATAAGATTGTACTTGCCCAACTTCAACTGCTTTGACCATCAAGATAAAAAGGATAAATGTAGATCAAGATTTATATAGTTTTATCCTCACTACTATTATAATGTTCAAGACCAATTGACATGGAAGTGATGGTCTAAAAATCTAGCAAACACCTAGTCTCTAGATCAATTATTATTATTATTTTTTTTTTTTAAAGCCCAACTTTACACGAGCAAAATTTTATACTGGTTTTCCAATATATGTAACATATTTGGTACGAATTTCAATAATAGTAATCATCTTAGGGCTGTTTCACCAAATACATAAGTTCCCATCGAAAACGCAACATGCACTCGTGGGGCCACTTGATGGGTTGGAGTGGAGGGCTGCATTATATGAAATTTATTTATTTTAATGGTGGGGCAAAAGATTAGATAGAAAGTGATGCTTTCTTCAGTGGGATTCACATATTTCAACAAATAATTCAAGAGCTGTCCTCATCAAATATAATCATCTTTTGTGTCTATGTGTGCTGTTCATCAACCTTTCACGCTTTGGAAAAAAAAAAAAAAAAACACACACACACACACACTAATAGATAACTATATTCAAACATTGATAGTTATCTACTAGAGTGTGACTCCTTCCAATCTTATACGGGTATCCGTATTCAAAATTACACCAGTATTTGAATTTAAAATTTGGAATATTTAGTTATGTCCCGTTAAACACAAAAACTTAGTAAGAATTTAAGAGCAAAAAAGTAATAGTGCTAGTTCAGAATATATCTATATCTAAATCCGAGATTCATTAAATTATAGTTTCTTGTATTTCTTTGAACGAAACTAGGCTCACGTGTACAGCCTTGTGGTAAAATTGGCCTTATTGGATTAAACGTTCTCATACAATACTAGTTCTTTAGAAGGTACGGACTGTTATGGTCATTCCTAAATTAAGTAGTCTATGCACCACCTATTCCAACATGATCCTGTTCTTCTTTTCAAATATTAAAACCAATTCTTACAATACTTTACAATTTGGTACAAAATACGTACTCATGACTAATTCATACACGTGCATAACAAAACTTAACTCTATTTATAACAATTCTATTACACCAACAAAGTTTTGATTTTACCCTTCAAAACTTTGAAAAAAAAAAAGAAAAAAAGACAGTTTTGATTTAGATAGCAATTTCCAATACACCAAAGCAAGATCAAATCTAAATTCCTAGGTCGATCTGCTTTGTGAGATTGTATGTGTTCTTGCTTGTTTGAATATCAAAAAAGCAAGATCAAATCTGGGTCATAACACTTACCACCGTTCTGCAACAAGGGCAGTGGGAATTGTTCTCAAGCCAAGGCACCAAGCAGCCATGGTGGAACCTGTGGGCACAAGGCAGGTGCACTAGGGTCTCACCAGCCCTGAACCATTCCAAGCAAATGGCACACTCTTCTTGGTCTGACGCCTTCCAGCTCAGCTTTGCCCAGCTGAACCTCCTTGACCCACTCTTCCTTGTTCCATACACCTCCACTTGCACCTCATCTCCTTTCACCACTGATTTCCCATTTTTCCTGATTTTTTTGTTATTTTCAAATTTATTTTTTTTCAGTACAACACAATTATCAAGAGAACAATGAAGAAGAATGAAAAATCATATCGCATGGTATTATTATTATTATTATTATTATGTTTTGAATTTGGAAACGTAAAATTCAATCTTTACACATTTTGATGAAGTCAGGTGTGGCATTAATCTTAAATTATGTCTAAAACCGCTCATGTCACATGTTTTTACACTCTAATTACTGGTGGTTTTTTTGTTTTTTTTTGTGAAGTTTACTTACCTTATTGATTCTGATTTTCTTTGTGTTCTCAGCCTCCCATCTAATCTCTCCTTGGCTTCTCTGGCTTCTACTCCTAGCTTTTGGTCATCCTGGTATACTTGGATTGAAATACTTCTTTGCTTCTTTAAAAAAAATAAAAAAGAAAAAAAAGAAAAAGAGAATAAGTATCTAATTGAAGACACACAAAAAAAAAAAAAAAAAAAAGGGTGCGAAATGAAATGACAAAATAGTATATATAAATATATATAGGAAAGCTCAGTTATACGGGAGCCTCAAATTACTAGACACGAATGGCAGGGCATTCTTCGCCGTTAAATGAAAAATGGAGGGCGCTGATGAGGGAGAGAGAGAGTGAGAGAGACAGCTGATGTGGACTGCGATACAAACCCAAGAGGGAGAGTCGCCGGAGAAAGAAAGTGAGTCGTTAGGCGACCTCCATGTTCTCGACCTCTCTCCCCTTCTCCTTCCACTCAACCCATCTCCAACCTCATTTGCCCTCCGCCGCCGGCGAAGGCCCACATCCTGTTCACCGATGACGACTCCGTCTCTCTCACTGTCACCTAGTCCGCCGTCGACTTTGACTTTCTCTCCGCCAACCATCCGCGGCCCGTCTGAACACTCTGCCCGTTCGTCCCAAAGTAGGCGCCGGCAACCTACCCCCCCGCTCTCTCTCTCTTAGGGTTTTAACGCCATATAACTGCGTTCTCACTACATAAATACATAAATAAATAAATGTATGCGTATATATAAGTACCATTAGAGAAGTAGAGGTGATGTGGTGGGTTTTTTCATTGTTGCTTGTGTAAAGACAGAAGGAAGGTCTTCTTGTCCCGCCATAAGCAGGTGCAGTCAGACAATCCGAGCTTCCTCCACTTTGATGGAATCTTCTCCTCCGAGCACATTCAACTCCAGGAAGCATCCCAGCCATTGATTTATTACCCAAAACAGAACTCCAATAAAGCAAATAGAAAAAAAAAAAAAAAATAGAGAAAGAAAGATCTTTCTTTGCTATAAATAATCTCCGATATCTGTAAACATGTTTATGCTTTGCCTGATCTCTCCTTGAAGAAACAACCTGCAGATCCGATTTGGAGAAGGCAGTTACAGAAAAACAACAACAGCCCAGATGAAAAAAATTCAAGAAACTGATGTAGTTCTATGTTGTTATACACTGTGTGTGTATACACACACACACATATATATGTATATATGTTTATGGAGGAGGAAAAGAACAGTAGTGGAAGTTAGGAGGAGTATTATTAATATTCATAAGCCACCATAAAAAAAAGGAAATGTGGTGTTGGAAAGAAAAGGGGGCCCCATACCATTTATGGTTTTCTCAAATAATCTTCTTCAATCATTATCTGTCATCGGTTTCTCTTATTCGATTATTCTCTCTCTCTCTCTCTAGATCTCTGTGTATAAATTTGAAGGGAAAATGTTGAAAAGTGAACAGGGAAGATGGAACTTAGAAGGGACTGAGGAAGCTTCAATGCACTTGCTTAATACTCACAAAGGGTAAAGGGACAGAAATCTCATCAGACAACCCGCTCTTGAGTACAAGTGTTACCCATGTGACTCACCAAATTATGCCCGTCTTTTTTCCTTTTTGGTTTGTCCATATTTGTTGCGAGAGCGAGACAAGCAGTACATCATTAATTTGAGTCAAAATCACATCAAAATAAAACATATAATTTAATAAAATCTGATAAACGCTTTAGCGGTTCAAACTGGTATTCAAATAATAGAGAATTTTTTCAGTAAGAAATTAATCTCAATTTTTTTAATATTAAAAAGAAAGAGAAGTTAGCTAATATTGTTGGAGTCACATATATAACTCTTCAATTCTTATTTGTATAGATTCTAGTTAGATAAGTTTTAGACTTGCGTGAGATTAATACGAGAGAAATGGTTGTTATCGTCCTTGATCTATACAATATATAGAAAGTTGAATTTTTTTTTTTTTCATCCAAAACGTACATTTTGGTTAAAATGTGCGTTTTGTCCCTTTTTTGTTTTTTGATTTATTTCTTTGATTGATACATGGAAGGAGAGAGAGGATGCGCTGGGAAAGAAAGAAATGGGGTAGGGGGAATATGTGGAGTCCATGAAGTATGAGGGAGAGAAAGAGCTTTTTTTTTTTTATTTTTTTTTTTAGAGAGGGAGGGTGGGAGAGAGGAGGGGGATGCGTTGGGAAAGAAAGAAGGGAGAGAGGGAGAACATGTGAAGTCTATGCAGTGAGAGAGAGAGAGAGAGAAGGAGAGAGAAAAGATTGTTCGAATGCTCTTTTATTATTACTAAATAATATATATCATGTAAGATTTGTAAGATCAATTTTTAAAAAGTAAGAAAAACAATCGTTATATATATAAAATTTTATAACATATAATTTAATTATCTCAATGCATTTATTTTCTAAAATTTAAATATAATTACTATATTTTACATTTTTTTTAAAATTTATTCTTAGTATAAATATTTATCAAGAAAAGATATATTTCATATTTTATAAATTTTTTTTTTTTTTTTTTTTTTTTTTGTAATTTTTTTACACATTTTGTTATAAATAAATCATATTGATTTAAGAAAATACCATTCATTAAAATATTAAAATATTGTCTTCCAAACAATTTTTTTATTTTTCATTTTAGTCCTTTTTTCCCTTGTGAAAATTTTAAATTGTTTTTTTTATTTTTTTTATTTTTTTATTTGGAGTTTCTTCTTCTTCTTCTTCTTCTTCTTCTTCTTTTCTCTCTCTCTCTCTCTTTTGTTTTTTGTTTTTTTTTTAAAGTTCGTTTTCTATTTTTTTTCATTATATTTTTCTTATTTTTTGAAGTCGTTTAATATGTTTTGATATTTTTTCAGCAGAATAGTATAATACGAGTTTAATATCCGTGCATTGCACGGGGAAGGAAAAATAAATAAATAAATTGAGTATTATATGATAAAAACAGTTGGTTAAGATAAATGTTATAATTATAATAAGTATAATTCTTCTCAAAATTTCTTCCAACAGTGAAGATGTAAAATTAAAATGATAATAGTACTAACAATAATAAAAACGAAAACAAAAGTAAAAAAGAAAAATTTTCTGTAGTTATACTCATTTAAAGAAAAAAAAAAATTAAAACAAAAATAAAGCAGAAAACAAAAAAAAAAAATCTTTAAACTCAAAATAATCGGAAAAAACTAACCCTAACAAAAACATTATAACAAAATAAAATATATATCTCATTTTCTCCTTTTTTTTACTGTTTTTAAAAACAAATAATTTTTTTTATCAGGTTATATACATACAAAAACTTAAAAAAAATGATTATTAAAATATAAAACAAAACAAACAAAAAGGAAAAAAATTGCATGCAGAATCCTTAAAAAAAGAGGGTCTTTAAAAAATAGAACAAAATAAACAAAAAGACACACACAAAAAAAATCGAAATAAAGATAAAAAATTTAAAGTAAAAAATCGTTTAAAAAAAAAAGACAAAATAAGCAAAAACACAATATAGCAATAGATCATAATCTAATGTCTAAAATTTAGCGTAAAAAAAAGGTAAAACTAATCTTAAGAAAAAAAAAAAAAAACTCTAGATAGAGGTAAAACCGACAACACACTGTAGGAAAAAGAAAAAGAACTAAAAAAGAGGCGTAAAACGGTAATTATACTGTGTGGACAGCCGGTAATTTCTGTAGAATATGAGTAAAAATGTCAACTCACTGTAGATGAAGGAAAACCAACTAAATCAGAGGGGCAAAAAAGTCTCTGCAATATAGATAAAACAGTAAAATATGTGAGGACAAAACTGTCCTTTTACTGTAGATAATAGCCAAAATCAGCACATAGGATAGGGGCAAAATCGGTAGTTTAATGTAGAAAAAGTAACTACTGTGTATTACTCTAAAAAAAAAACTGTACAGCAAAAGCAACAAAAATTTAAAACAAAAAATCATTGTTTATTAAACAGTGAAATATTGCATCATTTTACTGTAGCAAAGCAGCAAAAGTAAAAAAAAAAAAAAAAAAAAAACAACTGTAGCAAAGCAATAAAAGTTTTAAAAAACACTATTCATTAAACAGTAAAGCAAAACAAAAAAAAATAATATTCACCGACTTACATTCCTTTAGTAAAAAACAACAACAACAACAGAAAAAAAAAAAAGCAACAGTAGCAGCAAAAGTTAAAAAAAAAAAAAAAAACAACGGTAACAACAGCAAAAGTAAAAATAATAAAAAAAAGCAGCAGCAAAAAAGGAAAAAAAAAAAAAACAGCGGCAACAACAACAACAAAAAAAAACAAAAAAGCAGCAGCGGCCACAAAAGAAAAAAAAAACCCCTTCAGTCAACATAGGTCAACTACATCCCTTTAGTGACAAAGTAAGCAAAAACACAATATAACAATAGATCAGAATCTAATGTCTAAAATTTAGAGTAAAAAAAAGGTAAAAATAATCTTAAGAAAAAAAAAAACAAACTCTAGATAGAGGTAAAACCGACAACATGCTATAGGAAAAAGAAAATGAACTAAAAAAAGGCGTAAAACGGTAATTATACTGTGTGGACAGCCGGCAATTTCTGTATAATAGGAGTAAAAATGTCAACTCACTGTAGATGAAGGAAAACCAACTAAATCAGAGGGGCAAAAAAGTCTCTGCAATGTAGATAAAACAGTAAAATATGTTAGGACAAAATTGTCATTTCACTGTAGATAAGCCAAAATCAGCACATAGGATAGGGGCAAAATCGGTAGTTTAATGTAGAAAAAGTAACTACTGTGTATTACTATAGAAAAAAAACTGTACAGCAAAAGCAACAAAAATTAAAAAAAAAAATCACTGTTTACTAAACAGTGAAATATTGCATCATTTTACTGTAGCAAAGCAGCAAAAGTTTAAAAAAAAAAAAAAAAAACTGTAGCAAAGTAATAAAAGTTAAAAAAAAAAATACAATTAACTGAACAATAAAGTAAAACATCAAAAGTAAAAAAAAAAGAAGAAAAAGAACGCAGCAAAGTAAAAAAAAAAAAAAAAAAAAAAAAACCTATTCACCGACTTACATTCCTTTAGTAAAAAACAACAACAACAACAGAAAAAAAAAAAAAAAAAAACAGCGACAACAACAGCAAAAGTAAAAAAAAAAAAAAAAAAAAAAAAAGCAACAGCAAAAAAGAAAAAAAAAAAAACAGCAGTAGCGGCGACAAAAGAAAAAAAAAAGAAAAAAAAAAAAACCCTTCAGTCAATGCGGGTCAACTACGTCCCTTTAGTTATATATATAATATGCAGTTTTTGGGTGTATGTCGCTTTTTCATGTTGTTGATCATATAACCATCGTTAGTAAAAAACAACAACAACAACAGAAAAAAAAAAAAAAAAAAAAAAAAACAGCGACAACAACAGCAAAAGTAAAAAAAAAAAAAAAAAAAAAAAGCAATAGCAAAAAAGAAAAAAAAAAAAAAAAAACAGCAGTAGCGGCGACAAAAGAAAAAAAAAAGAAAAAAAAAAAACCCTTCAGTCAATGCGGGTCAACTACGTCCCTTTAGTTATATATATAATATGCAGTTTTTGGGTGTATGTCGCTTTTTCATGTTGTTGATCATATAACCATCGTTGGTTTTTCTTTTCTTTCTTTTGATAAATGCTATAGTTGCTTTATGTATGTAGTTTTGTTCCAATATATCTTTGTCATTAATTCATTATTCATGCTGCTGTAGTTTTTTTTTTATTTTTTTATTATTATTTTTTTATTTTAAGTATAATTCTTTGCCGTAATTTTTTCAAAGGAATACAAAAAAGAAAAAAAACAGAAGATGATGAACAATAAAACGTGGGATATTTGAAAAATAAAGAAAAGGAAGAAATAAAGAAAGAAGAAATAACGTGGGATTTGATTGGTGAGTGAGAAAATGTAGGAGAAAAAAAAAACTAACATTGGTTTAGTGGATGTGGTTTGGCGGGTGAAAAAAGGTTACATATTAAAATTTGAGTTGGGGTTTTTTGAAATAAAAAGGGGTGTAACAAATAATAGTTAAAATTTAAAATCTTAGTAGTTGGTGGTTTAAGTAGAGGGGTGGGAAAAACAAAAAAAAAAGGGTGTCAATAAACACCCCCATTTTATTTTTATTAGATTTTTTTGCTGGTGCTGAAGTCCTAATAGATTCAGCTATTATTATTTTTTCTTTTTTAAATTTGGTGGAAAGTTTTGGTTTTTTTTTTTTTAATATCAGTGTAGATGATTAAAATTCTACATTTTTAGTGGAGTAGGTATAAAATTACCACTAAGTTATACGAACAACCACGAAGTTTCAGCTTTTAATTATGAAGACATGGGATTCTATTTTTGTTTTCCTTTTCTTGTAAAAATGTAATAATATTTCTTTATATATATATATATATATATATAAACAATACAAGCACCTATTCATATTTTAATAGGATCTTGTTATATAGAAAACACACAACACTAATATATAACTGGTTTCACCTGTAAATTTGAATGAAACACTTAAGGAACTAATTTGTATTAGACTTCATAAGTAGACACCCAAAGACTACAACAAAAAGACTTTTGTGATGATGAAAAGTCGTCGCAAATATATTATTTGCGACGATTGACAAGGAGAGAGTCGTCGCAAATACATTAGCGATGATAGTCGTCACAATTAATTCGTAGAATAATTTCGTTGATGATATCGTGGCACATATTATTTGCGACGACTTATTTGAATTTTGTCGTCACAAATAAGTGGTTAATTGATGATGTGGATGACATTATTTGCGACGACATGTTTTATGTTATCGTCGCAAATGATGATAGTCGTCGTAAATAATTTTTTTGAGGGATTAAATATAATATTAATATTTAATAGAAATAAATTTTTTTGAAGAAATTAAAAATCAAATTTGATATGTAAATAATCAGAATGTAATAATAAAATAGAACATAATATTATCATTAATTGTTAAGGAAAGAGCAGCAGTATGTAGTATAGAAACATAAAACACAATATTAAAGGTCTGGATAAATAAATATGAAAAATAAGATATAATGAAATAACAATAAAACTAATCAAACGGACATGAAGCTTCCCCTCTTTTGTACATTTTCAGATATAGCTTGACCCAGAGTTTTCCCCCTACCTCGTCGTCGAGGTACTGCATCTGCAGCTGTAACAATTATGAATATTAGAGATTGAAAATGATAACGAAGTTTAATAATAAACTTAAAAAAACAAGGATTAGATTTCTCTGTTATAGCATATATACCTGACTAACAATTTGATGGAGTCTCGTCAAATAGGGTGGAGGCTGTGATCCTCCCGCAGAGCCAACACGATTTATTTTTATTTTTACAAATTATTTAATTGTTGGTTAAAGTTATTTTTCCAAATTTCAATTATACAAATTATTTTTAACTCTTTTAAAATATTGTAATTTTTAATTAAAATATTTTGCAATTTTAACAAATGCAAATATTTTTTTCTATCTTTTTAATTTATTTAATTGTTGATTATATTATTTTTTCTCATGTATACAAATTATTTTTGCTTTTTCCTAATATCTTTTAATTGTTATTGAAATTATTTTTCCAAATTTTTTTATACAATTATTTTCAAATCCTTTTAAAATTACTTAATTGTTGTTTAAATAACATTCTCGATTTTTATTTACATAAATTAGTTTAATATTTTCTATTTCTCTTTAATTTTTTTAGTTAAATCACTTCTTCCAAATCTAATTACATTAAGTTTTAATTTTAATTATATTTTCTTTTTAATTTAATTTATTTCTATATAATTTTAAAATTTAAATTTCAATATTTTATCAACAATTTGCAAATTATTACAATTTTCATTTCAATATTAACATTTCCAAAAATGATCATATTTATCAAAAAAGAAAAAAAAAAAGTCAAAAAACCATCATATATCATAAAAACTCCAAAATCTATCATCATCATCAACAAATACATCATCATCATCATCCAACTCTAACATCTTCCAAAAATTTTCATACAAACCAAATTCATAAAAAAAATTCAAAAAATAATAATATGTCATCAAACTCTAAAGCCTAAGATCATCATCATCAACAAATACAAATCCCACACAAATCATCATTATTATCATTTTATTAAGACTAAATAAAATATATTGGATTTAAAAAAAATTACTCACAACACCCAAAACCCACTATAAACGGGAGTTGGAGAAGTTGGTGGAAATAGAAAACAGCGACGGCGGCAAAGAGTGGCAAGGGGCAGTGACGGTGGCGACAGTGACGAGGGGTGCCGGAATGGGTTTGAGGATGAAAATTTTTGGACTTTTTCTTAGGGGGGTTTTGTGAACCACAAATAAATATAAAGAATTATTTGCAACGACTTTTTTTTATTTGTCGCAAATATTGTTTTGGAATTTATATGAAAATTATTTGCAACGACTTTTTTTTACTTGTCGTTGCAAATAAAGTTTTGGAGATCACCACCTTTGACCGCCTTTTTTTCAGAAAAAAATTAAATAAAAAACTATTTCCGACGACATGTCGTTGTAATTAACCCCCTTTATAAATATCTGGGTAATTTATGCCAGCTGTGGACCACGGAACAATTTAAGTGGTTTTTTTGGTGCCAAATCAATTCATATCATCGCAAATAACTAACATTTTTGTCAAGATTATTTGTTGTCACAAAAAGTTACGCGACAACATGTTTTTGTTAATACCACGAGATTTATTTGCAACGACAAGTCGTTGCAAGAGGTCGAGTATTTGCGAAGTGCCATCACAAATGAGACTGATTGTAGTAGTGAGAGTTACACCAAGACATAATATACATGCAACATTTTAATAAATTGAGGACGATAGATAGAAATATCCAATCGACGATGTTAACAACTCATGCCACATGAAAAACTGTCAAGAAAAAACTGGCATATAGAAAACACAACCAAATAGTAAGCATCTGTTTGGTAGAGTGGAGAAGGGCGAGGAAGAAAAATAGATGAGGGATTTTATAGAGGGAAATGGAAATTTGGTTGTTTGGTAGAGAGGAAATTAGGAAAGAAGAGAAATTGAAAATCCACGGGTCTCACCATTTTTTAATCCATCCAACTTTGGGAAGAAAAATGGATGGAAAATTTTTGACAAAGCAAATGTGGGTAAATTACCTATTTTGACAATAACCTATCATTATCTTCTAATTTATATGAGATTGTAATTGTAAAATGCATTTGATTAGACATTTTCTTTTATGTTTTCTTGCTCTTCTACCAAATAACATGATAGAAATTCTCTCTCCTTTCCATCATATAGAGATTTTACTCTTCCTTCCTTTTTATTTTCCATCTCTCTTACCAAACATAGTATTAACAAAAACACAAACAAGTTCGGGTAAAACCATTGTTATTACAAATTCAAAGTAAATAAAATAGAGAGGGAAAAAAAAAAAAAAACCAAAATAACAACGATAAAACTTCTAGTAGAGAGACGATCATCAGTAGGGGTGAATAAGTTGACAAGAGAGGCAACATGGGGATCTCACCAACCGGGAGGTCAAAAGTTCGAATCCCCAACCAACTCCGGGGAGTGTCCCTGCCTACGTGAACTTTAAAACGGGAAATGACGGGACCACCAGCAGATTTTTTTTTTAACAAAAAAAAAAAAGGTAGCAGGAAAAATCAAGCAACGAATGAGGGAAAAGCATCGTCAGCGCTCCACCGAGCCAAAGGCATGTGACCACATGGACTAGCCAACATCCCAGCACATTTCGTCTCAAATATTGCATGTATGCCTTTAAGTACAAAAGCTACTCCCACTTTCACCTTGGCCTCGTCACTGTGAGTTCATGGATGAAAACACAAGGCTAGGCGGAGTCCAACGGCACACCCAGAGGTGGTGTCAGGATTCCGACCGAAAAACTCCTCTCTTTCATTTTTATTTTTTTTTCTTTTCCTCTCTGTCTCACTCTCTCACTTCTCTCTAAGGCCGACTCCATTCAAAGAAATAGGATATTCAACTTTTTAAGTTCTGAGAGGAGGGAAATAGCCAAAAACCTCTTGTAATAAAAATAGATAGCAAAAAATTTTTTGGGTGATAGTAAATAACATATTTATGATAAATAATGTATTTATAAAGTATATTCGAGATAAAAGTTATTTTAAAAATATTATTGGAAATAAAATATTTACAGTTAATATCATATTTATGATAAATAATTTAATTACGAAACATACGATAAAATTATCTTAAAAATTTTTGTAAATAAATAATTTATCATAAATATGTTATTTACTTCAAGTATTTTTAAAATATGTTATTTACTTTAAACAAATTTTCAAAAATAGCATATTTTTGTAATTACTCTATTTTAAATAAATGAAAAAATTTCCACTCAAGTTTATTAGAAGAAATACATAAACGATATAAACTTCATAAGTCAGCCACAATGAGAAACCAAACAAAAAATCGGGAAAACTATAGTTCAGCCCAATTTTTTGCGTGGTTACACATTTCTCAAGGTAAAGGCACTATTTGTTGTCTTATCAATGTCTAAATGGGCAACCTCCACTAGTCCGAAGTTTGGAAAAAATAAAAATAAAAAAATAAAAACCAACCTCCTTTATTTAATTTTGATATTTTAAATAATATCTAATTAATTATATTTTAATATATCATTAAAGTAAAATTTTAAAATACAAAAAATCAATTATAAAATATTTTAAATTTTTAATATGACGAAACATAATATTACTACTTCGATATAATTTGAGAGACTAATTAAATAAAATAATTAAAAAAAAGGGCAAGAAAGGAAATGCATTAAGTAAAGAACTTTTGAGTATTTTTTTTTCTTTTGTTTTTAAATTTTTTCTTGGGATTTACGTTCCTATCTTTCTCTTCTTAAGAAAGAAAAGGAATAATAAATTGAAAAAAATGTGGTATACATCATCTATAACATATATCAGAAGTTCAGTTGATTTGCTATATATCTAGTCACATTTCACTATTCAAAGTCTTCGTCGTTCTATTTTATCTTTTCCTGAATTGTTGTTATTTTCCCCCCATTAAAGCTACTTTCTCTTCTTTTCGTTTTGCATAATTTATTATTCATTCTCTCTCCTCCTTTTGTCTTTTCTTCGCTCACGTGGGTATACAAGTTTATGTTTGATCAAATTCACCACAATACTTTTGCCTTCCCCCCCCCCCCCCCCCTGTTCTTGCTCTGTCATTTTTGGCTTTCCTTTTTCTCCCCCAGTTTTTCAGTTTTGCTTTCTTCCCCTAATGAAATTGATGAGTGAATTTTTTACCCATAAATCAAGTATTTTTGAACTTAGGTATTTGTGAAAACCTCAAGCATTTATGTCATTTTGATATTTCTTTATGATATTTATAGGAAATTAAGAATTTGAGACTTAGAGGAATTGTGGAACAAAAATTGGAGCATTTGAGCACTTAAGGCCCTGCTGGCCTCAGTCAGGCTGATAGGCTTGCGAGGCCGCACCTCCCATGCGTATGGCCGCGCGCCTCGATTGCCTTGTGGTTCTGCGCGGCCACACTTCCCAGGAGCGTGCCCACATGCCTCCAAGGCCTCAAGAGGCCTGCGCAGCCGCACATCCCAGGCGTGCGCTCGCGCGCCTCCAAGGTTCTTCGGCTGTGGGCGGCCACGCCTCCCAAGTGTGCAGCCGTGCCCCATCGTTGTTGATGGCTCATATTAGCCAATTCTCAACGATCCAACGGTCCAAATTTCACATGATTTGGCATTCTTAAGGGAAGCAAAACCTAGTTCCTAAATTGGAAAGGAAGAGATGCACAAAATATCTAGAGAGAACGAGAGCTTGGAGATTCAAACTCCATTGAGAATTTCCTAAGATCTTGAAGATTTCTTGGAGAATTGTAGTTTTTGAAGATTTCTCCTTCCAAATTTAGTTTCTTCTTCTCCCTTTATTTCCTTTTTAGTTCTTTTTATTTTTATTGGATTTATATTTGTAAGAATTGTCTTGAACAATGTTTACATTTATGAATATTTTTATGTTTTTGGTTATGGATTTATCTATGTTGAGTTAAATGTCATATTCTAGGGCTTGTTGTAGTTTTATTTGAATTATGTTTTGATTATTTTGTTAATTGTTAATTTAAATCCTTTTTCTATTCATTTATGTTTTTCTATACTTCATGCTTCTAGTTTGTTGGGAAATTAATTAGCTGATTTTGGATTCGCGGATTGATGCTGGAGAGAGATTATTTCATTTTTTGGAATTGGGAATCATAGTCTATGTTGTTGTGAGACCGATACGAGATCAACACTTAGATAATCTACTTGAGAATCTTGGTAGTTGTGAGGCCGGGAGGCAATCGACGCCTTGATAATCAATTTAAGGGTTAGGCTTAATGAATGTGTAGGTAAACAAGTTAGATAGGGATATCAACTTGAATATTTATGCATATTATCTCATTTGACACTCGGGAGAGGTAATTAGGTTAGATTAGGTCCCTTGATTAATGAATTGAATGGATTTGGCTAGCAATTACTTGATAGGATGAACATAGAGATAGTTTAGCGATTTTAAGACCCTAGAATCTTTGTAAATAGTAGAGACCATTGCCATTTTCTTATTTGTATTTATTTTATTTTACTTTCATTATTACGGATTGCCTAAATAAAGTTGGGTTGCGATAATTATAGTACTTAGTATCAATCCAAGAAATAATCCCTGTGGATACAACACTCACTCACCTTATACTATCAAAACTTGGTGATCTCGTGCACTTGCGAGATTTCACGCAACAAGTTTTTGGAGCCGTTGGCGGGAAACGATGTTTTAGATTGTTGCTAATATTGTGATAAGTAACTCAATTTTAATTTAGGCATTTCTTTACTTTTAATTAGATATAGGATTAAATTTTATTTTGTTTCTTTACTTTTCTTAGTTTTTAATTAAAATGTTTCTTTGATTTTTATTTTGTTTTCCTGTTTTTAATTTTTTCTTTTGAGAGTTTGTTTGTTTTGTGAGGTACTTAGAGATGGTTGATCAACAAGTCCTCTTAAGATTTGCTCAGTGAAACTCAGAGCCATTTCATTGTGCATGGTGGAGATACAAGGAATTGCTCATTTGGTTGCCAAATCATGGTTTCTCGAGGGAGTTTCAACTACAAAACTTCCTCGAGGGTGATGTTCCACAACAAGAACTTGGGTCGAAAGAGGAAATGGTATTGCCTCTTTTTACCAATTATCCGTGGATGAAGCCTATTGTTTGTTAGAAGACATGGTCAATTATGACAATTGGAGTTGGAATCATTCACCGAACAACCAAGGTTGGGAGGAGAGTTCTAACATATCAGAGCCATGGGATGACACTTAACTTTACCATGCTGAGGCTTCTCCCGATTCGGAGGAAACGAGGCTTCGTATAGAGAAGGTGGAGAACCACCATGAGCAGCCGACACCAAGGGAGGAGAAATGGGAGTTGTTTGATGACGACCCTTCGAGAGAGGAAGAGACACGATACTTATGTATTGATGAAGAATCACAAGAAGATGTCTATGAAGATCCAATGTGGCCGGCACCTCCTCCACCATCCTTAGCTTCGTTCATTCAAGCCCACCAAGCACATGCACCAGAGCCAAGTAGAGTTGAGCGTACAAGCCGTTTACATCCATATCTCACCAAGCTTGAGGGCATCCAAAATCAAGACCCATTTGACGTGTTGTACGACACGTATTATAGGCAGAAGCCACTCTTTGACGAGCTTCCTCGGCATCGGAATAATTGAGCCTAAAGACACAAGTTATTGAGGAAAGCCCCGCACCAACCCGAGTACACACCACCATGCCTGGAGCATCTTCACCGACCACACTAGGAGGTGATGTTGTCTCGCCTCCCCGGTACTTGTTCTTATTCCCTGGAGCTTAAATTGAATATGTAAACATTGAGGACAATGTTCCTTTTGAAGTTTGGGGGTGGGAACACTTGTTGGTTGGTTTATATGAGATTTTGATTTTGCTTAGGTGTTGGTTATGAACTTTCCTCTCTATGAATTGTGTTCTTTTGGCCACACTTTTATTTGTTTTCTTTTAATTTATTTGCTTTTCTTTTTAATTTATTTGAATAAGTTGTGAGTTTTATTGAGATAAGATGACTTGATATTGATGATAAATATAGCTACTATGTTCTCTTAGGTCTTTGGAAATGTAATTCATTGAGATTTTTCTGTGTGCTTGACTCGCATTGATTGAAGTTCTCTCTTAACTCTTTACATTTGAGCACCATGAATCATGATCACTTGATCTTTTGAGCATTTGGAGAACACTTGTATGCATTAGATAGGCTTTGACATCTCATGAACTCTAGAACTCATTCGAGTGTACCTCGAGACGAAATCCTAGGTTAGATGTCATTGAAGAAATGATTTAGGCATATTCTTGGATCGATTGGGTCTTTCAAGCTATCCTATGGAAAAATTCACTAATTGTTTCCCCCGTTGAGCCAATTAGATGTATATCTTTCATTACTCACATAGCTTAACCTAGCCATTTCATGAATTCCCTTCACTTAACCTATCACAAATAGGCATGCTTGCATCATTGCATGAATTTGGAGATTGATTGTTGAAAGCAAGCCTAAAAGTGGTGTGAATTTTATATTGTGGCTTGGTTGTATCTTTAATTTGTTCTTGTTATCATCTTTTTATTTCTTTTTTGCCTTTATATATTAAAAAAAAAAAAGAGAAAAGAAATAAAAAAAGGAGAAAAGAATGAAAATTGTTGATGATGACACCCCTAACACCCAAATGTATAAAACCAAATAAGTTTCGGGGTGTTGCTTCAATTTAAAACAAAACAAAAAAAAAAAAAAACAAAAAAAAAAACAAAAAAAAAACAAAAAACAAAAAAAAACAAAAAAAAAAACAAAAAAAAACAAAAAAATAAAAGAGAGAAAAATAAAAGAAAAAAAATGAAGACAAAAATAAAGTTTATGTGCAATTTCTTGTTTTTTTTATGTCTTTGTGAATAAAGTTTTGTGGGAATGATTGGTTATAGAGGAAAGATCGGAAGTTAGTGTGTGATTTGTCATTAGTTCAGGCAAGGTCCATAATGTGCATAATATGTTTAGGGTGATCTGAGCCGAAAAGTATCCTTCTCACCTAGCCCTTACCCTTGCCTTACATTACAAGCTATGAAAGTCCTTTGATCTTTGATGACACACAAACCTACATTAGTGGAGAGGAATATGAAAAATAGGCTTATTGTTGTTCTAAACTTCATTATCTAGAGATTTCTCAGTGTTTGTCTAAGAACACAGTTCTATTCGGAGTTCAATTGATCAAGTGAGAATTGAATTGGCACACACTTACATATAGAGAGTCTTGAGTGGGGTGAAATTGGTGTTTGATGTTGAAATTCTAGATAATCTCTATGTCTGCATTTCCTTTGGAGCTTTGGAGCATTGCGTGGCTTTTGAGTTTCTTTTTAATTTTCTTGTTAGTTTAAACTGTGGCAATTTTAATTTTAATTTTCTTTCATTTGGTTTTGCTTGAGGACAAGCAAATGCTTAAATTTGGGGATATTTGATGAATGAGTATTTTACTCATAAATCAAGTATATTTGAGATTAGATATTTGTGAAAACCTCAAGCATTTGTGTTTTTTTGTAACGACCCGTCTTACGTAGGCCGTTACCTTACTTATCTTACATACTAATTTAACATAATTACTTACTTACTTACTTATACGGAAATAAAGTACATATTTTTTTTTTCTTCTTCTTTTTTTTTTTTTTTAACAACTTGAATCCATACTTTACTACTTACATATCAAATAATATACGTACGTATTGAATTAATATTTACTTTTCAAAATTGTTGTAAAGTAAAATAACTTGTAATAATTAAACAATACATATTTTTATTTCAAAACGCGTAGCAGTCTCCATCCCACGTTTCACAGATAGCCCTGCCAAGCCTCACCGCCTTGCATCAAGTATTGCCAGTAGGAAGCTTACCTACAGCATAAACGTAAGTTGTGAGCTTTTGCCCAGCAAGTACAACTATTAACCCGCAAAAACATTTCATAAGAAAACCATGCATGAACCAATTATGCTTTCTTATGTGAACGTAGTTTGGGGCCTCTACTTAACATAAGTGTTCATACCGTGGTGCGCAGTCATGGAGTGGTTGGGGCGGCCAGCCCAGTCCAACTCAAACCATGAACCAAACCTGACCTAGAGCAGGTCGGTACGACACAAGAAAACTTATTTAACATCATACTTGAAAACATTTTCTTAAAACAGTTCTTATTTAAAACGTAGTATTCTTCTTACCATATGAATTATTATTAGTGAACATGCTTCATGATGTCACAATAATAAACATACATCATACATACCACATAAATGCATGAACTTTAAAAACATGCAAAGTCATAAACAATTTTCTTGCATATGCTGTAGGCGGAGTTGTACTTACAGTTTACTCTTAGGTCTTGGGTTTTGTCATTCCGATAGGTTACCTCAAATAGGTTACCTTCCTGTTTCCAAAAAGGAAGTAAGATAAGAATCATCCTATTTTACTATAAATTATTTTATTAAATGTTGGTACCCTAACCAACATTTATTTGTGACCTTAGTTATATGTCCCCCCTATATGCTTAAATGATATCCTTATTGGTTACTAAGTGTAACCCTAGGGTACTAGTAATCAAACAGTATTCTGTTTGATCACCTAATGAATTTTGGGCTTAAGGCCTAATAATACTAGGTATCCTATTAGGTTATGATTAGTAACCTTATGTATAGGCCCAAGTTAGATTAAAATTTTAAAAGCCTGTTGGGCTACTAAGGCCCGATAATTAAAGTGGTATACCTTATGACTACCTTAAATAATCTTGGACCCAAGGCCCAACATACAACATTTGTTTCTAATCAACTTGGCCCAATTAAAGTAAGGTAACTTATCGGATTACATTAAGTTACCAATTAGCTTACTTTGCTTAATTATTTCTTTTCTTACAAAACTGAGTTTGATTTACCATTTAAAACTATTTTAAAATTAAACTGTCTAAGTTTTGAGAAAATTGCTGAAAACAGTCAACTTATCAGTGTATGTACAGGAATTTCCTGTGCATGTACTGTTTTGAAATTTTTGAACCATAGCTTACTATTATGATTCAGTTTCACTTTGAAATCGGTTTGGATTTTGAAAAATTTTTCTTCGAGAAAGTTTTAGATATTGAAAAACCCTACAACTTTCGCGTTTGTTCAAAACCCAGTTCTGCCTCTAACTTATACTTTTTCCTTGTTGAATCTGCCTGGCCGTGTACATAGGTCTGGGTGGTCCAGGCTCGGGTTTTTGTAAAAACGAAGGCCTTTGGAGTCTTATTTTCAAAAACTGTCCAAGTTACCTCCTATAATTTCAATTTCCTACAACTTTTAAGTTTTGAGTTTTATCAAATTCGGCCTCTAAAGGCTTTGAAACACCGTTACCAGATCACTGTCCAGTTTTCACCCGAACTGGCAGTTTTGGTTTCGGTTCGTTCTTACGTACAATTACGCACACCCTACCTCAAACGGTCGCAACCGTGAGCCTATATCAAGCATGCAACGCATAATCTAACGTTCTCATGATCATTTCATTCATTCACCATCATTCAATCATAATCAAACCCATTTGGGGATTTTCACCAAACATGGGTTTTCTATGGTTTTCTTGAACCCTAATTCATCATACAAACATTCAATTTCATAAACATTCATTCAACATCAGTCCTAAGCATATGGGGGACATATAACAAACACCTAATGGTCACACACATAAAACACATAATTTCTAGAGCATACAATCCAAAACATACACCAAACCGTAACATAAGCATACCAAAATCTAAATCAAGCACATTTTAAGCAAACCAACTAAAATAAGGACATAAATGGGTGAGCTTAAGCTCTTACAACCAAACTAAAAATACATGATAACTTGGCTCAAAACTTGAATAGAAAGGCTTAGGAGTTGAGAGAATTATCTCTAAACCGTGGAGATAATCTCTAGCTTGGATTCCGAAATTTTTTTCTAGCTTTCACTCACTAAAATCCGACCACACTCTCTTGGGTTTGGCTGCCTATGGGGTTCGGCTGAGAGAGAGAAAAGGAGAAGAAAAATGGCCAAAGTTTGGGGGAATTTTCCAATAAAATGGGTCAAAAAGTCACCCCCCTCCACCTATTTATTGGTGAATTTTAATTTCTTTTCTTGATTTATTTTTATTCTCTAAATTGCACTCCAAGCCTTACAAAAAAATTATTTGCTAAGAGATCCCCAAGGGGTGGCCGGCCACTAGAGGCTTCCATGAGCCAAAGTTATCTATTTGTAATACTTTCCAATTTTTCAAAAAAATCAAGAAATTACATAATTATCATATGGTGAGTTGTCACCCACCAAGGGCTTTGTTTGGCTTTCTTTCTTAAAAACAGTCTATTTTCATACTAATGTAATTATAACAAATACTGTTTTCAACTAAAACAGTACTGTCATACTAAACTGCAGTCCAGAATTTATCTTCGTTTAACTGGACTGCGTATAGGTTTTTCTTAGGACTTAAAGCTAATTAGTCCTTATTGTCCTAGATATTGTGCTTGATTTTTCTAACATGATTCCGTACCTTATTCTTACTTATCTATCCGTAATGACGGTTTTTCACAGTATAATTTTTATACTGCTTATTATACTGCAGTACTGCCTCAATCTTATCTTAGATCATTCTGGTCAAACTTTGACCGAAATTCAATCATACATAAATCCTAATTCTGATAACTCAGATCAGGCAATTCATATACTTATACATAATACAAACTTTGATTCCTTGAGAAACAAGAAATCATAATTTGTAACAAAGTAGGTTATTACATTTTTGATATTTTTTTTGTGATATGTTATAGGAAATTAAGAATTTGGGACTTAGAGGAATTGTGGAACAAAAATTAGAGCATTTGAGCACTTAGGGCCCTACAGCCCTCAGCTAGGCCGAGAGGCATGTGTGGCCGCACTATTGGGAATGCCCTAAGCGTGAAAGACATTTTAGTTGTATTTCATTTATTTTGAACTGATTAATAATATATTTGAGATTTTTTCATTACATTTTTGTTATACTGTTCTCATCTAGATTTACATGTTAAAGTAAATATAAGCAAATATGGCTTATTAACTACTTGGTGTTTAAACTGTTAGAATGTTGCATGCAATGGATTTTTGTATGTGGGAAGACAACATTCTAAAGTAAGTAGTCTAAATCTATAGTCCGTAGTCTATGGGGTTAGAGTGAGCATCTAACTGATATGAAGATTATTATGTTGTCTAAAGCCAATTTGGAAGATGGTGATACGAACCACGCCAATAAACTGACGCAACCCTAACCAAGTTGGTCTCCAAGATCGAAATCCTGAACGGCTTTGAATGGAACCGCGACCCGATGCCTAACAAGAAGCACGAACCTTGGTATGCGAGGACGCCACAATCAGTTATGGAAGGACTGATTGATAAGTCGTATGAACGCCACAGATTTCTCCGATAAGTTCAAAAAGTTCGTTAAGAACCAAAAAGAATTAACCCTCAAATTTTTTGTATCAACTGATCTGCCTCTAATGAATTCCGTACAGTACATATTTATAGGAGGATTTTCCATCCCTAATTGCCCTAGAAAATTCGGCAATTAACTAACCCCAAAATAGGAAATAACCCATCTGAAGTAATAAAGACAAAACAAATAAGGTAAGTTCCCTAAATGGCTGAAAAGCCTTACAATATTCTAAAATAAAAGAAATTAAATAATAAATCAGTCAATAACTTATTCTTGTCGCCAGCTACTGCCTCAAAACGGGAAAGTTCTCAAAACGGAAAAAAAGTGACAGCTAGTGATCATGCTAACGTAATTACTCGGTCTCTTCTATTGCTTGAATTACGCATTTGTTGGGCTGGTTGTTGCTTATAATTCCCTCGATGGGCCTCCACGCAATAGCTTGAGACCAACTTGCTCGAATCAGCCCCGTAAGTGCGTCTTTGAATTTCTTCACGCAAGCCCTCGTAACCGGACCAATGGGAACTAAAATAGGATCTGAATATGTCTCATCCTACGTGCTCTTTCCTATGACGATGTTCTCATCATTCCCCTCCTCTTGAGAAGGATTTGTCCTCAAATCGTCGCCTGCATCAAAAGGACTTAGATCAGAAACGTTAAAGGTAGCACTTAGACCATACTCACCTGGCAGGTCTAACTTGTACGCATTATCATTGATCCTTTCAAGAATTTGAGAAGGACCGTCCCCTCTAGGCAACAGCTTCGACTTTCTCTGTTCCGGAAACCGTTCTTTGCGTAAGTGCAACCACACCCAATCGTCGGGCTCGAAGATGAGCTTGTGACGCCCTTTGTTGGCTTGTTTGGCATATTGCTTGGTCCTTCGCTCGATGTTGAGTCGTGCCTTCTCGTGTATCTGCTTAACATGTTCAGCTTTCTTTTTGCCATCTAAATTCACACGCGCAGACAAAGGTAATGACATTAAATCCAAAGGGGTTAAAGGATTAAAACCATAAATAATTTCAAATTGTGAAAATTGAGTAGCAGAATGTACAGATCAATTATAAGTAAATATAACATGTAGTAAACATTCCTCCCAAGTTTTGATGTTCTTTTTAATGATAGCTCGCAACAAGGTAGACAATGTCCTATTCACAACTTCTATTTGACCATCGGTTTGAGGGTGACAAGTAGTCGAAAACAACAACTTAGTCCCTAACTTAGCCCACAAAGTCTTCCAAAAGTAGCTTAAGAACTTGGCGTCCCTATCAGAAATGATTGTCCTAGGCATTCCATGAAGTCTCACAATTTCCCTAAAGAACAAATCAGCAACATTGGAAGCATCATCTGTCTTATGGCATGGGATAAAATGTGCCATCTTAGAAAACCTATCCACGACCACAAACACCAAATCCCTTCCCCGTTTAGACCTAGGTAAACCTAACACAAAGTCCATGGAGATATCAGTCCAAGGTTCACTAGGTATTGGTAAAGGGGTGTACAAACCGTAGGGCTGCACTCTCGATTTAGCCTGCCTACAAGTTACACATCTATCACAAAGCCTCTCAACATCGCGTCTTATATGCGACCAATAGAAATGTTCTTGTAAAACAGCTAGGGTCTTGGTAACTCCAAAATGTCCCATTAACCCTCCCCCATGGGATTCTCTCACTAAATCTCTCATCGAACAATTAGGCACGCATAATTTATTTTCCCGAAACAAATATCCCTCATGCCTAAAGTACTTACCACTAGCGAATTTCTCACAAGCTTGATATTTAGCACTAAAGTCTCGATCATCCACATATAACTCCTTAATATGTTCAAAACCCAGCAGTTTAGCATCAAGAGTTGAGATTAACGCGTACCTGCGAGAGAGCGCATCCGCAACGACATTTTCCTTACCTTGTTTGTAGCGAATGACATACGGAAACGTTTCTATGAATTCCACCCATCGAGCATGCCTCTTGTTCAGCTTATGTTGGCTCTTCAAGTATTTCAAGGACTCGTGGTCGGTGTGAATCACGAATTCCTTAGGCCATAGGTAGTGCTGCCATGTCTCTAACACCCGGACCAACGCATACAACTCTTTATCATAGGTTGGGTAATTAAGAGCTGCTCCGTTCAGCTTCTCACTGAAATATGCTATTGGTTGCCTATCCTGCATCAAAACGACACCAATTCCAACACCTGAAGCATCACATTCAATTTCAAAAGTTTTGGAAAAATTAGGTAAAGATAACAATGGAGCATTGGTCAACTTATCCTTGATTAATTGGAATGCCCTTTCTTGCTCCTCTCACCATCTAAACCCAACGTCCTTCTTGATCACTTCAGTCAGTGGCGCGGCGATGGTACTGAAATTTTTCACAAACCGCCGGTAAAAACTAGCAAGTCCATGAAAACTCCGTACGTTACCCACACTAGTTGGACTCGGCCATTCCTGGATGGCTCGCACCTTCTCTTCATCGACCTATATACCTTTAGCACTAACAACAAAACCAAGAAATACAAGCTTATCTGTGCAAAAAGTACACTTCTTGAGGTTAGCATACAATTTTTCCATTCGAAGCACATCCAAAACAGATTTTAAATGCACTACATGTTGGTTCAAATCTTTGCTATAAATTAGTATATCATCAAAATACACAACGACAAACCTGTCAATAAATGCTCGTAAAACATGGTTCATTAGACGCATAAATGTGTTAGGTGCATTGGTTAAGCCGAAAGGCATTACTAACCACTCATATAAACCTTGTTTCGTTTTAAAGGCTGTCTTCCACTCGTCTCCCGCTTTCATGCAAATTTGATGATACCCACTTTTCAAGTCAATTTTTGAAAACACAGAAGCTCCATGTAATTCATCCAACATATCATCTAGTCGAGGTATAGGATGGCGATACTTTACCGTGATATTGTTAATGGCTCTGCAATCTACGCACATCCTCCATGTCCCATCTTTATTGGGCACAAGTAAAACTGGAACGCCGCACGGGCTCATACTCTTTCTCACGTGCCCCTTGTTCATCAACTCACTAACCTGCCTTTGAAGCTCCTTTGTCTCCTCGGGATTGCTTCTATAAGCTAGTCGGTTTGGGATTGAAGCGCCTGGTACAAAGTCAATCTGATGCTCGATTCCCCGAATTGGTGGCAAACATCAGGCACCTCGTCCGGAAATATATCCTCGAATTCCTGTAATAGAGAAACAACAGAACTAGGCAATGCAGGGTCAAGCTCGTTAGTGTTTAAAAGTTCCTCTTTGTACAAAAGTACAATCATTGACTGATTTAAAAATATCGCCCTTTTAATCTCACCGCCTCTCTCATAAAAGTTTGTTCTTCTCTCTGCTTTTCTCTCATGGGCTTGTTGTGTCTTCTTTTCAATTCTTTCACTTTTCTCTCCTTTGCTCTCCTTTTTCTCGGCCATCTCTTCTTTTTTGCTTTCACTGGCCGAACTCTCTCTCTGCACTCCCACTCTTAATTTTTCATCACTCGTTTTCTTTTTCTCACTTTCTCGCTATAAGCTCACTTGGTCTTCATAGACCTGTTTCGGTGTTAACGGCACAAGAGTGACCGTTCTTTGGTTGTGAACCAACGAGTACTTGTTGGTAAAGCCATCGTGTTTAACTCGTCGATCGAATTGCCATGGCCTGCCTAATAACAAATGCCCAGCTTGCATCGGAACCACATCGTACAAAACTTCATCTTCATATCTTCCGATGCGAAAAGACACCTTATCTCTCCACTGTCATTCAGCCACTGTAATTTATATGGTCGAGGATGCTTGATTGTTGGCAGCCCTAACTTTTCTACCATGGTTATGCTAGCAACGTTAGTACAACTCCCACCATCAATAATCACACTGCATACCTTGTTTTTGACATGGCACCTAGTATGAAAGATATTTTCCCGCTGCTCCTCTTCGTCTTCTCTGGCTTGCACACTTAGAGCTCTTCTTGCAACCAACAAATCTCATTGGACAGCGTACTCCTCATCATCGGCATCCTCTAATGAAGGCATAGAATCATTGTTCGATTCCTCGTCGGTTTCAATCTCTCCATTGTCTCGCATCACTATAGCTCGTTTGTTCGGACATTGGCTAGCTATGTGACCCCTACCTTGACATTTAAAGCACTTAATATCACGATTCCGAGTAGTGGAAGAATCAGATTTACCTTGGTTCCTATGGCTGGCCTCCTCTTGTTTTTGTTCGGCTTTTGGCCTTGGGTTGAGTTGCTTCTCATCCTTCTTCCATGGGTGCGCCTTCCAAGCTGAGGTACTTGGATTTTGGCTTGGACGCGTGTTACTGCCCCTCCTCTTGAGTTGATTCTCAATTTTGACAGCCATGTGTACCATGTCCTCCAACTCCACATAATGTTGTAACTCGACGGCATTGTGAATTTCTCGGTTCAAGCCTGCCAAAAACCTTACCATTGTAGCCTCCTGATCCTCTTCTATATTTGCGCGGATCATCATGACCTCCATCTCCTTATAGTACTCCTCCACACTCCGGGTGCCTTGCTTAAGATTTTATAGCTTGTTGTACAACTCCCGGTAGTAGTACGCTGGCACAAATCGCTTCCTCATCACAGCCTTCATCTCTTCCCATGACTTGATAGGTCGCTCTCTATTTCTTCTCCTATTTATGATAAGCTGATCCCACCAAGTTATAGCGTAATCAGAAAATTCAATTACGACTAATTTTACCTTCTTCGCTTCGGAATAGGTATGGCAGTCAAAGATGAACTCCATTTTCTTCTCCCATTCTAAGTATGCTTCGGGATCAGATTTGCCTTGGAAAGATGTTATCTTCATTTTGATGCCACTTAGACCATCATTTCCTCGATTCCTAACTCCTCTATCCCGTCCAAATCTCCTGTGACTACCCGCTCCCCTTCATCAAACTCTTCCCCATCAATTCCGTAGTAATCATGGGCCTCTCCTCTACCCGGAACCCTCTCTCGCCTACGCGCGTGAGGAACATGTTGTGGTTGTTCCACACATGCATTTTCTATTCGGTCTACCCTCTCATGTAGCTGCTCCAACTCTCCTCTCAACATTCGCCTCATCTCTCCCATCATCGCTTCCATGAGGAGTTTTGGATCTGCCGCTCCAGTAGTACCTTCAGTAGTGTTCTTGCTATTGTTTGACATTTTATTTTTGCTGCAAAACAAAGTTAGAGAAAATACAAAGGATCTTACCACACTCCCTTACGTGTTTCTCTCGTGAACTGGATTTCGCTCAATTTCTCTCGTGTTTACGCTCAATACTTTCGGCTTTTGTTCACTCTAATGTTCTCGCCTCTTTGCCTTTTTCCGCTCGTTAATCCTCACTCAGTTCTTATTTTTTTTTTTTGCTTCTTCGTTTGATAATCTGTATTTAATTTTTTTTTTAATAATCCGGAATTTTTTTTTTAAATCTCCTACACAATTCCGATTGAACACAAATAAAGGACTAATAATCCCCACGAAATGTAAATTTCCAGCAGTAACAAGAAAACCTAATTAAACCCTAAGTTCTTGAATAGTTCTAGACAAATTTTTTTTTTTAATCACTGGCTCAATACTGGAAATCAGGGCTCACATTCAACAGAAAATAAACATAAAATAAAGGATTGGATAAGCAAAACCTGATTAGAACCCTAGGCTCTAATACCAAATGATACGAACCACGCCAATAAACTGACGCAACCCTAACCAAGTTGATCTCCAAGATCGAAATCCTAAACGGCTTTGAATGGAACTGCGACCCGATGCCTAACAAGAAGCACGAACCTTGGTATGCGAGGACGCCACAATCAGTTATGGAAGGACTGATTGATAAGTCATATGAGCGCCACGGATTTCTCCGATAAGTTCAAAAAGTTCGTTAAGAACCAAAGAGAATTAACCCTCAAATTTTCTGTATCAACTAATCTGCCTCTAATGAATTCCGTACAGTACATATATATAGGAGGATTTTCCATCCCTAATTGCCCTAGAAAATTCGGCAATTAACTAACCTCAAAAAAGGAAATAACCCATTTGAAGTAATAAAGACAAAACAAATAAGGTATGTTCCCTAAATGGCTGAAAAGCCTTACAATATTCTAAAATAAAAGAAATTAAATAATAAATCAGTCAATAACTTATTCTTGTCGCCAGCTGCTGCCTCAAAACGGGAAAGTTCTCAAAACGGAAAAAAAGTGACAGCTAGTGATCATGCTAACATAATTACTCGGTCTCTTCTATTGCTTGAATTACGCATTTGTTGGGCTGGTTGTCGATTATAATTCCCTCGATGGGCCTCCACGCAATAGCTTGAGACCAACTTGCTCGAATTAGCCCCGTAAGTGCGTCTTTGAATTTCTTCACGTGAGCCCTCGCAATCGGACCAATGGGAACTAGAATAGGATCTGAATATGTCTCATCCCACGTGCTCTTTCCTGTGACGACGTTCTCATCAGATGGTTTGTCTTGATCATCTGGAGTGAGCCGACTCTCAAGTAGAGACATAAATATATTTTCTAGTGGTGGTGATATATTGGATTGGACTAAAGTGTAATTAATCTAAAAGTCCGCATGATTATATTAATTCACTTTTGACGTTCATTATGCAATAACCTTAATCCTGAGCAAGTACATGACTTCGTGACTTGTGTACTTTGATGTTCCAAAGGCTAAAGCGTCTTAGTGTAGTAAGCTATTAGACTGGTTTGTTGGGTACATGACTTATATTTGATGTGAGCTTTGCTTATAGATATGAAATCATATCTCCCATAAAGAGTAAAGGTTATCCTCTTAACGGCATTACATAGGATGTTAAAATGGACGATGCTTCGAGTTGTTTGTTGGGCAAATGACTAATTATTCACTTTGGGTGAATAATCATTTTCCTATTGGATGTATAATGGATCTTAAAAATAGCGTGATCAAAAGGTTGAACAGACTTTGACTTTAAGTTGATCATGAATATCAAATGAGGATGTTGCATTTATGACAAGGTCATTGGACTACGACTACACACTGGCTTACGTAATACGTTATATATTTGGGAGTGTAGTTTCAGGTTTACAGTGGTGTGACTCTGAAACTAATAATTGTGTAATTAATTTATTTGATTCAGCATAATTAATTACATAGATTATTAGAGCCCATATTATATATATGTCCAATTGGTCCCTTTAGTAGCTCGATATAATTCCTTAATGAATGGTAATCAATTAGGATATTGATTCTCGCTTTAATTCTTGGACTTAGTGAATAGAAAAATCCGGAACACCTTCCACAAAGTGTAGGCATTTTTTCTGCTAAAGGTAGAATGAGAATTTTGTTTTATTTAATTAATTCGATAAATATTTACTTTAAGATAGGATTTGAAATTTTAATTAATCATACTTATCTTTTGTGATAAATATGAGATTAATTTAAATTAAGAGATATAGATAAATAAATTAGTTGGATAATTAATTTAAATATCTAGATAATCTATTTTAAATAAATATTTTAAATAAAATATGGTAATTATCCTTTTGGATTTGAAATTGAAACAAAATCTTATCCTAGTCTACCTTATGTGGGCAATTTTAATGGGATAAGGGAAGGAAAAGATTTTCTAGTCATAAATTTTATTTGGATAATTATTACATAATTGTTTAGTTCAAGTAAAGTTATAATGATTTTATTTTGAATTTAAATTGGAGTTATGAAACATTATCCATGGAGATAATATCATTAAATAATTTGAGATAAAAAATTTAAATCAAATTTTTATTTAGACCACAAATTATAAGGTGAGCGAGCTTATTATTATTTTTTCCTATTATAGTAATAGTAAGCTGCAAGAGTTCTGGGTGGTTGGAAGGAGAAAGCCGCGCACGAATACCGATCGAGAAACCGAGTGCCCATGCACTGTACCGTCCGGGAATTGGATAATAGTAAAGAAGGCTAGTTAGTTGGAGCTCTCTTTAATTACATCCTTCGTCATTCCTATTGTCTTATCTCAAGGTATATGGATTTCAGAATAAATTATTGTATGTGGCAACATGAGTTAGTATGATCTTAAGAATTTTTTTTTTTTAAATTTTACTGCGTAAATTACATCTTTTTCCTACAGCTCAAGGTTGTTCCAAAGACGAATACGAGTTGCCTCTGGAGATGAACTTGGTGATTTCTGGAAATGTTCCAAGGGAATAAAAAAGATACAAACAAACAAGGTTCTAGGGTCTTTACTTCACTCTATCATTCCTATGTTCTTTCTATTAAGAAATTGCTAACTAGTCTCAATCAATTCATTAATTAAGAGCTCAAAATTAACCTCACTATCTCTCCAAGTGTCAAATGAGATTATATGCATAAGTGTCCAAATTGATATCCCTATCTAACTTGTCTACCTACACATTCATTAAGCACACCCTTATATGGTTATCAAAGTGTCATCGGCCTTCCGAACTCAACAACAACTAAGATTGTATTTCCGAAACCGATAAATGAAATAATCTCCTGAGCATTAAAATTCATAAATCAAATCAACTAATTCATCTCTCAACAAATTAGAAGCTTTAAGCCTAGAAAACGCAAATGAATTGAATAGAGATTTCATTAACAATTAGCTAAATTATCAAAACATAGTACAAGTAGAGCTAAACCCTAAAATCAACAAACTACACAATATTCATAAATGAAAATAAATACAAAATTAAGCAAATCAAGGGTTCAAGCATCATTCAATTACAAAATAAAAGAGATAAGAAAAATAAATGAAAACATCAATGATTGTTTTTACAAATTTTCAAGTTCTCCCCCAATTTTCCATCTCTTTCTCTTTGCTCTTCAAATGTCATCTCCCTTAAAATTTATTGAAAATAAAGTCTAAAACTAAAAATAAAAACTAAATCCTAAACCTAAAAATCCTACACTACATTTTTTTGGCTTTTTTATTTTTTTATTTTGTTTCTTTTTCTTCCTCATTTTATCCTCTCCTTGTTCGCTGGGTTTTGCTCTCTGGTTTCAGCTCTTAGCCTCCCCCCAGCTCACACCATCGACCCCCCAAGCTCCTCTTTTTCTCCTTTTTCTTTTCTTTCTTTCCGTTAGCTTCAGCTGCAGTGCGCCAGCGGTTGCGACACGTGTCGGAGAGGAAATGGTCGGTTGGAAAGCCAGACAGTAGATGGGGCCTATTGGAGCGCGTGTCAAAGGCTGGCTGGGTCAGCAAGGCAAGCTCACAGGAAACTCAATGGACGGGCGCTTAGCGGATCTGGCAAGGCTGAGGAAGTGGGCCTGCGCTAATCTGACGTAGACGCGCCCATGTTGTGTGTGAAGCTAACACGGGTGCTGGGGTGATCTTGGGTGGTACTTGACGACTCGGGAGGCGAGTGGATTAGAGTGGAGACGCCTTCAACTGGGCTTCGCCTGGTTCCGGATTAATTTGAAATTATAATCTGCTTTTTAGCTTTTAAATAGAAATTTTGCCCCAATTTCACCTAATTAAATTACACAAATGATTAAAGGGTTAATTTCATTAATAGCACCTATAAGAATTTTATTATTAAAAATAATACCATTTTTTTTCCCTTCATTATTAGCACTGTCATGTCATCAAAGCCTATGATATGTGGGGCCGAGCAGCATTTAATGTATGTCAAATTATGGGTTTACCCTCATCTCCCACCAGCCCAAATATCCCTCTCCCTCACATGCTCCAAAAAAAATTTTAAACCAACATCTACAATGTTTTAGAGAGAGAAACTGAAATCTAGAGAGAGAAAGAGTTGTCACCCACCGGAACCGCTCGGAAACCATCCGAAACCACCACGAAAGCCCTCTATAAACCGCTTGAAAGTCTGTAAACGTTGGAAAATCTTTTAAAACTACCCATGTTGAAACCCATGAAATCGGCTGAGAAAAAATTTACTCCCGAAAAGGGGTCTCTCCGAGTAAAGTCTTCGGCATATGAAAGGCCACCGACTGAGAAAAGTTCTAAAAAACCGGTACCGGAGAGCGAGAGAAGGGTGGCTGAAAAAAGGTTGAAGAGAAAACAGAGGGAAATTGAAGTTAAGGAATCAAAGAAGCCGAAAAGTTCCGTGGAAGAGAAGATATCGTAAGTTGAAGAGGTAAAAATGTTGAGGCTATTCCGCGTATGTTGTCATGGACCTCCGCCGATAATGTAAAGTTTGATGATGTGATGTCGGCTTTTACCGCTAAAGAAAAGAAACATGTAATTTATATACTTTTATATATATTTATGTAAGTTGTATCATTTACAAGTGTTAGTCATTTACATAATGACCGGGTGGTCATTTTTGTATTTATCATGCCTTTGTTAGATTCAATACTAGTGTCGGTCATTTTCATAATGACCGAGTGTTCATTTTTGTATTTATCGTGCCTTTGTTAGCTTCAATACTAGTGTTGGTCATTTTTATAATGACCATGCCTTTATTAGCTTCAATACTAGTGTCGGTCATTTTTATAATGACCGGGTGGTCATTTTCATAATGACCGTGCCTTTGTTAGCTTTAAATGACCGTGCCTTTATTAGCTTCAATACTAGTGTCAGTCATTTTCATAATGACCGTGTGGTCATTTTTGTATTTACCGTGCCTTTGCTAGCTTCAATACTAGTGTTGGTCATTTTCATAATGACCGGGTGGTCATTTTCATAATGACCGTGCCTTTGTTAGCTTCAATACTAGTGTCGGTCATTTTCATAATGACCGGGTGGTCATTTTTGTATTTACCGTGCCTTTGTTAGCTTCAATACTAGTGTCGATCATTTTCATAATGATCGGGTGGTCATTTTCATAATAATCGTGCCTTTGTTAGCTTCAATACTAGTATCGGTCATTTTCATAATGACCGGGTGGTCATTTTTGTGGTCACCCGGTCATTATGAAAATGAACACCCGGTAAATACAAAAATGACCATCTGGTAATTATGAAAATGACCGACACTAGTATTAAAGCTAACAAATGCACGATCATTATGAAAATGACTACCCGGTCATTATGAAAATGACCGATACTAGTATTTAAGCTAACAAAGGCACGGTCATTATGAAAATGACTACCCGTTCATTATGAAAATGACCGATACTAGTATTTAAGCTAACAAAGGCACGGTAAATACAAAAATGACCACCCGGTCATTATGAAAATGACCGACACTAGTATTGAAGCTAACAAAGGCACGGTCATTATGAAAATGACCATCCGGTCATTATGAAAATGACCAACACTAGTATTGAAGCTAACAAAGGCACGGTCATTATGAAAATGACCAAAAATGACCACCCGGTCATTATGTAAATGACCAACACTTATAAATGATACGACTTACATAAATATATATAAAGTATATAAATTACATGTTTATCTTTTTTAGCGGTAAAAGCCGACATCACATCATCAAACTTTACATTATCGGTGGAGGTCCGTGACAACATACGCGGAATGGCCTCAACATTTTTACCTCTTCAACTTACGATATCTTCTCTTCTACGGAACTTTTCGGCTTCTTTGATTCCTTAACTTCAATTTCCCCCTGTTTTCTCTTCAACCTTTCCTTGGCCACCTTTCTCTCGCTCTCTGGTACCGATTTTTTAGAACTTTTCTCGGTCGGTGGCCTTTTATATGCCGAAGCCTTTACTCGGAGAGACCTCTTTTCGGGAGTAATTTTTTTCTCAGCCAATTTCGTGGGTTTCGACATGGGTAGTTTTAAAAGATTCTCCAACGTTCATAGACTTTCAAGCGGTTTATAGAGGGTTTTCGTGGTGGTTTCAGACAGTTTCTGAGTGGTTCCGGTGGGTGGCAACTCTTTCTCTCTCTAGATTTCAGTTTCTCTCTCTAAAACACTATAGATGTCGGTTTAAAATTTTTTTTGGAGCATGCGAGGGAGAGGGATATTTGGGCTGGTGGGAGATGAGGGTAAACCCATAATTTGACATACATTACATATCATAGGCTTTGATGACGTGACAGTTCTAGTAATGAAGAGAAAAAAAGTTGTATTATTTTTAATAATAAAATTCCTACAAGTGCTATTAATGAAATTAACCCATGATAAAATCAATTATTTAGAGGGGTAAATTTATAACAACATATTAAAAGTAATATTAGACTAATTAGATAAATTAAATCAAATTACACAAATCAAAATAAACTAATCAAAAATTAAAATGAAGTTAAATTAACTTAAATTAACATAAAATATAGTAAAATGCTCAATAACATAGTCAAATTTGACGTGTAAAAAGGGTAAAATAACTTTATTTTATTGAGTAATATTTTGGCTTCAAGGAACACTAAAAATAGGAAGTGATGATAACTAGGTGGTCAAAGTTTCAGTGCTTTTCAGAAGACTGGAAGCTTCTACAGGCAGCTTTTCTGTCTCTGGAGTGGGTGGCTTACCAAGTATTGGTCCAAAGCAAGCAGCCTGAGCAAATATGGAGAAACATCTAATCTCCAGAGTCAGACTTGGGACTGCTTCGGAGACTGGTCAAAGAATGTCTTGGTCTCTAGAGTGGTTGACTTAGTTGTAGGAAGTTCAAGAACCAACCTTTTGGGCCACAATAGAGAAAAGGTGGGCTTTTTGGGCTATCACTTATGGTGGATATATATACTTTAGTTTACCTAAGGTAAGAGAACGGGTTTTCTTGGTTATTTCTCCATCACCCATTTATCTTGACAAGTTAATTTGAAACTTCCCAAGTGGGATGAAAAACCAACTGTGACAAGGATAAATGGGCCTATTTGATTACTCATGACCCACCAAACCACGAACCACGTGAGTTCTTCGAGCATGGCTTGGGTCCACAAAATGAGCCCATTCATATCGTGGGATACGAGTATTAGGCTTGGACTTTAGGAGAAGGCCTTGTATAAAAAATGTATCAACAAACTTCTTTCTTAATTGTACACCTATTTGGTTTTAATTTCATTTGACGTAGTTCATTGATGGCGCTTTTTTGTGGTGGCGATGTTGATGTGAAAGGTGGGTGTTCATGGCCTCCTTCGGTTGGTCCAACTGTGTCTAGTTGGTGTCAATGGAATGTGTCGCCAGAGGTACTGTGAGCTACGTCGGGAGGTCGAACACCTGAACAATCAATAGGTGTGATGAGCTAAACCCGAATGACCCGTTGCGATTTTGGCCTTGTATGGATGAAGACTTCTCAATGAAGGAGATCTTGAGATGAACATATGGTGTGGGAGAAGAATGTGAATAGTTTGTGGAGAAATGTTTTTTGTGAATGGAAGACTTATTTGATGCTTAGTATGAGGGTTTGGATCTGTGGTCTTGTTATAAGTAGCGAGTGAGATATGAAATGTATAGTGCCTAAGGGTGGTTCTGTACTTCAAGTGTTTCTTTGTCACCGGAATGATCTAGTTAGATAGGGTCTTCCCTTTTGGTCGTTAATGATAAATGAAATATGAGGCATATGGTTTCTAACAGTATTTAAGAGGCTGAAGGTGGTTATGTTCTAGAGTAGGAATGAATGGTATTGAAGTGATTGCATACTTTGGAATGTCTATTCGTAAAGTTCTATGCCGTTGGAGTTGTTGCTAGAAGTTATGGTATTTTGAAGAGGGTCTCCTCTCTTGAAATTTGCCGTGAGTGATGAATAGTGAGGGAAATGATGATCCTAGGTGATGGTGGCTATGATGGTTTTTTGCTTCGGGTGCTCCTTTGTCAATGGCGTCACTTGAAATAGAGACGGTCTCCTCTCTTGGCCATTAATGTTGAATGAAAGGTGAAATGAGATGGCTGTTAGAAGTATTGAGGGGAGTTGAAAGTGTCTAATAGCCTTTTGATGATCCGATGATGTGTTTTGTGGTGCAAATAGTGGAGTATTTATAGGCTATAGATGAGTTTGATGACAACTAAGAGCTTCTAGTTTGGTTGAAAGAGTTTCCCTTTGAAGCTCATAGTTGGGGAGTCATTTTGCCATAGTTGCTTAGTTTTCCAGATATAGGAAGCTCCAGAAGCGGGAGAACTCTTCCACAGACCATTTGAACATGGTCAAAGTAGATTGTCTTAGTAAGAGACACCTAGAAAAGTAGTTAGGTGGCTGTTCTGCTACATTGGGTGGACGTTTTTAGGTGTTTTGAACGTGAAGAACATTTACAGCAGGGGAAGAATTTCCAAAATAGTGAACATCTAATATCTAAGCAACAAATTATTAAACTTCTTTTTAGAGAGAAAAGAGGAGAATATTATAGGAATATTCTTTAGGCTTTTATGGAGTTTAATGGGCTTATTTAAACTTTATTGGACTAATGGAATTGAGTTAAGTATTTTGGGGTATTTTTAAGGTTCTCTACAACTCATATTATTTTAATTCTTCATAGACTTAATGCCTCTCAAGTTGGCAAAAAGTCTAATTGGATTGCATAAATAGGCCAATTCATGTTCCTTGACCTTACAATCCACAGGCCACTCAAAGATCCTTGAAGCGTAGCTTGGGTCCACATATCACTTTTTGACCCACATTGCAAGATGTGCGTTAGGCCTGAACCGTGTCAAATTTCAGGCATCAACATTCATCAAATTTTTTCTTAAGTATGCTATATTCAGTTTTTATTTTTACTCTTTTTTATATATATTTTTTGTATGTCCCTACTTAAGCATCTTTTATTATTATTTTTACATAATCTTTTTCTTTCTTATATCTTCACGACCCGAAAACCGGATATGGTGACGTGGAGGGGTTTAATGAAAGATAATTTCATAATTAAAATCATCAATAAATAAAATAAATAATATTCCAAAATTCGCCCACACTTTAAATAAAATTCCCATTTTAGCCATCCTTAGAAAATGTATCAGAGTATTGGGCCAGATAATATTTTGTCCTAAAGTCTACCAATTTTATTTTTAATGAAAATCGTCAAGTAGCTTTTTTAAATTAAAATAGTAGGCGTCCCGAAATACTAAGTTTTTTTTACATGGAAACAAGTTTTGAAAATTCAACTTCTGGTATCATCACACAAATAATAAAAGTACAGACATCCAAAACCTAGTCTAGAGAGATAATTAAGTTTACATGCCTTGGAAAAGTAAATGATTAAAAATAAAAGTATAGATAAATCACCACTAAACAGCAGTGGCCTTGATGTCACACCGACTACTCGGTGCTACTCCTAGCACCGTCTTGGGTGGGGGGGGGGGGGGGGGGGGTGGGGAGTTAAAAACAATAAAACATGAGCTACTGGCTCAATAGGATATAGTTGACTCATTTAACATAACTAGTTTGAAAATGGTTAGGCTGGGATATAAAAAAACGAACAAGGCTTACATTTAAAATGCATAACTAAATAAATACAATAATGTAATTCACTGAACATAAATAGACATACTTGTGTTAGCTTGATAACAACCAATCGGTAACAAGACACTATCTTAGTATCTGAACAAGGCTTTACAAGCAAAACTATCAACCGCCTATATCTAATCGGACAGTATTTGAAATTTCATTTAATGCACTTGGACATGACAAGCCAAGTCTCAAAGCATCTCACTTGAATCTATCAAAATAATGTATCTACATATTTATACTTTTGACCCAATACTCTTCATTTAAAAGCATTTTATAAATCATTTTTTAAATAAAAAATTATTTTAAAACAAGTAATTTATAAAGCAACATTCATAAAAACAGGTTTGGGTATCCTACATCTTTGGCAAAATAAATCTACTGATAACTTCATGTATACCGAAGCACTTCACTTCGGTCAACAAAACCTTAAATCAAATCACACAGATAACTTAAGTATTCGTCATAACTCAAACCTTAATTATACTAAACATAGGCCTTAATTGGTGTCCTTAAAATAATACTGTATTAAAATATTAAATTCTTGATTTACATGCAAATTGTGAAAACACAGATTAGGGTTTAAAACATCATTATTTGAGTTTAAAAATACCAAAACAGGGCTGATTGGACTTAAACATAGACCCTGCAAGCTCTTTGCCTCTATGTTGACCAGTCCTATAAGTCCGGTCGACCGTAAAAGGACAGAGTGTCCTATCCTGTTCCTGGACTGTCCGGTTGACCGTATCGTCACGGAACAGAGGAATCCCAACTCGAGCCTAACCTTCAATCAATTTCAAATTCAATTCCAAACAATTTCCAGATATTCCATACAGTCAATAAACAGTTCTATAGCCTAAATAACTAGATTCAACTAAAAAATCTCAAAGATTCATCAAAATCCATTTGAAAAATCAAAATTCCAAAAACTAACTAAAACCTAAATTATAAGTTGTAAAACTTCAATTCAAACGTTTAGAATCAAAACCAAATCGGTTCAGGGGAGGTGACTGACCTTCGGCAATAGGATTCCAGGGTTGTGGTTGGTATATTTCTGAAGAAATTTTAGAGTGGAAGAGGGGGAGAGTGATCAACAGAGAGAAACAGAGGGGGAGAGAGAGTGAAAGCAAGAGGGGGAGAGAGGAAATGGAAAAATGTGAGGGAGAGGGGGTTAGAGAGGCTTTCCCTTAGTTGAGGGTTTTCGGCGCCGAACATGGAGGTGTGATTTAGCTCTTCGAGGAAAGGCTGCTATAGACTTTGGTAGTTCTGAAATCTGGGTATGTCTGATCGACTGGTGGTGACGTCCAGTTGACAGGTTAGGGGCATTTTGGTAATTTCAGAAAAGTTCTGGGGAAAATAATGTTATTTTTCAAAAATACGTTTAAAACCTTTAAATTAAAATTTTAAATGCAGTTTAATTATTTTAAAACACATTTTAGCACACTAATTATTTCAATTTATCATAGTTAATCACAATTAATCATAACGGACGTTACATATAAGTATCCCTTAATTAGTTTTATATTTATTTGTCGGAATAAAATTTTCATTTCTTAAGTATGCTCTATGTTGTTAAATGTTCTCATATCTTGATTGAAAGTGCTTTTTTATACACATGCTTTTGTTTAAAATATTACATTTTTAAATGGGTTGCACTAAAGTCATGATTTCTCTTATATATCATATTAAAATAACTTTTCTCAATGCACCTTTTGTTAATTATTTTTTTTGTTTTATTTTTTACGATCCTTCGTCCAATGTTACCCTTATAAAGACTATTTTACTTAGATGTCTTTTTTGTTTTTTTTTGTTTTTAATTTTTTTCCTGCAGCCCTCTTTATTATCTCTCTCTTTTTGTGCTAATTTGTCGTTTTTGTTCTACAAAGAAAAAAAGTCCATTAAAAATTTATTCAACATTAATATGTTTAATTATTCATTAAAAAACATATTTTTTTATTCATATCATAAAAATATTATTTTCTTAATATCTTTTACTTGCATTATTTTTTAAAATAATTTTCGCATATAAACTTGCATTTTCTCTTTAAATTGCCTTCATTGGTCCTTCCTTTCGCCCATCTAATTTTTTTTTTAATGTTCATTTCCTTTCTTTACATGTTCTATCTATTGTCATATTATGCGGACATGTTCCAATTTTATTTTAAGTGAGTTTATTCATTTGGAGTCTTTTAAACTATTAGTGGAGGCTAATATTGAGCTAGTACGATTAGATATAGGTAAACATGTTTGTACAGTGTTTGAATATTACTATTCATATTTTTGAACTTGTGTTAACAAATCCTAATAGTTTTTTAACTTAAAAAAAAAATCATTAGGCGATGTTTGGTTGTGCTAACTATTTGTTAACAACTAATTAATATCTCTAAAATTAATAAATAAAGTAAAAAAATAATAATAATAACAGCACGATAATAAAAATTTTAAAATACGGATTGAGTATACACAATTACTCCCCACGTGCTTAAACACGTGGCTAACAACTAATCGTATAATATGTAAAAGTTTATTTGTAATTTCCAGTTGTTGGATCCCTCCTCTCTCTCTCTCTCTCTCTCTCTCTCTTTCTTTTTTTTTTTTTTTTTTTTTTTTTTAGCTTTTCCAAAAAATTATTATTAAATATTTTTGAAAATTAAAAATGATATATATATATATATTTTTTTTTTGGGATTGGAGGATTTTAACTTAACATCTCAAGAAGATGAAGTTCGATATTAAAAGGGAAAATATCAAAATAACACAAATTTGAACACTACTTTATGAACATAACACAAAATTTTGGCACTTCAGTAATATGACACAAAATAGTTATAGTCAAAGATCAATCTATAAAGTCAAATGTCAACCTAAGATGTTTTACGCAAATTGCCCATATTATTTAAAAAATAAACTTTAATAACATATATGTGATTATTTTGGATATTTTATTAGAATATTTTCAGTTTTCAAAATGGATAGCCAGATGTTTCAGGCTCCGGCAGCCGGTGTTAGTCGTCGATATACTTTAATAGAGTATAATGCATACTCTACGAAAATATTTTGAATATTCTACTACAATATTTTCAGTTTTCAACATTGATGGTATGTCTCAGGCTCCGGTTGCAGGTGCTGATCGCCGGCATACTCTAGTAGAGTGTGATACTGTGATGACTCGCCTTGCACAGGCCGTCACTTGACTTAACTTACTTGAACTTAAACTTGTTTTATCCCATTTTTAATCATGAAAATAGTGGGGATTTTTTTTTTTAATAGCGGAAGCATTATACTTAGAAAATATTTACATACACTCATACGCAAATAAAATAACTGTCTGTTTTCTCAAAATAGATATATTAATAAAATCCTTCTGAGTTGCGAACCCCAACCCGTTCATCATTTCACAGCCACCGACTTCACCCTCCACCATGCAGTTAATTCAAAACAGGCTGTTTACCTACAGCATAAACTTCAAACAATGAGCGAAAGCTCAGCAAGTACAACTCCTATACCGCGAACCAATAACATGAAACATACATAACCTTTTACATGACATCTTAAACATGAAAGCATAAACATGGCATCATATCATCGATTTCTTCATCTTAAACATGACATTCTATCGTGAAATGCATGAACCGTTTATGTCCAGTTATGCTTGCTTTCTTGTATCACACTTTATCTTGTTGATTTTACTTGTGGGCCCGTTAACTTGATGTGCACGTACTCGGCGCGCAGCTTGAGGAGATTACCCAAGCTTTCGACCCGATCGTCATCAGGGGGCACGACACTGGCTCTTGTGGCCTTTTCTCAAACGTTCTGTTTGTATGTCTTTCTTGACATCTTTCCACTTGATAGATTAATGAGCATACTTATATGATGTCTCCTAATCTCATGTTCTATCAATGCATGGATAGGCATACTTTTTCATGTAAGCATAATAACAATACTTGAAACATACTTTTAAAGCATGGCATTAGCATTTGAAACATTCATCATACAATAAGCATATTGCAACCATCGAGCAATTCATCAAATAACACTTAAACAGTGTAAAGCAAACATGTTAGGTAAACATACAACTCTAGCCTATGCAGTAGGCGGCGTTGTACTTACCTTGTCTTCGTTGTTCGCGTGATCGAATTTCCTTTCCCGAGCACGCTCGCAGGTCACCTCCTGCCCATGGACGTTACGCGTGAGGTCTCTATTCTAGGATCGTTTAATGTCGGATTAAACCAACATATATATTTTTCGGTTATATGTCCCTCTACTAACACATGTGAAGGGGTCACACGGCGTAACCCATAACGGAATTATTAATTAAGGGTTCATGTAAAGAATCATAATCTTAACTTAAACCTCAATCCGCAAGGTTAACTCTGGGCTTGGGCAAGGCCCTAGTAACTCGGAATAATTTTCCGGCTACTAACGCAGTGTCTTATTCATTTTAATCTTGAAAACCTTGAACTTGCTTAAAAATATCATTTTCTTGTTTATTTAAGTAAGTTTGGTGAATAGCACCCAAACTTGTCTTGAAAATTACAAAACACTTGAAAATATTTCTATAAAAAAATTGGGGATTGAAAACCGCCTTTGGAACGGTTTTCGGGTTTGAAAATGATGTTTGAAAGTTAGAAAAACATTTTTCCTAGTCATTGGTCTAGAAAATCCCGTGCATGAGATTTTGCTCACTGCACGGCTTTTGTTTAAAAATTCATAACTTAAAATCTAAAACGAATTTGGAAACGCTTTCTTTACGAAAGTTGTATCTAACAAAAAGATCTAAAACTTTCATGTTTTGAACATTTTCTGATTCTGGCTCAATTGATACCAGTTTTGTTTGAACACATGTGAATCGTTGGAACTTGGTCACCCTGATCAGTTCTCGGTTTTTCTTAAAAACAAAGGCCATTGGAGTCTTATTTTTTTAAAATCTGTCCATGTTGCCCCCTAGGAAACACCCTAACGAACAACTTTCGTGTTTTAAGTTTTTACCCATTCGGCCTCTAAGGACCTGTAAATCCCACTTTTCCGAGCTACCGGGTGTTGGACCCGAGAGCAGTTTTGGTGTTAGTCCAAATTTTACGTCCCTATACGTCGCTCTAGCTCGACCGCCCAATGCGGGACCTACTAACACATGCACGTCCTCTAACGTCCCTCATACACATAAAATTTTAAATCCCGTGTTTTCGGATTCGACTCAAGGCTGAGACCCCTTGGTCCACGGTTTTGAGAGAGAAACATACATACAACAAAGCTCAACTATATCATTATACAAACCCTAGAACATGCATCTAGAAATTTGATAAACATATTAGGGACATAAAACCCTTAAATAGAAACCCTAGCATGTATCTCTAGCACACAAAAATCATAGAGCATATCTCCAACCAAACATGCAAAATAATCACCTCAAAAACCTAAATCAAGCATAAAAATATAACCTAAGCTATTTAGGGCTAAAACCGAAAATTATGAGCTTTAGCTCTTACAACTTTTTGTGCTTGAAATACACGGTAAAACCCTTGAGAAAATGAACCAAAAATTTGAACCAAAAACTAGGGTAAAGTTCGGATTTTTACCTCAAAAATCCGGGGGTGTCACTAGCTTGTTCCTAGTCGAGATTTAGCCTCCAAAGTGCACGGTTTGGACTTCAAAAATGGTCACAAAATTTGTTAACTTCCTCCCCCAACCAACCTTGGCAAAAGAGAAGAAAATGCCCAAAAATCTTACCTTAAAATTCCGTGGATCTCCTTAAGCACCAACTCACAAAATTTTGGCTTGAACTCTCTTGATCTCCCTAGCTCTCTCTCTCTCTCTCTCTCTCTCTCTCTTCTTCGGATTTTTGGAGGGGGAAATGTCGAATGGTATGGCTGAGAATGGGGTTAAGGGCTGCTGACTTTTGGGGTTTGAAATCCCTAGAAATAGTGTCTCTAGCTAGGGGTAATCCTAGGCTTTCTTTTCCAAGGTAAATTTGGTTCAAATCTTGCTATTTGGTCCTCAAATTTTTGCAAGCCATTGCCCAATGGGGCTTGAGTGGCCGGCTGTTAGGGGAGAGGAGTGGGGGAGTGGTTGACAACTCATAGATGAGGTGTCACATGCTCATTGGTCCATGTGTGTGAAGGTATATGTCCTAACTTAGCTTAATTGTGATGTAATTAAGCTTAAAGGCTTGTTTGGTTCAATCTTTTTGAAAAATTGTGTAATTTCAACACATTGCAATAAATTTTAATACTGAGTTGCTTAAATACCCAGTATCGAAAATTACATTGCATTAAAAAATTTCGATCTGTGAAAAACTCGATCGGAAAAATTTTTCTCTTATTTTTCCGAATCCTTTCGCCCTGAACTCTAACTTAGTATGCTTGATTTTTCTAAGGTGATTTTAATTCTATTCAAACTCATCTTGATCAAGAAATGAGTTTTTAGCAGTAATTTCACTTGTACTGCGATCTTAAAATTCTTGTTTGACGTTTTCGACCGTTTTGGTCTAACTGACTTATTGGTCAACGTCGACTTGTCTTGAAATGTGCAAATACGACCTCCTTTCACTCATAAAGGTCTTTTACGAGTTCATGCAATTTGTTTTTGAGTCTTAATAAATCTTAAAAACTCGTTTTACAAAATTAAGTTCTAAAACGAACTTCCTCATGAAATACCGATTACGGTAAATATTTACACGAAATTTCTATAAAATATGAACCGAAGAAATTCGGGTGTTACAGATACATACTCTACTAAAATATTTTGGATATTTTATTAGAATATTTTAAGTTTTTAACATAAATGACCGAATGTCTTCGGCTCCAGCTACCTGTGCTTGTCTTTGGCATACCCCAATAGAGTATAATGCATACTCTATTAAAATATTTTGGATATTCTATTAGAATATTTTAAGTTTTCAACATAGATAGCCGGATGTCTCCGTCTCCGGTATAATCCAAACTTTAGTCTACTAGAATATTTTAAGTTTTTAATTTGGATAGCCGGATGCCTCCAGCTCCGGTCACCAGAATATTCTAGTAAAGCATAGTCCATATTCTAGTACCATTAGAATATTTTAAGTTTTTAACATGGTTTGCCAGATATCTCCGGCTTTCGGCACCGATCGTCGGCATACTCTAATAGAGTATAGTCCATGCTCTAATAGATTATAGTGCATACTCTTCTAGAATATTTTCAGTTTTCAACATGGTTGACTGAATGTCTCCGGCTCTAGCTGCCAGCATCGGTCGTCGGCATACTCTAGTAGAGTATAATCCGTACTCTAGTAGAGTATACAAGAGTATAGTGTATACTCAACTAGAATAGAAGTCTTTGGCTTTGGCAGCTGGCAATGGTCACCAGAATACTCTAGTAGAGTATATCGCATACTTTAGTAGAGTATACCGCATACTCTAGTAGAATATTTTTAGTTTTCAACATGAATGATCGGATGCCTCCGACTCCGGTCGACAGTATACTCTAGTAGAGTATACCGCATACTCTACTAGAATATTTTTGATATTCTATTATAATACTTTTTTTTTTAAAATTTTCAACACGGATAGTCGAACATCTCCAACGTCGGCCACCAGAATATTCTAGTAGAATATTTTGTGTATTCTACTAATATATTTATTTATTTTTTTGTTTTGAAAAAAAGAAAAGAAAAGAAAAGAAATGTTCTTCGACACCTCAGAGATTTTTTATACTAAAGTGAACCATTACCAAAGATATTTCTTCTCAAAAAATGTGAGTTTATTTTTGCCATGAAGAATGAGGAAGGGAATTTTCTCCAAATAGCATATGAATGAATTCCATACATTTCAGATGCATTGTGAGGCACATGTTAATACTCTATTTTACTAATTATCCATAAATACTCTAAAAAGTATCATTTCTTCCCAGTATCACAAACACTTAAAGCTACGTAGCAGTCTGCAGAGTTGGAACTATGAACTGTTCCTTCAATTTGTAATTGTAATATTACAGCACTGTCACTTTCGCCTTCTTGCCTTCCTCAAAATTCTCTCTGTTTCTTCCTTTACCTCCTCAATCAAACAGTTTCCTAAATCTTTTGAAGAAAGAAGTTTGGGACAGTTTAGAGCTGTGATGCATGTATGATGATGTATATAAAGCTCAGCATGTCTATAACACAAACACACACACACACCAGCAAACATACTGGCCTATCTACCAACCGATCCAAAGCGGCAAACACATATGGTCTAAACACACACACACACACACACACACAGAGAAACATACACACACACACTGCAGCAAACACACTAGTCTATCTACCAACCAATCCAAAGCAACAAAATAAACCACACACACACACACACACACACACTGGTCTACCAACCGATCTAAGCAGCAAATGCGGCAAACACACTGGTCTATCAACTGATCCAAGAAATTTGATGTACAGACCAACATGTTGAGAGAAATGCAGAGTCGAGAGATCTGGTGAAGTCGGTGAGTTGAGAGTAAAGATCGGTGAACCTCTTGTTGGGTTTTGTTCATATATAAACTTGGTATAATTGTTGGGTATTGATAACTAGTGTAAAAAGTCCCACATGGGAAAAGAATGAGAGTGTAGAATACTTTATAAGTCTTTCTCACCTTGAAAGGTTAATTTTGTGACATGTGGGAGTGCATATATGATGCTTGCAGTGAGGTTGTAGAGGCACTTTTGGCGCTTATTAGGCATACTTGGCACTTGGGTGCGTGTGCATGACACGTGGCGTGTTATGATTAAATTACTACTAAATAAATACAAATTATTATTTTTATATTTTTTTTCGAATTTAAAATTTAAATTTAAATTTGAAAACAGATGTAATCTTTAGAAGAGTTGCATTTTCTTAGAAAAAATACGTTTTCAGAAAAGATACGTTATTAATAGTTGTTTCTCAAAGGGTGTCACCAAAAGTTGTCAGATTTCTATAAAGAGTTGCAGAGAAATCAAATTTCTTTTACTGAAAAAATTTGAATTCTCTATCTCTCCTATTAAATTTAAATTTAAATTTAAAAACAGATATAATCTTTAGAAGAGTTGCATGTTCTTAGAAAAAATACGTTTTAAGAAAATATACGATAATGACAGTTGTTTCCCAAAGGGTGTCACCAAAAGTAGTCAGATTTCTATAAAGAGTTGCAGAGAAATCAAATTTCTTTTACTGAAAAAATTCGAATTCTCTCTCTCTCTCTCCTATTAATATTCTTTTAGAATTATTGTGTTCTTTTCTACTCTTGGTGTTAAAATTCATTCAAAAGCTTGTCATATGCTGGAAGCGATTTGCTGTTTAACTCAAAGCAATCTTTTTTCGAGAGGGGGCAAATAACGCGTTAAGAAAAACATATTCATTACGTATTTCAAGTCTCTATTTTCAGAATTTTCCAACACCTCTTCCATACTCCACTCATCACAAGCCAAAATCACTGCCGCCGTTGTCACCTCTGTCGCCAATGACGCCCACGAAGACAATGATCTCCAGCGCACAAGCTTCATGTAATATCTCCGGTGAGCAAACTCCAGCGTGCTCTTTGATGAAAACTCCAAGCCAATCTCCGGCAAGAGAGGCCTACCTCCGTTGGTGGGATGACGCAGAAAGAGAGAGAGCTGAGTGAGAAGAGCAAGGAAAAGAATTTCGAGAGGGAAAGGAGACCAGATCCATCGATGAAAGCGAAGAACTAACTCTGCCAGCGCCGCGTAAACTCCAGCGAAATCTCGGCAAAGATTCGCCTTATCTGTGGCCAAATCTATGATGAAGAGATCTGAGAGAACTAGAGATCATAGAAGAGAGAGAATAAGACAAAAAAAAAAAAAAAAAAAAAAAATGAGGAGAGACAAAAATTTTAAAAGATTTTTTTTTGTTATGTATAAATACAAACCCACTGGTAGTTTAACCACAAAAGGCCTTCAGGAGAAGGAACTAGGTGGACAAATAACTAGATGCCACTAAGTTACACCTTTCCAGACAATTAAACAAATTTTAAAGTATGATGAAAAGATAATCCCAACACAAAAGGGGTAAAAAAGACAATTAAAATATCATACAATTAAAAATAATTAAAACAAAAAAATTAAAATAAAGTTTGTGTTATGTTGGTAAAGAGGGAAAAATTTGTGTAACAGGTTAATGGATGAAAAAAAGTTGTATTATGTTGATTAATAGATGAAAAATATGGTTAATTAAGTAATTTTCTCGATATTAAATTACTATTAGACTATGACTACAGTTACATTAAAAAGAATATATTTGATTACAATCACAGTAAGAGAGGATAAGATAATAAGAAGATAAAGATAAGATATAAACAATTGCAATCCCCCAATAGAAAATGAAATCAGGTTATGCAATGTCATTTCCCAACATGTACTATTATATATCGTATCAGACAATGTGGAATGATATAGCGTAACATTATATTGATCATGTGGAGCACATAATAAAACTCATATTGGAATGATAGTGAGAGGATTCATAAATTAAAGTCAATAAATTGTCAAACGCACACACACTGATTTACCCATAACAATTAAAATAATATTATATTGAAGCCTCAAAGATTGTTGCTGAAACGGCCGGCACTTTGATATCAATAAAATTGGTATTAATATTGAACCAGCGCATGTTAAAAGGGATGTTAGAGGACAAGTCTGCATTGCTGGATACCCACATTTCTCTGAAATTCAATTAATTTAATAACAATTAAGGTGAAGTTGGGTTTTCAATTAGCCCATTTGATTAAAGTATGGTTTTCAAAAGTACTACTTAGGTAATGGTCCAAATCTGGTACGATCACTGGAAAACTTTGCTTGATTAAGGAAAAAAGAAAGATATGTTTTATTATTTCGGACGCAACTTTCCAATCACTAACCAACTTGTTTTTTTTTGGGTATTCGTACATGGAATTAAATAAAAGGATTTCAAGTTGATCTTGTTAACTTATTATATGAGGTCATTAGTGATTAATTTCCAAAACAAAATAAATCATTAGTGATTGTGGCTTTGATTTAACGATAGTTCTAATTATATACATATATATAGTTATTTATATATTTTATTTCAAAGAATTCTATATTTCTTATTTTGGTGGTTTAATGCATCAGATTTTGGAGCTTTTGCAGTTGATAAAGACATCACAGGTTTCCCATGTCATGTAGACTCCGTAACTAGTCAGAAGTAAATATATACACTTTTTTCCCTCTAATCTTTTTTTCACTAGGTTTTAGTTAGAGGGTTTTGACTATGTATATTTGTGGTCTAATTTTAAGGTGTAAGTTATGACTTAATTTTTTGAGATAAACTTCCTGTTATTGTAATTTCCTTTGCTTTCTCCTTAGGCAGTTTTCTTTGCCCGCATTGATTGCTGGGTTGTTTTTCATTTTCCCATATAATTATATCATGTCCTAGACTCTATTGTAATTTTCTTTTATTTTAATAGAGTCAATTGAATGTGCAAATAATGAGTGTCTTAATAGGGTGCCGACATAATCCAAATATCTAGATGCACTTACTGATTCCTATTTTCATAATTCATTCAAAATATACGGGGATTGACATTAAGTTATAAACACGAAAAAATTTGTTCGGTTGGTTATTGTTTTTACTACCAACATCAAATTACTATTTAGGTAATAATTTTGTTTTGATATGAAATTATCCTCATTTTACCATCTGACCACAATAATTGAACTGAATGTTGGAAAAATCGGATCCGGTATAGAGTTACGGTGCAGCGGAAGTTTTAAAATTTTTATGCCGTTTCCGGAAAAGAGTCTCATGATGCATATAACAATAAATTAAATTAATGATCAAGCGTACCTTAATTCTTGAATTCCGGAATCACTAGAGCGTTTGACCAACGCGCCTTCTTTACTATTCTCGAGTTTCACGTCTCAGAGTGTGTGTGGGCACACGTTCTATGAATCCAAGCGACCGGTAATGCTTCCAAAGTCTAAATCATTCCTTCTCAATTCCGATGTTCCTCGTTGAGAATATGATCCAACTTCTTACTTCAAAACTACAAAACAGGAACTGGTTAACCTCCTATGAAAATTATCACTCGGTTTAACCTTCCTCACAGTTTTGATTCAATGGAATTTTCTCTCTTTTTCTTTCTCACAAGATAGCCGAATTTTGATGTGGAAGAAACCTAAATTATTTTTCCTCTCACTCCAAAAAAAAAATGTTTTCCCTCTTGAAAAATACCAAAAATTTGGTTTTTCAAGAATCCCTTGCCTTTATATAGAAGTCCAATCCTTTTTCAAAATTCATCTCTTTTAAAAATAATTAATAATTATTTTTCTGGATAATTTTTGAATCAAAAGATCATACAACTTTAAGGCTAGATTCATTGAACCTAAAAACATTTTTCCAAGAGGAAATCTTCCCACAAAAAATTTGGCCACACTTGAAATTCAAGCTAGATTGATGGTTCAAATTTTAAATCAAGAATTTAGACTAGTCAAAAGATCCTAGTCCTATCTAGATTCAAATTCCTTTTAAACCTTTTTGAATTTAAATAAGATTCACTTATTTGAATTAAATATTTTCCTCAAACATCAACCGTATTTATTAATTTAAATAAATGGAATATTTTAAATTTTCCACCTCTTAAAACCGTCCACAACTTTTTAAAGGAAAGAAAAAATCCATCAAATAATCTCCATTATTAAAATTAATTAATAATTTAATGTTAGGAATATATTTGAACAATTTTGAAACAAAATTTTCTTCCCTCCACCTATCTAAAAACCGTGCATCACTTTTAGATTAGGAGAGAAAATTTGTTTTCCAAAATTAAATAATTCAAACACAATCTTATTTCCAAAATTCAAATTAACCAATCACATATTGACAAATCATTTTTCTACTAATTTCACATGTCCAATCCTTTCTGGATTGCATGTTAGAGAGTACCATGTCTTAATAGACATTACTAAATTCCATTTAAATTTACCGATCTCATTAGTGTAATAACTAAATTTTTACGACCTTACGTTCTCTTGTAAAGAAACTTGAATTATGTTCTAAAGGTATTTATGAAAAACCTGAGATAAGGTTTTTTATTTGAAATTATAAGTTCTCACGATACTATGAGACTTAAAAATGACTGCTTAATCAAGTATGTATCATTTTAAGAAAAAGGGATAGAAAATTTCACGTTTGCATGGCCTTGCATGGTGGTCAAAGTTTGATATAAAAAGTCAAAGTTGACCCAAAAAGTCAAGGGTTGATAAAAAAAGTCAACCATATGATGATACTGTTTTATGGACGAGCAGTATGGAAAATATACTGCGAAAAACCATTTTTTTTCAGACAAGATGTTAAGATTAAGATTTAATATCACCCTAGAAAAATCAAGCACATAAATTAGGGTATCTTGGGTCAAAGGGCTTCAAATTATAAGAAAATTTTTATACAGCCAAATTTTACACAGATAAATTTTGGACTGCAGTTTAGTGACAAAATACTGTTATTAACAAGTTAACAGTATTGAAAATATCTGTGTTAACAAGAATTTGGACTGCCTATCAAGAAAAAGGCAAAACAAGCCCTAATGGTGATTACCTCACTACCTTTTTGATTAATGACATCATATTGGGAATTAAGAAAAAAAATGGATAATCATGGACCTTTCTAGAGCATGAGGTGGCCGGTTGGTATGGGGTCAAAATAAAATTAATTTTGTCCCAAGGACTTGTAGGAAAAAGTTGAACAAAAGTTATTTGCTAAGAAGTCCAAATTTTCACCTATAAATAGGCTGGGGGGGGGGGGGGGGGCGGTTTTTGGGCTGAAAATTAGAGAAAAACAGCCAAGCTCTTGCCAAATTCACCCTCAAAAATCCGGAAATTGGGGAAGAGAAAGGAGTGAGAAAAATCAAAAATTTTCTTGGGGTTTTTGTTCCTAATGGTTCGGATTTGAACTAGGAGAAAAGCTGAAATTTTTGGTGCCATTTGGAGGTGTGGCCGTGAGCCAAGGGAGCTAGGGGAAGGAAGAGATTTTGTGACCAAAACTTGACTTTGGTTTAAGGTAAAAATCTAGAGCCTTAACTCTCTTATTTAATTTCAAATTTAAGGATAAAAGGTAGTTCAATTTGGTTGTAAGGACATAAGTCCATTTTCCATTTTATGCCCTAAGTATGTGGTATGTGCTTGATTTGTAGATCTAGGGGTGTATGGCTTGAAATTCTTGCATTGTTTGTGTTTATTTATGATTTATCTTCATGCTTAATGCTTAGGGTTGTATGTCCCCTAGTTTGGTCTGAAAATCTGCCCTTAGGCAGTGCTTGAAGCATGCTAGTTTAGGGAGCAAGTTTGATGCTCGTATGTGATGTATGCAAAAAGTTAGGGTCAATGCATACCTAGGCTTAAAGCTTTTGGATTTGGTTTGCATGGATCCAATTGGACAGTTTATGGGTTCATGTGGGACGTTAGAAGCGCTGTGTGTTTGCCATGTAGGCTCCCGAAGTGGTCGGTCGAGGTAGATTTCACGAAATAGGACGTAAACCAGACTTAACAACCGAAACTGCCAATTCGGATTCGAAACTGGCCAGTTTCGGGAAAGTAAAAATTAGAGGCCCTTAGAGGACGAATTGGGTAAATCGTAAAACAGGAAAGTTGCTCGGAATGATTTTTCCTAGAAGAAAACATGGGCAGAATCCAAAAATGAGGCTCCAATGGTCTCCGTTTTTACAAAATTCCGTGGCTGGTCTGCCCAGACCCAGTTTACAGGATCAGCCAGTTTCAAACAAACACTGATGCAAGTACAAGCAGAAATGGATTTTTCGTAAAACACAAAAGTTTTAGCATTTTTCGAGAGCTACAACTTTCATGAAGACAAGTTTTTCAAATTCCAAATGGATTTTTAAAGTGGTATTGTTTTATGAAGAATGTGCAGGGAACCGAAAATTCCTGCACATAAGTTTTTACAAACAGTTTTCGAAAAAACTGTATTTTTGCTTAAAACTGTCCCAATGGCAGTTCTCAATCTTAAACGACCTTTATAAAGATTTGTTTTGAAGATTTGAAATGGTTACAAAAATATTAAAGGGATTTAAAGTTAAATTTTTCAAAATGGCAAAAAGGATAAGAAATAGAGTTTATTAAGATAAAATTTGTAATCAAGCCGATTACGGACAATAACCAAGGATAAAACCTGAGTTACCGGGCTTAGCCCCAAAGCCTAAGTTTTTTTAAGGAACCCAGCAGTTTGTCAAAGATTTAGCCTAAGGGATTATCGAACGTAATCTCTTAAGAAATAAACAAAGAATGATTACTTCCAAACGATAGGGTTAATAGTTATGACCAAACCAGATATTTAGTATCGGGGACATACAACTAAAATTTCGTAGGCATGTTCGTTAGAACACCAACACTGCACAATGAGAATTGAACTCTTACCTATGTCCCTATTCAAGCAGGAGAAGACCTGCAGCTGTGCCCAGTAAGAGAACAGCATCCAGAGGGACATAGTAAGAGAGGTAAGTGCAACTCCGCCTACAGCATAGGCATTTTTGGTTGATGCATGATGCAATGTATGTTATGTGCTATGATTTGAAATATCAAATAAATGGCATGATTAATATATGATTACAAGTTATATTCATGTGACATCATGAAGCATGTTCACAAATAATAAGAACAAGGTCAAGATGACAAATAAGTATGATGGCAAGCGAGCTTGCCTGTGACGTACCGAACCGTCCAAGGTTGGGTAGGACTGTGGATTGAGTTGGAAATGGATTGGCCGCCCCAACCACTCCATAGTTGCGCGCCCGGTACGGTCACTCATGATAAGGGGCCCATAAGCAAGTTAAGGAATGAAAGTATGTTAAGAAAGCATGATAAAATAAGCATAATAAAGCATAATTGGATCATGCATGATTAGAATGTGTTATGATAGGCTATGCTAAGTTTATAATTGTTTGGGTTGCGGATAAAATAGTTGTACTTGCTGAGCTAAAGCTCACGCCTTATGTCTATGCTGTAGGTAAGCAACCTACTGGCAATCTTTGATACAAAATGGTGGAGTTGGCGGGGCAACTGTGAAAGAAGGGATAAGCCGCTACGTCTTCCGTAAATTTATGCTTAATATTTTATGTTTATATTATTCCAAACAAGTACTCCAGTAGCAGAAAAAAAAAATTTTCCACTATATTTGTTAAATAGATAAGTATGTAAAACCAGTTAAGTATGTATGTATGTACGGTAACGGTCCGTGCTAGGCGGGTCGTTACAATTAGGAACAAATCCCGAGACGCTATACGGAACTATATGAGCTATTAGAGGGACCCGATGGAAATATGTAAAGAGGCTCCTATAATTATGAAAAATTAATCCCAGATTAATTATTCATCAATTATCAACTTCAAAACTATTCAACTAAAAGTTTGAAGCTGAACTCCTGTTTACATACCGTATTATGAAAGCTCTCTTTCACGTAGTGCTTCTTTCATGATTTATTCATTTCTTGCTTAATCCCCATATGTTATCCATGATTGAATTAAGGACTTTTTCCGTTTTACCTTTTCAATCATTTTAACTTAAAGTTCCATTATTCTCTATTGAAAGAATCACCAATTGTAAAACCATACAATTGGTAAACCACCAGAGAACACAAAGTAAACCGATGGTCAAGATCTTGTTATACTATCTTTCAATCCCCGAATAATGCCTTTAAGTAGATAACATTTACTATCGTTAAGATAGCTATGAATTCCGTATCTATGAATCTTGATTTCTCCATCCATACGTCATGCATCCAAAACACAAGTATATTGACCATGAATTTGTAATATCCAAAATTTTTACGAACTCATGATTTTCTTGTATATAAGAAATCTAAAGCTCGTATTATGTGTTTATGTGCAATTTTATGAAAATTATGAATACCAATACAAAATTCATAGTTTTATCAGTATGGAGTTGAGTTCTCGGTAAATTAATTACGAGACTCCATAAGAAGCCTTTTAAGGAAAAATGCATGACGGAATTTCATAAATTTATGATGGTCAAAGTTTGATCGAAAAAGTCAAAGTTGACCAGAATAGTCAAAGGTTGACCAAAGAAGTCAAATATAAGACGGTACTGTGATTCAATCAGCAGTATGAGAAATATACTGTGAAAACCGTCTTTACAGACAAGATAGTATAATTAAGTTTTAAAACCACCATAGAAAAATCAAGCACCTAAAATAGGATATTAAGGGGCAAAGGGCTTTAAATAAAAAGAAAAATTTTTATACAGTCCAACTATACACAGATAAATTTTGGACTGAAGTTCAGTATAGCAGTACTGAATTGTACCGTGTATTAGTAAACACAGTATTAGAGATATCTGTGTTGGTTTAAAATGGACTGCTTATCGGAGAAAGTAGCCAAACAAGGCCTTAGTGTGACATCAATTTTATTTGGATTTATGACATCATAATTCCATGAACCAAGCATGTAAAGACAAGTGTCTTGTTCTAGAACATTCTTCCTTGTTCTCCAAGCTTCATGGCCGGCCACCTTGCATGCCAATTGGCAAATTTTTCAAAAATTTAGGGGTCAAAATTGAATTTTTAAAAGTTCCCTTTTGCCTATAAATATGGGTGACTTTTATTCATTTTTATTCAAAAATTTGGGGAGGTTCTTGCCAATTTTCTCCTTGAAAATCAGCAGCCAAGGAAGAGAGAAAGAGGAAAGAAAAATCAAAATTTCCAAAGGGGTTTTGCTTAGGAGAATTCGGATTTGAGCTAGAGCCGAGAAAAAAGTTTGAAAAAAAAATTTTTGGAACCCATTGTGGCCAAGTGGCCGGCTGTGATAAGGAGGAAAGGTAAGGAAAAATGTTATTTGGTTTTGGTTGATTTTTGTTCAAGGAAATACCAAAGAATTAACTAAAATTGTGGTGCAAGATTTGGTGGAGGAACCGGTTGGTGGCAGCCAAGGAAAGAAAGAAAAGTTTTGGGATCCAAGCTTGAGAAATCAATTCCAAACCCTATAGGTAATCTTTCCAACCTTAAGCTTTAATTTGAGCTTTCAATTTGGAATTTAGTTGTATTTCAAGTTGAAAAATGTAAGAGCATAAGCTCAAGTTTTCTTTGCCCTAGATTTGTTAGGTGTGGTGCTTGATTTAGGTATTAAGGGTGGTTGGTTTAATTTTGTGCTTTGCTTGTTGATTTATGCTAGTTGGATAGGTTGCATGCTAGATGTGAATGGTTGTGTGTCCCCTGAATTTTTTTGGTCCAAATCTGCCCTAGGCAGTGCATGTTTGGCTGCTAGCTTAAGGGTGGATGATTGATGCTTGTTGGAATGAGATGCAAAGTTAGAACCATGCAAACCTAGGATTAGAACTTTTTGGGTTTGGTTTGCATGGACCCGTTCGAGCTGCATGTGACTATATGTGGGACGTTAGAATACGCTGCACGCTTGCTATCTAGGCTCCCGCAAGTTCGGTTGAGGTAGTTTGCGCGAAATAGGACGTAAACCGGACTTAACAACCGAAACTGCCAGTTCGGATTCGAAACTGGCCAGCCTCGGGAAAGTGGAAATTTGAGGTCTTTAGAGACCGAATTGGGTAAAACGTAAAACACGAAAGTTGTTCGGAACGATTTTTCCTAGGGGACAACGTGGGCAGAATCCCAAAATGAGGCTCCAATGGCCTCCGTTTCTATAAAAACTCAAGGCTGGTCTGCCCAGACCCAATTAACATGATCAGCCAGTTTCAAACAAAAACTGACAAAAATACAAGCAGAACTAGATTTTTCGTAAAACACAAAAGTTTTAGAATTTTTCGAGAGCTACAACTTTTGTGAAAACAAGTTTTTCAAATTCGGAGTGGATCTTTAAAACTGACACTGTTTTACGAGGGGTGTGCAGGGAACCGAAAATTCCTGCACATGAATTTTTACAAACATTTCCGAAAAACTGTATTTTATTTAAAACCGCTATTTTAAGTGTAAAAAACTGTTCCAAAGGTAGTTTTCAACCTTAAATGACTTTTATAAAAATCCATTTCAAAAATATGAAGATTAAGGAAATTTTGAAGCTAATTACACAAGATTTCCAAAAAGTAAGAAAATAGAATTTTTTGAGATAAATTATAAAGCCCAAGGTTTTTAAGAAAACCTAGCGTTATGTCAAGGGCCTAGCCAAGAGGTTATCCAACGTAGCCTCTTAAGGAATAATCAAAGTTCGATTATTCTTAAACAGTAGGATGACTAGTTGTGACCAAGTGAGATACCAGGTATCGGGGACATACAACTAAGATTTTGTAGGCATGTTGGTTAGAACACCAACATTCCATAGCAAGAATTAGACTCTTATCTATATCTTTCATCAAGCAGGAGGAAACCTGCAGCTGTACCCGGAAGAGGAGCAGCATTACTTACGACATAGTAAAAGAGGCAAGTATCAAACCTCACCTACAGTATGAAAATAGTAAAGACTATTTTCAAGTATACTATATTTTCAAGTATACATGCTATGTTGTGCTATGATAAGTGATGCCATGATGTGTGATGCTATGCTATGGCTATGATATGCTAAGTTATGTTATGACATGTTATGCCATGTTTACAAAAGTGCCATGTTACAAAAGTGCCATGTTTACAAAAGTGCCATGTTACAAAAGTGCCATGTTTACAAAAGTGCCATGTTTACAAAAGTGCCATGTTACAAAAGTGCCATGTTACAAAAGTGCCATGTTTACAAAATGTCATGTTTTCAGAAATGACATGTTTTCAGAAATGACATGTTTTCAAGAAGGCCATGTTATGGCATATGTTGAGTATGATATGACATAGTGACATCATGAAGCATGTTCACTAATGATAAATCACATGGTAAGATAATTAAGTAAGGTGTCGTACCAACCTCCCGTGATCGTGGAGGCTACATGTTTCAGTGGTGATATTTACCTTCCGTGATCGAGATCCGTGATCGTGAAGGGTCAAGTTATAATTCCCAGAACTGTTAGGGCCTTGCAAACCCTAGCTTTGTCTGGAGGCTGCGCGCTTTTGGTACGGACACTATGGGCCCACATGTTGAGACAAGATAATAAAGATTGAGTCTATAATGAAACATAAGACATTCAATCAATCATAAATGGTTCATGCATGAGTTTCGTGATGATGGGCATGTTTCTTTTTAAAGAGGTTTGAAATATTTTGTGAGATTATGTTTGAACTTGCTGGGCGAAAGCTCACTCTTATATTTCATACTGTAGGTAAGAAGCCTGCAGCTTAAGTGGTGGGCAATGCGGACGATGCGGCGGGTGAAGGGCGGTGTGGGATACCACTACGCAAAATTTTCCGCATTCAATATGTTAATACTTCAAAAAGTATATTATGTTTTGTTATATGTATGAAGTTTGAAGACTTAAAATTATACTTTCAAAATGGTATGTATGCTTAACAAGTTTTCTCTACAAGATGATGTATGTGAATATGTTGAAAAAAAAAAAAAAAAAAAAAATTTTCTCAAATTTTCAAGTAAAGAACAAGTATGTAAGGTGTCGACCTGGCTTGGGAAGTCGGGGCGTCACAGAATTAACAGTGTCTCACCTGTAGTGCATTAAGTACATAAGTCATGGATGCGAACTCAAGTAATCATTTCAGGATTATGATTAATGCAGGATGCTAATCAAAGTGTCATTGATTATTATAAACGGAATTATTAAACCGAATCAATTAACACTTTAGGTCCAGTCCAATGTCATACCTCAATACTGGTATACATTAAAGTTTCTACTCGGAACCTATCCAATGGTCAAGACAAACCATCCCTCCAAGGAAGTAGACAACCTTTACAATCTTATCATAAATAAGATCCCCAAATCTTATTCCATCTGCGGACTATTTATTTAGACCGTTATCAAATTACCACGTCTTCTATGTATACCCCGTATATATATGGTAATCCGATATATTACCAACAGTCAAGGAGTATTTTATGTTTGCTCAAAATAACCATACAATCAACAAATGAAAGTAAATAGGACACAACTTATTAAACATGAATAACATTCTCTTATTAATATCAAAATGTCATAATTACAGAAAATCTCTAATATTGATTTTCTATCCTTAGGGCACATTTAGATCCCAACACTGAAGTGTTGAAAATCATTCTCGAAATCCCTTTCCATGAGGCCCTGCCCTAGTCCCAACAAGATTATTCTCTAAATCAAAACCCGTCGACAGGAGCAGAGGCAGAAATATATTTCAGCAAGGACATACATTAAATTTTTTTTAAGATAAAAAAAATTTTAGTGGAGATTATGTGAGAATTTTTAATATTAGTGGGTTTATATGATAATTTTTAATTTTAGTGGCGCAAAGCAGTAAAACTGTAACGACCCGTCTAGCACGGACCGTTACCGTACATATATACATGCTTACTTGTCTTACATACAAATATAGAGGAAATTTTTTTTTTAATACTATATGAGTACTGTTTGAAATAATATGAACATAAAATATTAAACATGAATTTACAGAAGACGTAGCAGCTTATCCCTCGTTTCACAGTTGTCCCGCCAACTCCACCATCTTGTATCAAAAATCGCCAATAGGTTGTTTACCTACAGCATAGACGTAAGATGTGAGCTTTCGCTCAGCAAGTACAACTATATTATCCGCAACACAATCAATTATGGACTTAATATAGCATATCATAACATATTCTAATCATGCATGTTCCAATTATGCTTTATTATGCTTATTTTATCATGTCTTCTTAACATACTCTCATTCCGTAACTTGCTTGTGGGCCCTTTATCATGAGTGACCGTACCGGGCGCGCAACTATGGAGTGGTTGGGGCGGCCAAACCATTTCCAACTCAATCCATAGTCCTACCCGACCTTGGACGGGTCGGTACGACATAGGCAAGCTCGCTTGCCATCGTATTTATTTGTCATCTTGACCTTGTTCTTATTATTTGTGAACATGCTTCATGATATCACATGAATATAACTTGTAATCATATATTAGTCATGCCATCTACTTGATATTTCAATTTATAGCACATAACATACATTGTATCATATACCATGTTACAACTCAAAAAGCCTATGCTGTAGACGGAGTTGTACTTACCTTGTTTGCTATGTCCGATAGTGGGCTGATTCAAATCAGGACACCTCAGCAGTTTATCTTCTGCAGGACATAGGTAAGTATTAAAACTGTTGGTAATACAACCAACACTTATATGTCCCTACCCTTAACTGTATAATATCTTATTGGGTTACCTTAAATTACCCTTGAGTTTAAAAACTTAACTGGCTCAAGTTAAAACTTAACTTTGGTTTACAAACCCATTTTCTTTTGAAAAACTTAATCTTTAAAAATCCCTTGTTCAATCTTATGAAAAATTGTAATTTTTGAGTAATATTCATAAAATAATAAAGTGTTGGAGACTGCCTTTGAAACAGTCTTCCGTAGTCAATTTCTTGGTGAATGTGTAAAATATCACTTTTCTGTATTGTTTTGGAAAATCCTATGCAGGAATATTCCTGTCTCCTGCACAGTTTTTAAAATCTGATTTTATTTAAAATTCCAAATCGAATTTGAAAAACTTTTCTTCACGAAAGTTTTATATCTTGAAAAATACTATAACTTTTGTGTTTTAAGAAAAACCCATTTCTGCCTTTAACTTAGTCATTTTCCTTGTTGAAGTTCCCAGACCGAGAGTACAAATTTGACTCGCCCAGGAATTCTTGGTCTCGGGTTTTTGTAAAAACGAAGGCATTTGGAGCCTTATTTTGGAAAACTCTCCATGTTGTCCCCTAGGAAAAACCCTTCCGAACAACTTTTATGTTTTAAGTTTTCTCAAATTCGGCCTCTAAGGGCCCCAAAATTTACTTTTCCAGAAACTCGCCAGTTTTCACCCGAGAATGGCAGTTTTGGTTTGAAATTTGTTTTTCGCCCTAACGCGTGCATCCTACCTCAACCGAACGAATCGGGAGCCTAAAAATAGTCACACAACGTCTTTCTAATGTGAATTTTCTTTAAACACATTATCAATCAAACCCATGCAATTTATTGCTTAAATTACACCAATTATGGTTTGTTTGATTTTAGGTTGCACAAATCATTCATAACATATGTCTAGCAACCTATCATACACATAACCATCATGCTTGGCACATTGTGGGGACATATAATTGTTCATCCATCATGCAATCACACATAACTAGGCATGTAATCTAAACATTTAGCCATGCAACCACATAAAAGGAAATCAAACCACCCTAACTCAAATCAAGCACAATTCTAAAATTAACCTAGGCATAACTTAAATTTGAGCTTATGCTCTTACAAACTTGGGGGAAATACACTTAAATTCCTCAATCAAGACTTAAATTGAGAAACTTAGAGCTTTAAAAGAAATTACCTGAATTTCAAAAATTTCGCAATGGGCGCCTAGGTCCTCTTTTTCTGGCGCCTAGGCCCTAAACTGGGGATTCGCGATTTGCGCCTAGGCGCTACTGAAACGGCGCCTAGGCCCTAAATTCTCGGATTTTTGTACTGAAAAACACAATTCAAGCGCCTAGGCCCCATAAAATCGATGCGTAGGCGCCCAAAATTCTTCAAAACAAAATCTTCACGCCAAAGCATGCCAAACGCTCCATTTTAGCTTCAAACGTGCCGGAAAACGACGAACCCACCTTTTTACCTAAATCCTACAAAAGAGAATAAAATAAAGTGAAAGAACTTAAAAACAAAGTGAAAACCAACAAAATAATAAGTTAAAAGTACCCAATTTGTTAGTCTAAAACTAACTTATCAAATACCCCCAAACTTGAGACTTTGCTAGTCCTCGAGCAAAAGAAAAGAAAGACACAAACCAAGAATTGAGCATCAACTTTTAGTTTTTCATCATAATGGTCTCAAAGATTGCATAAAGTATATGATTCAAAGGAAACTCTAACCATCACAATCATGTAGAATTTCAATTCAAATGATGACCTTACCATCCCCGAATTCCTTGAGTGTGTGTGTGTGCAAAGCTTTTAACACTTACTCATCTGCCTTCGGATTGGTTTATGTCAGCCAATAACTTTTGAAAAGATCTCAGGATAAAGAAAAATCGAACTCCATAAGCCTAATTTTCAAATCACTCTCCACTAATGTCGACAAACACATTATCAAGGATCATTAGGACTTTTTAGGCTTATAATGTTAGGCTAGGGTAACGGTATGACATGGATAATAATGAGGTTCAAAAATCACCCTAAACATGTAACCATTCTAGGATCTTTCGTGGAGCTTTCTTAACACTCCCAATAACACCCCCAAACTTGATTTCAACTTACTTTTTTTTTTTTTTTTTTTTGAATAAGCTAACAAATAACTGTAAGCGTTTTCTCATAACTCCTCCCATCCTCCCAAACTATAACATAGCTCAAAATAATTCTTAGAATAATCAACATGCTTAAGATTAAGGGTTAAAAGGTTGGAAATTATTCAAAAGTTAGGCTTAAAGATATGGGTAACAAAGAAAAAGTAAAAATTAAGCTCAAATGGGTGACTAGGGATATGCATATGTAAAGGGTCAGCTAGAAAGGCTCAAACGATCCAAAGATGGCCTAAATCATGTCCTTGACAAAGTGTAGTCTGGGATTTCGCCTTAAGTGAATATCAAATAGGTTCTAGAGTTCGTTTTGAGATTAAGAAGTACTCAACCAACATAAACTTCGTCTAAATAACAAATAATGTAAGTGATTATAGCTCAGGTGCTCAAAAGTGTCAAAGAATTCAGGACATAGCAAAACCACACAAGAACCAAGCACACACACAAAAGCAACAGATTTCATCTTCTCAGAACCATGTTCAATTTCAATCAGTTTCATATCATCAGCCTCCTACGATTCAAACTAAAATTTTCACACATCCTAAAATAAAATAAAAATACTAAAGTGCCAAAGTAGAATAGCTACCCCCAAACTTAAACAAAACATTGTCCCCAATGTGAAGAAAAACGCAGAGAAAAAAGGAAAGGAAAGAAAAGAGAAAAAATACTCCCTCAACCGAAGGTCGTGAGTGCTCAATCTTCTTCTTCCTCGTCATTCCCCTCATTGATGTGGAATGCGGTGACAGGGCGAAAGTTGTCGGTATTGATATTTAAATGCGCAGCCATTTGTCGTAACATATCTGCTAGATGGCACTGATTTCCTCAATATGGTCTAGCCGATTATCCATATACTCCCAGCGTTGTGGTACCGACATGGTGCTGATTGGACGATGTTCTCGAGGGGGTTCATCTTCAGCTTCATCATCCTCTTCTTTAAAGCTTGCTATGACTCCATCATCGATGGCATGACGCGGACCTTCCCAAATCTCGTGCCCTTCCCAAGTAACCTCCGCTCGCTTGCATAGATCGGTGATGAGCGATGGGAAATACAAGCCAAACGTAGAATTACGCACACTCTGCATAATTTGACGGTAGATCACCCGCCCCACGTCAATAGACTTGTTGGTAAAGATTGCAAACAGTAGGATGGCCCTGTCTTTAGTTATGTGACTAACATGCCACACTGGCATTAATCTGGCACAAACAAACTGATGCCAAGCTTTCCCATATTTATCCAAGCCTCGAGATGAAAGTTTGACTGGAATACCGTTTCGTCCAGTTTTCCATGCTATGTCAAATGCGCAAATTGCTGACTTGACCTCATCAGTTATCAACATTCTCCAAGTACTTTGATAACCATCTTCCTCAATATCTGGGAGCCCATAATACTGATTGATAATAGTCCGACTTATCGGTACCCATTTCCCTCTGACATAGACTGCTCCATCCCTCGGAAAATACGCATTTGCATAAAATTCGTAGACCACAGCTGTGACGCTTGATCCTGGTTGCTGCGCAAAGTTTTCCCATCCTCGATCTGCAACAATATCCGTTATACGCCTATTGCTAGTATGGAAACCTCTATCTGGAATGGCAACTTTAGTGTCCAGAAACTTCTTATGTCGATCAGCAGCTGCCTTGGATACAAACTTAATGGTGTCGTAGTCGGCGGATGCCGATGTGGATCCCTTGGAACGTTTCTTTGGAGGCATCCCTTTCACTCTCGTTTAAACACGATCAATCAAGATAACACTACTTCTCAAATACCAATTTCACTAACCAAACTAACCAATCTACCCAAAACTCCTCACACACCTTTACCAACGTTAAAATGCACCTTGGCCTTCTTGATAACTTCACCAAAATCCCTAACACTACCCAACCTTTGCACTCAAATTATCACCACTGCTTATCAACCAATCACAATATATAATAGTCTAAACAAAACTTTCATCGAACACTTGGCGTGCATTCAAAGTGAAATTCCAACCAAATTATAAGTTAAAAGTACCCAATTTGTTAGTCTAAAACTAACTTATCAAATAAAATTTAATGGTTGGATTAAGTCTTCTTTGGGCCTCCACTGACGGCTTGCTATTATCCTCCATCAAAATACGATGCATACACATAGAGGAACTAATCCCTTTTATATCCGCTAGAGACCACCCAATAGCCATCTTATATCTTCTCATCACTTTCAATAACCTCTCTTCTTCTTCAATAGAAAGCATAGAAGAAATAATTACTGGTAAAGTTGATGATTCTCCCAGAAAAGCATAGCATAAATGATCCGTTAACGGCTTAAGCTCAAGAACTGGTGGCTTATCAATTAATGGAAGTGGTTTTGATGGACCTATTCCCAAATCTTCAAAGTATCTCCTGTTGTTGGGACCGAAAGAATCCAACCAATTCATAAATTCCACAACTTCTTCATCTTCCAAGAGGGATGGCTGTGGATGAACCAAACTCACTTCTAAGGGTTCTTTTGGTTGACCAAGGTGTTCAGAAACCAATGCATCAAGAACATCAATGCGGAAACAAGTGTCACTCACGCCTAGGTACTTAATAGCATTGAACACACTAAAAGTTACCTCTTCTTCATGTACCCGAAGCCACAATTCACCTTTTTGCACATCAATGAGTGCTCGACCGGTAGCCAAGAAAGGTCTTCCGAGTATAATAGGGATTTCTTTATCTTCCTCCATGTCTAGTACAATGAAATCTGCAGGGAAGATAAATTTGTCCACCTTGACAAGGACATCCTCATAATTCCCCTCGGATGTTTAACAGATCGGTCAGCTAACTGCAATGAGACCGTAGTAGGTCTAGCTTCTCCTAATCCAAGCTTCCTGAAAATAGACAAAGGCATTAAATTAATACTAGCACCAAGATCACACAATGCCTTTTTAAAAATAGAGTTTCCAATAGAGCAAGGAATAGTGAAACTCCCTGGATCTTTGAGCTTTTGGGGTAATTTTCTTTGGATAATAGCACTACACTCTTCCGTAAGTGCAATAGTTTCATAATCCTCCAATTTCCTCTTGTTTGATAGGATGTCTTTCATGAACTTCACATAACTTGGCATCTGTTCAAGTGCATCTACGAAAGGGATGTTGATGTGAAGCTTCTTGAAGACATCCAAGAATTTGGCAAATTGCTTATCAAGTTTGCTCTTTCTGAGGCGCTGAGGAAACGGAACCTTGAGGTCTGGTTCTTGAGGAAGCAATGGCCTAGCTTCAGGGATGATTTCATTCTGCTCTTGACTGTCTTTAGTAGCTTTTTCACTAGTTGAAGGAATCTCCAATTCTTTTCCACTTCTTAAGGTTATTGCCTTGCATTGTTCTTTTGGATTTACTTCAGTAGTGCTAGGCAAGTTACCTTGTTGGCGACCATTGAGCATGTTAGCCAATTGACCAACTTGAACTTCTAAATTCGGATCTGTGCAGATTGATTCTGGAAGTTGGTTTGGGTATCGGCCATGAACTTGTCAGTGTGCTTGGTTAGCTGGAGCATTGCTTGTTCTAATTCAGACTTCTTTTCCTGAGGTGGCACTCCTTGCTGAGGCTGGCCCATATTTTGGTTATTTCTCCAAGAGAAGTTTGGATGATTACGCCATCCCTGATTGAATGTGTTGGAGAAAGGGTTGTTTTGTTGCATGTTGTAATTCCCCATATATTGTGCTTGTCCTGACTGAGATTGAGAAAAAGCTCCCATTTGACATTCTTCAGTGGGATGATTCCCTTGACAGTAGTCACACATAATTTGAGGAGTCTGAATAGAGTTGGCAGCCAAATGATTATTCTGAAGTTGTTTAGTAAGAGAAGCAACCTGAGCAGTCAAGGCAGTCAAAGCATCAATCTCATAAACTCCCGCTGCTTTCTTTGATACAGCCCTCTCACTTGGCCATTGAAAATTGTTGGTGGCTACGTCATCCAGCAACTCATAAGCTTCTTCTTCAGATTTCTTCATGAAAGATCCTCCTGCAGATGCATCGATAACAATTCTTGAAGTGCCATTCAATGCATTGTAAAAATTGTGGACTATCATCCACTTAGGTAATCCATGGTGAGGGCACTTCCTTAACAGCTCCTTGTATCTTTCCCAGGCTTCATACAATGTTTCACCATCATGTTGAGCAAAATTGTTGATCTCAATACGCAATTTAGCTGTTTTTGCTGGTGGAAAAATTTTGCTAGAAATTTATGCACTAAATCCTCCCAAGTAGTGATTGAGTCCGCAGGTAAGGAAGTCAACCAATCTCTTGCTCGATCCTTCAGAGTAAATGGGAATAGTAGAAGGCGAATGGCTTCATCAGTAACGCCATTATACTTGAATGTATTGCAAATTTCAAGAAAACTTGCAATATGAGCATTGGGATTCTCAGAAGGCAGCCCATTAAATTGGGTTGCTTGGATCATCTGCATTTGCACCGCCTTGATCTCAAAATTGTTCGCAGCCATAGTCGGTCTTCTTATGGCCGAATATAAACCAACTGCAGTAGGCAATGCATTGTCCCGCAACGCAGGTGGCGAGTTGTTCTCGTTTCTCATTCCACCAGTATCACCCATAGTTTCTTGCGAATGTCTAATCGCTTCTCTTCTTTCCCTTTTGTTTCGTCGACAAGAACGCTCAATTTCAGGATCAAAAGAAAGTAAGTTTTCGCTTCCAAACTTTCGCATGCACCTAGGAAATACTCCTGAAAAGTAGAAACGAAGACAATAATAAATAAAAAGAAATTCAAAGTAAAATTAGAATTATTTGACTCGATATTAGTAGGACTATATAGTCCCCGGCAACGGCGCCAAAAACTTGTTTGGTTATTTTTCGCAAGTGCACGAGCCGGTTCAAGTAATAAAGTGATGAAAAGATATCGTTCCCAACGAGGACTATATATTACTAATTACCGAATTACTTTAATCTCAATTCTATTTGAACAATAATTTTACGAGATGCAATAAAATAAAATTAAACAAAACGCACTAATTTAACAAGGAGAAAAATCAATATATTAGGATATCTAGGGTCTCCGAATTCACCGAATTAATCCTGCTCAAAACATCAAATTTAATCACCCAACGCCTATTCCTATGCTAATGACAAATTTCCCTAATGTAATCACTAATCTTTCTCAAGCATTAGCAAATTATCACAACAAGCCAGTTTTCACCTCTCGGTCTCAAACTCTAAACCTATCATGATTTATTAAGAACAAGAAATTTATAGTATCACACAAGCCTCATAGATATCTCTATCCTACGACAATCTCATGGTATTTAATCAAAGTCTAATCCAACTATCACTTCTCAGTCTCAAATTAGATCACAAATCAATGGGAAAGGGCGCGCACACTTTCACAAGCATTAAGAACAGATTAAACACTCAGCATAGATATGAATAAACATCAAAATTGAATTAAATCATAATGAAATTGAAGAATCATAATCCGGCTACATCGTAGCCCTAGAAAAATAAATTTAGTTCATAATGAAACTAAACAAAATCCTAAATAAAGTTATGAACATGATGATAAAAGAAGAAGAACTGATTTATGAATCGGAATTGCCGCGATCCGTCTCCGGAATTGCTATTATTCTTCTCCAAATCACCAATTGCTTTCCTCTACTTCACACCTCTCTTTTTTTTCCGAAAATTCTCCATTACTGAACCCTAAAAAGATCCTATTTATAGCCATGGATCGAAAGATTTTATTTTGAATTTCAAATTCGGAGAATCAAATTGAATTTCAAAAAATTTCGCAATGGGCGCCTAGGCCCTCTTTTTCTGGCGCCTAGGCCCTAAACTGGGGATTCGCGATTTGCGCCTAGGCGCTACTGAAACAGCGCCTAGGCCCTAAATTCTCGATTTTTGTACTGAAAAACACAATTCAAGCGCCTAGGCCCCATAAAATCGATGCGTAGGCGCTCAAAATTCTTCAAAACAAAATCTTCACGCCAAAAGCATGCCAAACGCTCCATTTTAGCTTCAAACGTGCCGGAAAACGACGAACCCACCTTTTTACCTAAATCCTACAAAAGAGAATAAAATAAAGTGAAAGAACTTAAAAACAAAGTGAAAACCAACAAAATAATAAGTTAAAAGTACCCAATTTGTTAGTCTAAAACTAACTTATCATTACCTCAATTAGGTTCAAGGGTTTGGCTAGGGTTTGCTTGTTTTTCCTTGTCTCCACCAAACCGGCCTCCTTGGCTTGTTTGGCTCCAAATTTCTCCACCACCCTTGCTCTAGATTTCCGGCCACTCCAACACACAAAATCCGGCCACTCCAACTTTTCTTCTCCTCTCTTTCTCTTCCTCCCACAGCCAGCCCTAGGGTCACAAAGGGGTTTCAAATTTTTCTTCCAATTTTTGTTGGTTCCACACCAAAATCTAACTATCCTATCACCCTAAACACTCTTGGTTCTTGCTTTCCCTATAATTTCTGATTTTGAGAGAGAATTTGGCAAGAATTTGGCTGCTTTTCTCCAATTTTTTCAGCCAAAATCCGCCCCCCTTAGGCCTATTTATAGGTGAAATTTTGGACTTCTTTGCAAATAACTTTGGTTCACCTTTTTCCAACAAGTCCTTGGGACAAAATTAATTCTATTTTGACCCCAAAAATATCCGGCCACCTCATGCTCTAGAAGGGTCCAAGATTTTCCAATTTTTTTTCTTAATTCCCAATATGATGTCATTAATCAAAAAGGTGATGATGTAATCACCGTTAGGGCTTGTTTGACCTTATTCTTTGAATGCAGTTCACTTTAATGCCAATACAGATATTTCTAGTACTGTGCTCACTAGCACACAATACTGTTATGCTCCTACACAGTCCAAAATTTATCCGTGTAAAATTTGACTGTATAAAAATTTTCTTATAACTTGAAGTCCTTTGGCCCAAGATACTCTAATTTATGTGCTTGATTTTTCTAAGGTGATTTTGAATCTTAATCTTGTTATCTTGTCCGTAAAATGATTTTTCACAGTATATTTTCCATACTGCTTGATCATATAACAGTATCATCATATAGTTGACTTTTCTAGTCAACCGTTGACTTTTTAGGTCAACTTTGACTTTTTAAGTCAACTTTGACCACCATGCAAGACCATGAAATCGTGAAGTTTTCTACCCTTTTTACTCAGATTAATACATACTTGGTTAAGCAATCATTTTTAAGTCTCATCATGAGAACTTAAAATTTTCAAATAAAAACTCATCTTAGATTTTTAATGAGTACCTTCAGAACATAGCACAAGTTTCTATACAAGAAAACGTAAGTTCGTGAAAATTTAGTTATTACAATCTACCCCCCTTAAAAAATTTTCGTCCTCGAAAATTAAAATAAATCGGGGGTAGTTCTTCTCATCTCATCTTCCAATTCCCAGGTTGCTTCTTCAACTTTGTGGTTGCGCCATAATACTTTAACCAGGGAATGGTTTTATTCTTAGGACCTTCTCTTCTCGACCCAGAATTCGAACTGGCTTTTCTTCGTATGTCAAGTCCGTTTGAACTTCCACCGGTTCTTGACTAAGCACATGTGACGGATCTGATATATACTTTTTTAGCATGGAGACATGAAAAACATCGTGCATTGCAGCTAATTCTGGCGGTAAAGCAAGCCTGTAAGCTACTTTCCCAATCTTTTCAAGGATTTCAAACGGTCCTGTATATCTCGGACTGAGCTTCCCATTTTTACCAAATCTCATTACCCCTTTTATAGGAGCAATCTTAATGAATACGGCATCTCCAACTTGGAATTCCAAGGGTCTCCTACGTTTATCGGCATAACTTTTCTGTCTGCTAAAGCTATGTCGAGCCTCTGCTTAATCTTCTTGATATCTTCAGAGGTCTTTTGATGAAGTCTGATGTTTGTAGCTGCTTCTGTCCAACTTCTTGCCAGTGGATGGGAGATCGACATTTTTCTTCCATATAGGGCTTCAAATGGTGCCATACCAATCGAAGTGTGATAACTGTTGTTGTACGAAAATTCGATCATCGGTAACTTCTGATCCCAGTTTCCTTTGAAATCCAGAGTACATGATCTCAGTATATCTTCCATGTTTGGATGGTTCGTTCCGACTGGCCATCAGTTTGGGGGTGAAAAGCTGTACTGAACTTCAGTTTTGATCCCATGGCATTGTGAACACTGGTCCAAAATCGAGAGGTGAAACGTCCGTCACAATCCGAAATGATCGATTTTGGCACTCCATGCAGCCTAACAATCTGAGATACGTAGACTTCAGTCAATTTTTCCACTAAAAGGTGGCTTTAATCGCAATGAAGTGGGCTGATTTGGTCAATCTATCCACCACAACCCAAATTGTGTCATTTCCATTAACCGTCCTGGGTAATCCTACTACAAAATCCATAGTAGTTTGCTCCTATTTCCATTCAGGAAATTCTATTTTCTGTAATTCTCCTCCAGGATGTCGGTGTTCAGCCTTAACTTTCTGACAAGTTAGGCACTTTGACACGTACTTTGCTACTTCGTTCTTCATTTTTGGCCACCAAAAGTTCTCTCGGAGATCCTTGTACATCTTGGAAGCTCCGGGATGTACCGAGTATGGCGTCTTATGTGCCTCAGACATGATCTGATCCTTCAAAATTCAAAGTCGGGAACACATATTCTTTCCTTGAAATAAACAACACCATCGGCAGAGGTTTTGAAGTCTTTGCTCTTTCCGCCAAAAAGTTGTGCCTTTAGCAAAAACGAATATTTTCCTTGATGCGCCTTGATGGATTCCAGTAGATCGGACTGAAGAGTCAGAGAAGATAATTTCCCCGTGATCATTTCCAGGTTGAACTCAGAAATCTCCTTTTGTAGTGGCTTGGAAATACTTCGATAGACATTAGCATGCCCATGGATTTCCTACTTAAAGCATCCGCTACCCTGTTTTCCTTTCCAGGGTGATAAAGGATCTCGCAATCGTAGTCCTTTACAAGTTCCAGCCATCTACGCTGTCTCATGTTGTGCTCCTTCTAAGTAAAAATATACTTGAGGCTCTGGTGGTCACTGTAGATTTCGCATTTGTTTCCATACAAATAGTGTCTCCATATTTTAAGTGCGAAAACTACCGCTGCCAATTCCAAATCGTGCGTGGGATAATTCTGCTCATGATTTTTCAATTGTCTTGACGCATAGGCTACTACTTTCCCATTTTGCATCAGAACAGCTCCTAATCCGTTTCTGGAGGCATCACTGTAGATTACGAAATTTCCCGCATCTACATCAGGGATTATTAACACGGACGCACTTGTCAGCTTTTTCTTGAGCTCTTGGAAATTCTCCTCGCACTTCTGAGTCCATTCATACTTTTTATCCTTTCGAGTAAGAGCGGTAAGTGATGCAGCAATTTTGGAAAATCCTTCGATGAATCGTCGGTAGTATCCGGCTAGCCCAAGAAAACTTCTTATTTCCGTAACACTCTTGGGTACCGGCCATGAACTGACTGGTTCCACTTTTGCAGGATCTACAGAAATTCCTTCTTTTGACACAACATGCTCTAAGAAATGAACTTTTTCCAGCCAAAATTCACATTTCGTGAACTTAGCATAAAGCTGATTACGTCTCAACATTTCCATTACCATCCGAACGTGATGTGCATGTTCTTCTTTGGACCTTGAATAGATCAAGATGTCGTCGATAAAAACAATGACAAACTTGTCCAGATATTCCTTGAATACTCGGTTCATAAGATCCATAAAGGCAGCTGGGGCGTTGGTTAATCCGAAGAGCATAGCCAAAAACTCATAGTGCCCATATCGCGTGCGAAAAGCTGTCTTGGAGATATCCACCTCCCTAATTCTGAGCTAATGGTACCCTGATCGTAGATCGACTTTTGAGAACACAACTGCTCCTCGGAGTTGATCGAAAAGATCGTCAATCCTTGGAAGAGGATACTTATTCTTGATTGTAATCTTGTTCAGTTCACGGTAATCGATACACATTCGAAATGATCCATCATTCTTCTTGACGAACAAAACGGGCGCTCCCCACGGAGAGTAACTTTGTCGGATGAATCCTTTGTCGAGCAGTTCTTGTAACTGCACTTGAAGCTCTCTAAGCTCAGCTGGTGCCATGCGATAGGGGGCTTTCGATATTGGTGCAGCTCCAGGTAGCAACTCAATCTCAAAAGAAATTTCCCTTTCTGGCGGAAGTCCCGGGTAAATCCTGTGGAAAAATATCTACAAATTCCTTTATAACAGGAACATCTTCCGGTGTTAGTTCCATTTCTTGATCCTTGTCCACCATGTTAGCTAAATATCCTTGACAACCATTAGCTAACATTTTCAAAGCCCTTATTGCTGAAACGAATCGAGTTGCTGGACTCCGAGACTGATCATAGAAGTTGATCTCTACTTCTCCGTAAGGGTTGAACGTCACGCACCTCTTGCGGCAGTCAATCTTGGCGTTGTATTTACTCAAAAAGTCCATCCCTAAGATCACATCGAAGTCTTGAAGCTTGATTGCGATGAGATCTACATATAATTCTCTCCACAAATTCCTACGGATGTGTTTCGTATCCAAAAATTGGACCACAAAATTTCTCCGGATGGCAGAGAGGTTTTGAAAGGTTGTTCTAAACTATCCACACCTCTCCCTATCTTCTGAGCAAATTCCAACGATATGAACGAGTGGGTGGCACCAGAATCAAATAAAACAGTTGCAGCATAGGTGGCGATAGAAATCTGACCTGTCACCACATGCGAAGTTCCGGCTTCTGCATCCCCCTTTGTATATGCGTAGATTCTGGCTTGAGGTTCAGGAGCTTCTATTCTGCCTTGAGTGATTGTGGATCCTTCGAGCTTTGCTTGGACCGCATGCAACCGGCTGTTGGTGTTCCGACTTGGATATGAAGGATTCTGGCCTTGGGTAATCAAAGTGCAGTTCTTCGCAAAATGACCCTCCTTGCCACAGAGGTAACAAGCATTTGATCCCATTCGGCATACTCCCGGGTGTTTTCTCCCGCACTTGGTACACACTGGGTAGCTATTGCCATTACCCTTATTTCCACGAGCAATCTTTTTCTGAGGGTAGTTTCTTTGCTGACCCTGGCCAGTAGAGTTTTCTTTTCGTTTATTTCTTTCAAACTGTTTAGAACCTTGAGCAAAATTGCGGGGTCTATTTGTTTCCTGGGGCCTCTGGCTGAACCTCGGGTTGAACCTCAGGTACCGGAGGTACTACTGGAGGCACTTGGTTATTCTGAGGGGGAACCTCGTTAGCCTGAGGTCTCTGATTGATTTGAGCTAACTGCTCCCGGAGTCTATTTGTTTCCTGTTGCTGCTCAAGTAACTGTCGTTGCAAATTTGCTACAACAGTTGCTAGATCCGGTGCAGGTGGATTCTGGTTCAACAGTATTGTTTTGCGAGGGCGTACCATCTTTTATTTCCTATTAAACCATAAGAAAAGATATTATCAAACTAGTAGTATCCTTTCTTTCATTATACATCATATCGTAATACGTCGTATCATAACACAATCATTCTTATCATAACATGGCTTACATATTCATAACGTATCATAACATGATTCTTGTGATCATAACATAACATGGTATTTGAACTGTTTCTTGGATACTTACAAAAAGTACATTATATTTACCAAAATAATATATACCAAATTGTTACATCATTTTTTTACCATACTGTAAATACATATCTGTTTCATCGTATTTTATATACATGGACAAAATGGTTATGGGAGTGTCTAACACTTCACCATCATACATAGTCAAAATGGCGATGGAAGTGGCTACCACTTTCCATCATACATCAGTACAAGCCCATCATTCAAAAAGAAATAAGCGAGTACATATTGGTCAAAATAAATATACACGAACGATCAAAATAATGATCTCCATCGTCATCTAGGCGGCTGCGTCGGAGTCGGTCTCCCAATCTCCGTCGTCGAAAAGGATCTCCTCTGGGTCGTCAACAAAATCCTCCTGATCCTCTAACCATCCCGCCTGCTCTGGCTCGGGCGCCGGCTCCATATCCTCGTCGTCGCCCTCCTCGTCACTAAATATATCTATGACAATAGGATCTGCTAGTGGATCTGCTGGTATAACCTCAACATCATCCTCCTCGTCACTGGAGATGTCTATGATAATAGGATCTACTGGTGGATCTCCTGGTACAACCATAATATCGTCCTCCTCCGGGCCTCCGGCCTCCGGGTCACCCTCAGCATCCTCCTGCTCCTCAGCCTCATGGGCTGGCACCTCCTGCTCTGGAACTGCGGGGATCGGCTCCTCTGGGGGTGCTGGACCTACCTCGTGTAATGGCTCCCCTATGCCAGCGTCGTCTACGGGTGCCTGATGATCACCCTCAGCGGCCCCCGTCTGCTCTGTGTCAGCGCGCACCTCAGCCTGTAAAATATCCTCAATCATGTGCTCCACAGTCATCCTGGGTGTGGGAAAAGGGACATACTGGCGAATACGACCAGGTAAGCCGTTTCGCAAAACCGTCAACGCCTCCAACACAGGGTGGTCTATATTCTGAGAAACGTAAGGCAACATGGCCTCCTGAAATCTCATGCAGTAATGGGCCATGGTCTCGAGAGGATATGCGTGCCACTCAAGTGTATAGCTGTGGTATCGCGTGTCGTACATGTCTCTATAAATGTCAGGATCACGCTGAGGCACTCCTGACCCGTAATCCAGTATCGGTCCAAACCGTCCAATCATCAGCGTACGAAAATGTACCCAAGTTTGGCTGGGTAACTGTGGCTCTCCTACTGATATCCACCAAAGACGGACGTCGCCACTCAAACATCGACTACCCAACGAAACCTGCATGCGACCCGGAATATGGCTAGTACGGAAAATTAGCTCCATGTCATACAACCATGCTCCCAAGGATATCGTGTGACTCGTACCGTCAAATAATAACGGATGTGCCTCATAGAACGATGATATAGCCTCTCGGTCCGCATCTACTTGAGTCGAATCCATATCGACGAATCTACATACCATACTCACTTAATAAATATTTACACATAAATTAACTTTAACTTACAATGATGGTGGCAAAGGCAGGCGAACTGTGAAATCAAGTAGCAGGGAACCGCTCTGATACCAACTCTGTGACGACCCATCTAGCACGGACCGTTACCGTACATATATACATGCTTACTTGTCTTACATACAAATATAGAGGAATTTTTTTTTTTTTAATACTATATGAGTACTGTTTGAAATAATATGAACATAAAATATTAAACATGAATTTACAGAAGACGTAGCGGCTTATCCCTCGTTTCACAGTTGTCCCGCCAACTCCACCATCTTGTATCAAAAATCGCCAATAGGTTGTTTACCTACAGCATAGACGTAAGATGTGAGCTTTCGCTCAGCAAGTACAACTATATTATCCGCAACACAATCAATTATGGACTTAATATAGCATATCATAACATATTCTAATCATGCATGTTCCAATTATGCTTTATTATGCTTATTTTATCATGTCTTCTTAACATACTCTCATTCCGTAACTTGCTTGTGGGCCCTTTATCATGAGTGACCGTACCCGGCGCGCAACTATGGAGTGGTTGGGGCAGCCAAACCATTTCCAACTCAATCCACAGTCCTACCCGACCCTGGACGGGTCGGTACGACACAGGCAAGCTCGCTTGCCATCGTATTTATTTGTCATCTTGACCTTGTTCTTATTATTTGTAAACATGCTTCATGATATCACATGAATATAACTTGTAATCATATATTAGTCATGCCATCTACTTGATATTTCAATTTATAGCACATAACATACATTGTATCATATACCATGTTACAACTCAAAAAGCCTATGCTGTAGACGGAGTTGTACTTACCTTGTTTGCTATGTCCGATAGTGGGCTGATTCAAATCAGAACACCTCAGCAGGTTATCTTCTGCAGGACATAGGTAAGTATTAAAACTGTTGGTAATACAACCAACACTTATATGTCCCTACCCTTAACTGTATAATATCTTATTGGGTTACCTTAAATTACCCTTGAGTTTAAAAACTTAACTGGCTCAAGTTAAAACTTAACTTTGGTTTACAAACCCATTTTCTTTTGAAAAACTTAATCTTTAAAAATCCCTTGTTCAATCTTATGAAAAATTGTAATTTTTGAGTAATATTCATAAAAATAATAAAGTGTTGGAGACTGCCTTTGAAACAGTCTTCCGTAGTCAATTTCTTGGTGAATGTGTAAAATATCACTTTTCTGTATTGTTTGGAAAATCCTGTGCAGGAATTTCCTGTTTCCTGCACAGTTTTTAAAATCTGATTTTATTTAAAATTCCAAATCGAATTTGAAAAACTTTTCTTCACGAAAGTTTTATATCTTGAAAAATCCTATAACTTTTGTGTTTTAAGAAAAACCCAGTTCTACCTTTAACTTAGTCATTTTCCTTGTTGAAGTTCCCAGACCGAGAGTACAAATCTGACTCGCCCAGGAATTCTTGGTCTCGGGTTTTTGTAAAAACGAAGGCATTTGAAGCCTTATTTTGGAAAACTCTCCACGTTGTCCCCTTAGGAAAAACCCTTCCGAACAACTTTTATGTTTTAAGTTTTCTCAAATTCGGCCTCTAAGGGCCCCAAAATTTACTTTTCCAGAAACTCGCCAGTTTTCACCCGAGAATGGCAGTTTTGGTTTGAAATTTGTTTTTCGCCCTAACGCGTGCATCCTACCTCAACCGAACGAATCGGGAGCCTAAAAACAGTCACACAACGTCTTTCTAACGTGAATTTTCTTTAAACACATTATCAATCAAACCCATGCAATTTATTGCTTAAATTACACCAATTATGGTTTGTTTGATTTTAGGTTGCACAAATCATTCATAACATATGTCTAGCAACCTATCATACACATAACCATCATGCTTGGCACATTGTGGGGACATATAATTGTTCATCCATCATGCAATCACACATAACTAGGCATGTAATCTAAACATTTAGCCATGCAACCACATAAAAGGAAATCAAACCACCCTAACTCAAATCAAGCACAATTCTAAATTAACCTAGGCATAACTTAAATTTGAGCTTATGCTCTTACAAACTTGGGGGAAATACACTTAAATTCCTCAATCAAGACTTAAATTGAGAAACTTAGAGCTTTAAAAGAAATTACCTCAATTAGGTTCAAGGGTTTGGCTAGGGTTTGCTTGCTTTTCCTTGTCTCCACCAAACCGGCCTCCTTGGCTTGTTTGGCTCCAAATTTCTCCACCACCCTTGCTCTAGATTTCCGGCCACTCCAACACACAAAATCCGGCCACTCCAACTTTTCTTCTCCTCTCTTTCTCTTCCTCCCACAGCCGGCCCTAGGGTCAAAAAGGTGTTTCAAATTTTTCTTCCAATTTTTGTTGGTTCCACAACAAAATCTAACTATCCTATCACCCTAAACACTCTTGATTCTTGCTTTCCCTATAATTTCTGATTTTGAGAGAGAATTTGGCAAGAATTTGGCTGTTTTTCTTCAATTTTTTCAGGCCTATTTATAGGTGAAATTTTGGACTTCTTTGCAAATAACTTTGGTTCACCTTTTTCCAACAAGTCCTTGGGGCAAAATTAATTCTATTTTGACCCCAAAATATCCGGCCACCTCATGCTCTAGAAGGGTCCAAGATTTTCTAATTTTTTTTCTTAATTCCCAATATGATGTCATTAATCAAAAAGGTGATGATGTAATCACCATTAGGGCTTGTTTGGCCTTATTCTTTGAATGTAGTTCACTTTAATGCCAATACAGATATTTCTAGTACTGTGCTCACTAGCAAACAATACTGTTATGCTCCTACGCAGTCCAAAATTTATCTGTGTAAAATTTGACTGTATAAAAATTTTCTTATAACTTGAAGTCCTTTGGCCCAAGATACTTTAATTTATGTGCTTGATTTTTCTAAGGTGATTTTGAATCTTAATCATGTTATCTTGTTCGTAAAATGGTTTTTCACAGTATATTTTCCATACTGCTTGACCATATAACAGTATCATCATATGGTTGACTTTTCTAGTCAACTGTTGACTTTTTAGGTCAACTTTGACTTTTTAAGTCAAACTTTGACCACCATGCAAGACCATGAATTCGTGAAGTTTTCTACACTTTTTACTCAGATTGATACATACTTGGTTAAGCAATCATTTTAAGTCTCATCATGAGAACTTAAAATTTTCAAATAAAAACTCATCTTAGATTTTTAATGAGTACCTTCAGAACATAGCACAAGTTTCTATACAAGAAAACGTAAGGTCGTGAAAATTTAGTTATTACAAAAACTGTAAACATATAATTGATTTTAATAGGGATTATGTGAGAATTATTTGGTTTTAGTAAGGCAAAATGAAAACTATATAATTTTTTTTTTAAATTTTTAATGGGGACAAATTATAAAAATTACAAAAGTTTTGAAATAAATTTAAAAGAACAAAAATTTTCAGTGGGGATCCCTTCGCCCCCACCTAACTCTGCCACTGCCTGTCGATCGACTACTCTGAATATATATACACTAGTATTTTCTAGGTATATTTATATTTACATTAATGCTCATTTAGTGCTACTAATACAAAAGAATACCATATATGATAACTAACAACGTGGCAATCATGCTCATATTTTATTTAGTCACTAGTTGTAATACTAATATATATATATATATATAAAGATTATTGGAATTCAACTTGTAATTCGAATGAATCAATAATGTACAATTTATAGGACACACATGCCTAAATAAATTAGGAAATAAATCAATTAATCTAGCCAATTATCATAGCTGTACAATCAATCGAAAATTTTGTATATCTTCAACACTCCCCCTTAAGTTGGTACATAGATATCATGCATGCCGTACTTATCTAAAATATTTGAGAACGTTCGATTTGAGACAGTTTTGGTGCGAATGTCGGCCAACTGATCCTTTGATCAAATCTTGGGCAACTCCAATATTTTTCCATCTAATTTCTCCTTAATAAAATATCCGTCCACCTCAACATGATTTTTTTATCAAGTTGAACTGGATTGTGGGCACTATCACATGTAGCTTTATTGTCACAATACAATCGAATTGGTTGCCTAGATGGATAACCCAGATCTTGCAAGAGAAGTCTTAGCCACAATGCTTCACAAAGTCCAAGAGCCATACCTCTGAATTCAGCTTCTGGACTTGAGCAAGCAACAACATTTTGTTTCTTGCTTCTCCATGTAACAAGAATGCCACCCATAAACGTAAATAATCAAGAAGTTGTGTAACGACCCGCCTAACGTAGGCCGCTACCGTAAATAATATATGTAATTACTTAACTTATTTTACTTAGCGGAAATACGGAATATTATTATTATTATTTTTAAAAAAGCAACTTGAGCTAAAATCCATCCCACTACTTACCTACATATACATATATATACATACATACATACTTATATACTTCAATACTGAAGTGTCAATTTACATACAACATAGTTCATAATTAATAACATAATATTACGAAAGGCGTAGCGGTCTCCATCCCACGTTTCACAACTCGCCGTGCCAAGCTCCACCGCCTTGTATCAAGGATTGCTGATAGGTTGCTTACCTACAGTATAGACGTAAGTCGTGAGCTTTCGCTCAGCAAGTACAACTATGAATCAGCAAAACAAAACTTAATAAAGCAATGCATGAGCCAATTATGCTTCATTATGCTTTCTTAGGTTAGAATATCTTGGGCTCCTTACTTAACATAAGTGTACGTACCGTGGCGCGCTTCCATGGAGTGGTTGGGGCGGCCAGTCCATTTCCAACTCAAATCATGGTCGAAACCCGACCTACGAGTGGGCCGGTACGACAAAAGGCAACTTGCTTGCCAACATACTTGAAACTTATCTTTACAACTTATTCTTATCTTAAAACATATTTCATAAACCGTTTCATACTTGAAACTTGGTCTTAGTCTTACCATATAAATTAGTGAACATGCTTCATGATGTCACAACATAAATCATTAATCATATACGTCACATAACTGCATAAACAAAACATGCAAGAAGCAAAACAAGTGCCTATGCTGTAGGCGGAGTTGTACTTACTTGTTGTGCTACGTCATAATTTTGTTGCTCCAATTCAGATCACAACAGCAGGTTACTTCCTGCTTTTCAAAAAGGACGTAGGGTAAGGATCTCCCTAGCTTATCATAAATCATAATCACAGAATGTTGGTATCCTAACCAACATTCATGAGTAACCCCAGTAATATGTCCCCTCACACACACACTTATAATAATTTACTTGGTTACTAAATGTAACCCTATAGTTTATGTCTCAACTAACATAAACAGTATCTTACTAGGTTACCTTGGGTAACCTTTGGGGTAGGCCCAAGTTATCTTTGAATAAAATCCTATTGGGTTACTAAGGCCCAACTTTTAAAATTTGACTTATTAGGTTACTATTTGTAACCTTGGGCTTTAGGCCCAACCCAATAAATTGGTAACCTATCGGGTTACTTATGGTCATCGTCTTGTTACTTATGTCTTAGAATAATTTTGGCCCAAATAATTTTAGTAACCAATTCAAAGACCATTGTTCTTACTTATGGTTACCCTATTACTTGGCCCTATTCAATTATTTTATTTTCCTTACTAAACTTGGTTTAATTAACCATTTTATAAACTGTTTTGTAAAACTGTCTAAGTCTGGGGAAGTTTGCTGAAAACAGTCCCATTAATTCAATTATTACTGTATGTACAGGAATTGCCTATTCCTGCACTGTTTTACAAATCCTGTGCAGGAATTTCCTGTTTTCTGCACAGTTTTCAGAATTCATTTATACCTTTAAATCCGTTTGAATTTGAAAACTTTTCTTCACAAAAGTTTTATATCTTGAAAATTACTATAACTTTTATTCTTTACATAGAATCCAGTTCTATCTCTAACCTTCTCTTTTTCCTTGTTGAACCTGCCTGACCGTGCATAGGGTCTGGGCATGACCAGGTTTGGATTTTTGTGAAAACAGAGGCATTTGGAGTCTTATTTTTAAAAACTATCTAAGCAGCCCCCTATTATTTTCCATTTCCTACAACTTTTCAGTTTTAACTTTTCTCAAATTCGGCCTCTAAAGGCCTCAAAATCCTGTTTCCAGATTACTACCCAGTCTTGACCCGAGACTGGCAGTTTTTGTTTTCATGGTTTGTTACGTAATTTTACGCGTACACTACCTAGAATGGTTAAAACCGTGAGCCTACATCAAGTCATGCAGCGCATTACTTACTATTTTTATTGCCATCCATTTATTCTCATTCATAAAATCATACATACAAACCCATATGGTAAATTATTACCAATTAGGGTTTTTAGGGTTTTACATAACCCTTCTAGCATCATACATGGATTACAAAATGATCAGTCACACTCTATATCTTCTTGAGTGTGTGGGGACATATTACAAACATTTGCTAGGCATACATACATATCATACATACTCTAGCAATTGAAATCATAAACATACACAACACAATACATCAAGACCATTAACCTAATAAAGCACAAATTTAAGCTAATACAATGAGCTTATGCTCTTACATACCCACATAAAATACACATAAAGCTTGAACCAAAACTTAATAGGATAGCTTAAAGGTTTGTAGAAGAATACCTTTAAGCTTGGAAATTGGTTCTAGACCTTGATTCAAGCTTTTCCTTCTTGATTGGTTTCTCCCTAAAAATCCGAACACTTGTTCTCTCTCTCTCTCTCTCTCTTTTTTCTCTTCTCTTCTCTTCTCTTTGAGGTTTCGGCTGTTAAGGGGAAGAGGGTGAGCTGAAATTTTGCAAGAGTTTTGGTAAGGTCACACAAAAATGCTCTAAAATCCACCCCCCCATCACCTATTTATAGGTGAAAAATAAATTTCTTTTTGGATTTATTTTTATCTTCAAAATTACATATAAGTCCTTATGAGCAAAATATTTGCCCAAAAGACCTTGGAGTGGCCGGCCATTGGAAGCCTTGGGGGCCAAGTTTGCTAATTCTTTCCCTAATTTTCAAAAATCCAATAAATCATGTATTTATCCATTGATGAGGTGTCCCCCTTTTTGGGCCTTGTTTGGCTTCCTTCTTAAATGCAGTCCATTTTCATACGAACACAGATATTACAAATACTGTTCTTACTAATGACAGTACTATCTTACTGAACCGCAGTCCAGAATTTATCTGTATTTTATTGGACTGTATAAAAACTTTTCTTATAACTTAAAGCTACTTAGCCCTTATTGTTATAAATAATGTGCTTGATTTTTCTATAGTGGTCTTGAACCTTATTCTTACTATCTTATTTGTGATGACGGTTTTTTGTAGTATAATTCTTATACTGCTTGCTATAATGCAGTACCGTCATATTTATACTTTTGACTTTTCTTGGTCAAACTTTGACCAACATAAAATCATAGATTTCATTATACCTTTTTACTAAAAAGGTCTTATGCTTAACTAAGCATTCTATTATTGAGTCTTATAAAGCTATAAGAACTCACACAAAATCTGATAAAATCAGATCAGGCATTTCATAAGTACTTACATAGTACATCGTAAATTCCTTAAAAAGGAAATCATAATTTCATAAAACGTTGGGTATTACAATCTTCCCCCCTTAAAAATTTTCGTCCTCGAAAATTAGAACAAGTCGGAGTAGTTCTTTTTCATATCCTCTTCTAATTCTCATGTTGCTTCTTCAACCTTATGATTTCGCCATAGCACTTTAACCATGGGAATTACTTTGTTTCTTAAAACTTTTTCTTCCCGGTCCAAAATCCAAACTGGCTTTTCTTCATATGTCAAGTTAGTTTGGACTTCAACTGGTTCTTGACTTAGCACATGGGAAGGGTCGGGTACATATTTCTTCAACATTGAAACGTGAAAAACATCATGCACAGAAGCTAATTCTGGTGGCAAGGCAAGCTTATAGGCTACTTTTCCAATCCGTTCTAGGATTTCACATGGTCCGGTATATCTTGGGCTAAGCTTCCCCTTTTTACCATACCTCATTATTCCCTTCATAGGAGCAATCTTAATAAAAACTGAATCTTTAACTTGAAACTCCAAGGGTCTTCGACGTTTGTCGGCAAAACTTTTATGTCGACAAAAGCCACGTCGAGTCTCTGTTTGATTAGCTTGATGTCCTCAGAGGTTTTCTTGATGAAATCCATGGTTTGAAGTTGGTTCTGTCCAACTTCCTGCCAATGAATAGGAGATCGACATTTCCTTCCATATAACGCTTCAAATGGAGCCATACCAATTGAGGCGTGATAACTATTATTATAAGAAAATTCGATCAAAGGTAGCTTCTGATCCCAGCTTCCTTTGAAATCCAAAACACATGATCTTAGCATATCTTCTAATGTCTGGATGGTTCGTTCTGACTGGCCATCAGTCTGGGGTTGAAAAGCTGTACTAAACTTTAATTTCGACCCCATTGCGGTGTGAACACTTGTCCAAAATCGAGAGATGAAATGTCCATCACGATCCGAAATGATCGATTTTAGCACTCCATGCAGCTTGACGATCTGAGATACATAAATTTTGGCAAGCCTTTCTACCGAAAAAGTGGCTTTGATGGCAATAAAGTGGGCTGATTTGGTTAATCTATCGACAATAACCCAAATCGTATCATTCCCACTTGCAGTCCTGGGTAATCCTACTATGAAATCCATCGTAATTTGTTCTCATTTCCATTCGTGAAACTCAATTTTCTGAAGATCTCCGCCTGGATGGCGGTGTTCAGCCTTAACTTTCTAACAAGTTAGGCATTTTGACACGTATTCAGCGATCTCGTTCTTCATTCTTGGCCACCAATAATTCTCCTTAAGATCCTTGTACATCTTGGAAGCTTCAGGATGTACCGAGTATGGCATCATTTGCGCTTCTGACATAAACTGTTTCTTAAGAAATTCAAAATCAGGAACATAAATCCTGTCTTTGAAATAAATTGCCCCATCCTTAGAGGTCTTGAATTCTTTACTCTTTCTACCGAAAAGTTGCACTTTTAGCAGAAAGGAATTCTTCCCTTGATAAATCTTGATGGATTCTAGGAGATCAGACTGAAGAGTTAGAACAGACAACTTTCCAGTTATCATCTCCATGTTGAAGTCAGAAATTTCCTTTTGAAGTGACTTGGGCAGCGTTCCGATAGACATCAGCATACCGGTTGATTTTCTACTTAAAGCATCTGCTACCCTGTTTGCCTTTCTAGGGTGGTAAAGGATCTCACAGTCGTAGTCCTTCACGAGTTCTAACCATCTTCGTTGTCTCATCTTGAGCTCTTTATGAGTAAAGATATACTTGAGACTTTGATGGTCGGTATAGATTTCGCATCTATTCCCATATAATTAGTGTCTCCAGATCTTTAATGCGAAAACTACCGCTGCAAGCTTTAAATCATGCGTCGGATAATTCTTTTCATTATCCTTCAATTGTCGTGAGGCATAGGCAACCACCTTCCCTTTTTGCATCAAGACAGCCCCAAGTCCAATTTTCGAGGCGTCACTATAAATTACAAAATTTCCTTCATCCACATCGGGAATTATTAATACTGGTGCACTTGTAAGTCTCTTCTTAAGCTCTTGGAATCCCTCTTCGCACTTCTGAGACCATTCAAACTTCTTCCCATTTTTAGTAAGGGCAGTAAGAGGGGCAACTATCTTGGAAAAACCTTCTACAAAACGTTGATAGTATCCAGCTAACCCAAGGAAACTTCGTATCTCCGTAACATTCCTTGGTATGGCCCACTGACTAACCGTCTCTACTTTAGCTGGATCGACATAAATTCCTTCTTTTGAAACCACATGACCTAAGAAATGAACTTTATTTAACCAAAATTCACACTTTGTGAATTTGACATAGAGTTGATTCCTTCTTAACGTCTCCAATATCGTCCTAAGGTGCTGTTCGTGCTCCTTCATGGATCTTGAGTAAATGAGTATATCGTTAATAAAGACGATAACAAACTTATCAAGATACTCCTTGAACACCTAGTTCATAAGGTCCATAAAAGCGACTGGGGCATTAGTCAATCCAAACGGCATGATTAAAAACTCATAATGCTCATATCGTGTTCTAAAAGCCGTTTTAAAAATATCCGCCTCCTTAATCCTGAGCTGATGATATCCCGATCGCAGATCAACTTTCAAAAATACTACTGCTCCCCTGAGTTGATCAAAAAGATCATCAATTCTCGGAAGGGGATACTTGTTCTTGATCGTAACCTTATTCAGCTCACGATAATCAATGCACATTCGCAACGATCCATCCTTTTTCTTGACGAACAGAACTGGCGCTCCCCACGGAGAGTGACTTTGCTGGTGAATCCTTTGTCCAGCAGTTCTTGTAACTGCACTTGAAGTTCTCTAAGCTCGGCTGGTGCCATACGATAGGGCACTTTCGATACGGGTGCAGTTCCCGGCAATAATTATATCTCAAAGGAAATTTCTTGCTCCGGCGGAAGTCCAGGTAAGTCTTTTGGAAAAACATCCACGTATTCCCTTATAATGAGGATATTTTCTGGTGTTAGCTCCACCTCTTGATCTTTTTCCACCATGTTAGCTAAATATCCTTGGCATTTATTAGCTAACATCTTCCATGCCTTTACTGCCGAGACTAGCCTAGTCACTGAGCTCTGAGACTGGCCATAAAAATTGAACTCTTCTTCGCCATAAGGACTAAATATAATACAACGCTTTCGACAATCAATCTTAGCATTGTACTTGCTTAGGAAATTCATTCCTAAAATAACACCAAAATCTTGAAGCTTGATCACAACAAGATCCACATACAATTCTCTGCCACAAATGACTATTGGAGTGCCTCGTATCCAGTAGTCAGATAGAAAATTCTCTCTCGACGGAAGAGATATTCTAATGGGTTGCTCTAGACTACTAACTCCTCGTCCTAATTTCTGGGCAAACTCTATCGATACAAATGAATGGGTAGCACCAGAATCAAACCGGGCAATAGCATCATGAGTGACGACAGAAATCTGACCTGTTACCACATGCGAAGTTCCAGCTTCAGCATCTCCCTTGGTGTAGGCATAGATCCTCACTTGGGGTTCAGGAGCCTCTAGCCTTCCTTGTGTGATTGAAGGGCCTTCGATCTTCACTTGGGCTACATGCAGCTGACTGCCTGAGTTCCTGTTTGGAAACTGTGGGTTCTGGTTCTGACTATTCAAGGTGCAATTCCTTGCATAGTGGCCTTCTTTGCCACAAAGGTAGCAAGCGTTCGATCCCAATCTACACACTCCCAAGTGTTTCTTTCCACATTGGGCACATACGGGATACTCATTATTATTACCCTTATTTCCTCTGTTGCTCTTCTTTTGAGGGTAGTTTCACTGTTGACCTTGACCAGTAACATTCCCTTTTCTCTTGTTCCTCTCTAATGTTTGGAACCTGAGTAAAGTTACTAGTCTGCCCCTTTGAGTACGACTCCACATTCTGTCGGGGTTGCAGCTGCTTCACCACGGCCTTTTATTCTTTCTTAGTCTTAAAAAATTGAGCCCTTACTTCCTTGTCCTGATTAATCCAATATTCAGCTCTTATGGCCCGACTTACACAGTCGGATACTAGGGTTGGAGGGCTACTGCTAGAACTGACTTGCTTGGCAATATCTGTCTGGAATATCTTCATCATCCTCCTTATCTTCTCGGTTTCATTCGGTACTAGTTCCGGACATAAGCGGGCTAACTGTTCAAATTTCTTAATAGCCTCTAGTACCATCATCGTTCCTTGTTTCAGACTGGTGAGCTCATCTTGTTGAGCAGCCAGGATTTCTCTATTGTAGTACATTGTTCTGAATTCAGCTACAAAATCCTGCCAACTCATTGCCATAACATCTCTGCACATCTGAACAGTCATCTACTAGTGCCTTGCGTCCTTCTTAAGTGCAAAGGAAGCACAGAGAACTTTTTCTTGCTCCGTATGTCTCATGAAATCCAAAATCACTTGGATATCAATCAACCAATTATCGGCTGCTATAGGGTCCGTAGTTCCCTCAAACTCAGGCGCCTTCATCTGCCTAAACCGTTAATACAACAAGTCTTCCCGAACTAAAGGTGGGTTCATTTGTATCCTGGCAGGTGCTATCGGGACTTCAGCATCCCGTGGAATCTCTTGCTGCACCTCCGGTACAGGTACGTGGGCCGCTACAGGGGGTACCTGGGGCTTTACTGGGGGTACTTGATTTATACGAGCTATCTGCTCACGAAGCTGATTCGTTTCCCGTTGTTGTTCTTGCAATTGTCGTTATAGAGTGGCTACAACATTTGCAAGATCCGGCTCTTGCGGATTTTGATTTGCTCTAGTACGGGGACGTACCATTTTCTGATTCCTATTTAAGAAAAGATACTATCATGCTTATAATATCTTTTCTTTCATTCATAACTTATCATATCATACTTTAAAACATCATATCATAATACTGTCGTACTTATCATGTCATATCATAGCATCATCGTATCATATCATATCTTTGTCATAAACTTATCATACTTATCATGTCATAACATAGCATAATCATATACATCTCATAATTGAACTTGTCTTTTTGTATACTTACAAAAAGTACATCATATTTACTTAGTAATGTACATGTCTATTACATTGTACTTGATATATATACATGGTCAAAACTAAGATGGAAGTGGCTACCACTTTACCATCATACATATGTACAATCCTAAGGTCAAAAAAAAAAAAAAAACTAATAAAAGTCAATCCTATGTCTAATCTATCTGCTCGATCGTGACAACAGAGGAAGCATCGGAGTCTACATCCCAATCTCCATTATCGAATATAATCTCCTCTGGGTCGTCCTCGAAGTCCTCTATCTCTTCCTCCCATACCCCTTGTTCTTGCACTTCCTATACTTCTTCAATTCCCTCCACCGCATCTTCTTCATCATCATCACTGTCGATGATGATTACTGGAGGGTGCTCGGGTTGATCCTCGGGTGCAGCCATGAAATCTGCAGGGTCCACTCCATTTCCTTCCGCGTGGGCTTCTACCTCCTGTGGCGGGATCTCCTGTAGTGGAACAGCGGGAATAGGGTCCTCGAGCATAAGCGGACCTCCCTCGAATAGTGGCTCAGGAATGCCAGCATCATCTACAGGCACCTGTATAATGTCGTCCACTAAGGCATCTACTTGTAGTATATGGGCTATTAATTCAGCCTCCATAATATCATTTATCATATGCTCCACTGTCATCCCTGCCATCGGTGCTGAAACAAATATCCTAATCTCAAAAGGTAACCTTCCCTAAGAAGGTATAATGCCTGAAGCTCCGGATCACCTAAATCTCGCGGAATGTATGGTAACATCGCATCCTGGAATCTCCTACAATAATGCCCCATGGACTCGTTTGGATAGGCACGCCAATCCGCAGCATAGCCAAATATCGCCCGAGGTACATATCGTTGTAGATCTCGGGATCGCGGTAAGGTAAGTCGGCATCCTCATTGGGCAAAGGCCCGTAACGAGCAACAATGAGAGCACGAAACTCGGCCCATGAATCTCCCTGCATAGCTCGCTCTCCTAACGTCTTCCACCATAATCTAGCATCCCTTGCCAGACATTGACTGACTAACGGAACCTAAAGATATGCCTCTATATCCATATCGTATAACCATACCGCTAATGACACCGTGAGACGCGTCCCATCAAATACTAGGGGTTGCATCCCATAAAACGTATAGGTTGCATCATGATCGTCGTCTACTCACCTCGGATCCATAACATATAATCTACCATATCATAATTACATAATGAGCATACATACACAAAATTAAATTCTACTTACAATGACAGTGGCGCTAGCAGGTAGATTGTGAAACTGGAAGGCAGGAAACCCGCTCTGATACCAATTCTGTAACGACCCGCCTAACGTAGGCCACTACCATACATAACATACGTAATTGCTTAACTAATTTTACTTAGCGGAAATACGGAATATTATTATTATTATTTTTTTAAAAGCAACTTGAACTAAAATCCGTCCCACTACTTACCTACGTATACATATATATACATACATACATACATACTTATATACTTCAATATTGAAGTGTCAATTTACATACAACATAGTTCATAATTAATAACATAATATGACGAAAGGCGTAGCGGTCTCCATCCCACGTTTCACAACTCGCCGTAACAAGCTCCACCGCCTTGTATCAATGATTGCTGATAGGTTGCTTACCTACAGCATAGATGTAAGTCGTGAGCTTTCGCTCAGCAAGTACAACTATGAATCCGAAAAACAAAACTTAATAAAGCAATGCATGAGCCAATTATGCTTCATTATGCTTTCTTAGGTTAGCATATCTTTGGGCCCCTTACTTAACATAAGTGTACGTACCGTGGCGCACTGCCATGGAGTGGTTGGGGCGGCCAGTCCATTTCCAACTCAAATCATGGTCCAAACCTGACCTACGAGCGGGTCGGTACTACACAAGGCAACTTGCTTGCCAACAAACTTGAAACTTATCTTTACAATTTATTCTTATCTTAAAACATATTTCATAAACCGTTTCATACTTGAAACTTGGTCTTAGTCTTACCATATAAATTAGTGAACATGCTTCATGATGTCATTGTTGGGATCTAAATGTGCCCTAAGGATAGAAAATCAATATTAGGGATTTTCTGTAAATATGACATTTTGATATTAATAAGAGGAGGTTATTCATGTTTAATAAGATATGTCCTATTTACTTTCATTTGTTGATTGTATGGTTATTTTGAGCAAACATAAAATACTCCTTGACTGTTGGTAATATATCAGATTACCATATGTATACGGGGTATACATAGAAGACGTGATAATTTGATAACAGTCTAAATAAATAGTCCGCAATCGATGGAATAAGATTTGAGGATCTTATTCATGATAAGATTGTACAAGTTGTCTACTTCCTTGGAGGGATGGTTTGTCTTGACCATCGGATAGGTTCCGAGTAGAAACTTTAATGTATACCAGTATTGAGGTATGACATTGGACTGGACCTAAAGTGTTAATTGATTCGGTTTAATAATTCCGTTTATAAGAATCAATGACACTTTGATTATCATCCTGCATTAATCTTAATCCTGAAATGATTACTTAAATTCGCATCCATGACTTTTGTACTTTAATGCACTACAGGTGAGACACTGTTAATTCATGGTCAATATACTTGTGTTTTGGGTGCATGACTTATGGATGGAGAAATCAAGATTCATAGATACGGAATCCATAGCTATCTTAAAGATAGTAAATGTTATCTACTTAAAGGCATTATTCGGGGATTGAAAGATAGTATAACAAGATCTTGGCCATCGGTTTACTTTGTGTTCTCTGGTGGTTTACCAATTGTATGGTTTTATAATTGGTGATTCTTTCAATAGAGAATAATGAAACTTTAAGTTAAAATGATTGAAAAGGTAAAACGGAAAAAGTCCTTAATTCAATCATTGATGACATATGGGGATTAAGCAAGTGATGAATAAATCATGGAGGAAGCACTACGTGAGAGAGCTTTCGTAATACGGTATGTAAACAGGAGTTCAGCTTCAAACTTTTAGTGGAATAGTTTTGAAGTTGATAAATGATTAATAATTAATCTGTGATTAATTTTTCATAATTATAGGAGCCTCTTTACATATTTCCATCGGGTCCCTCTATTAGCTTGCATAGGTCCATAAAGCGTCTCGGGATTTGTTCCTTATGAGATCGGTAAATTTAAATAGAATTTAGTCTATTAAGACATGTTACTCTCTAACATGCAATCCAGAAAGGATTGGACATGTAAAATTTGTAGACAAATGATTTGTCAACATGTGATTGGTTAATTTGAATTTTGGAAATAAGATTGTGTTTGGATTATTTAATTTTGGAAAAACAAATTTTTCTCTCCTAATCTCAATAAGGTGCACGGTTTTTAGATAGGTGGAGGGAAGAAAAATTTTGTTTCAAAATTATTCAAATAAATTCCTAACATTAAATTATTAATTGATTTAAATAATGGAGATTATTTCATGTATTTTTCTTTCCTAATTAAAAGTGGTTCACGTTTTTTGAGGAAAGGAAATTTGAAATATTTCATTGATTTAAATTAATTAATATGGTTAATGTTTATGGAAAATATTAATTCAAATAAGTTAATCTTATTTAAATTCAAAAAGGTTTAAAAGGAAATTGAATCTAGATAGGACTAGGATCTTTTGACTAGTCTAGATTCTTGATTTAAAATTTGAATCACCAATCTAGCTTAACAAACTCAATGTGGCCGAATTTTTTGAGGAAGATTTCCTCTTTGAAAAATGTTTTTAGGTTCAATGAATCTAGTCCTAAAGTTGTATGATCTTTTGATTCAAAATTTATCTAGAAAAATAATAGTAATAATTTTTTTTTTGAGATGAATTTTGAAAAAGGATTGGACTTCTATATAAAGGCTAGGGATTCATGAAAATGGAAATCTTTATTTTATAAAACCTAAGATGCACTCACTGCTTGATACAGAATTGGAAAAAAACTCTAAAAGACATAAGTCTTCTCACTCTAACAAATCATATCTTTGGCATTTACGACTTGGTCACATAAGCCTTAACAGAATTCAAAGGATGGTAAAGGAGGAATGCCTTGACTTGTATGAGGTTGAACCTTGGCCACAATGTGAATCCTGTTTGGAGGGCAAGATGACTAAACGGCTTTTTGCTGCCAATGACAGTCCTGTTGAGGAACTTTTAGAACTAGTGCATACGGATGTTTGTGGTCCCATGAACATAGAAGCACGTGGTGGGTTCGAGTATTATATCACTTTTATTGATGATTACTCGAGGTATGGATATGTTTATTTGATGATCCGCAAAAGCGAAGCCTTTGACAAGTTCAAAGAATTTCGGGCTGAAGTGGAGAAACAATTAGGCAAGTCCATTAAGACACTTCGATCGGATCGAGGTGGGGAATACCTATCGGATGAGTTCTTAGGATATTTGATAGAGACTGGGATACAATCCCAATTAACTGCACCTGGTACTCCTCAACATAATGGTGTAGCTGAGAGAAGGAATAGGACCCTATTGGATATGGTCCGGTCTATGATGAGTTACTCCACATTACCTTTGTCATTTTGAGGGCACGCCATACAAACTGCATGCTATCTTTTGAATAACGTTCCTTCCAAATCGGTTCCTAAAACTCCTTACGAGTTATGGACGAGTAGGAAACCTAATTTGAATCATATTCGAATTTGGAGTTGTCCAGCACACGTCCTGGATAAGGAAGCGAAGAAGTTGGAGTCGCGATCAGAAATGTGCTTGTTTGTTGGCTATCCAAAAGGGACAAAAGGTGGTCTGTTCTATAATCCGAAGCAAAATAAAGTCTTCGTTTCTACACATGCAACATTCCTGGAGGAAAGTTACATAGAAGACTTTAAACCTCGTAGCAAAGTAGTGCTTGAGGAGATAACTTCGGGTTTGGATGTTCCTAAAGTCACAGAAAACCCTGTGGAAAAACCGCTAAAGCATCAACTACCAGGGGAGCTTCGTCGTAGTGGGAGGATTATCAGGGAACCTGATAGGTACATGTTCAATGGTGAAGTTTTTGAAGCAGAATCCATAGAACATGATGATCCGGCTACGTACAAAGAAGCTATGGAGGATGTTGATTCTAGTCTTTGACAAATAGCTATGAACACCGAGATGGAATCTATGGATTTCAACGGGGTCTGGATACTTGTAGACTTACCCCAAGGCATAAAACCGATTGGGTGTAAGTGGGTATACAAGAGGAAGAGAGGTGTGGATGGGAAAGTGGAAACTTTCAAGGCAAGACTTGTAGCGAAGGGCTATACGCAAAAAGAAGGAATCGACTATGAAGAAACCTTCTCGCCTGTAGCAATGCTCAAGTCAATCCGCATTCTTTTATCCATTGCGGCTGCTCTCGATTATGAGATCTGGCAAATGGATGTCAAGACAGCTTTCTTGAATGGCTCTCTTGAAGAAGATATCTATATGATACAACCAGACGGGTTCAAGGCAAAAGGTCAAGAAGATAAAGTATGCAAGTTGCTTAAATCCATTTATGGATTAAAGCAAGCATCTCGTTCTTGGAATATTAGGCTTGATCAAGCAATCAAAACCTATGGATTCGAACAAAACA